>BMAU01018009.1:0-600000 GCA_019973935.1 Trichonephila clavipes | reverse complement strand
CGAAACAAATTTTTTTTTTATATGTGAAGCAACGTGTGGCTTCTAAATAGAGCAATAGCGAAGATTCTAGACGATTATCGCAATCAACATTTTGGGTGTTTCCATGGTTATACTGTATAGTCAATTGAATCTAACAACAAGACACAAGATTCTCATGTTAATGGACTTTTTGCGGGGTGGGGCAAACACCTTTGCCTGCTATTTGCGAGTTTGCCTGTAAACGAGACCATCATTTACTACATTGTAATAACAGATAGATAGTAGGTAAGGTTTGTCTTTCACACTACATCATTTGGACAAATTTGCATGTTTGCGATTAGTAGTTAATTATAACGCTATAATTTTAATTGAATAGGAAGCTATTGCATTTCTTAAGAATAAAAATAATAATAACTACCGTACACTGTATTTCTTGGAAGTGTAGAAAAAGTACCTACTAAGAATTATGCCGTGAAAAAGCGTATGTCTAATCTTTCCCAAAACTCTGATAAAGTTCGAGCTATGAAAGTACAAAGTGTTTTTTTTCCAGGTATAGAAATTTAAGTTGGCATTACTTTCCAAGATGGCGACCGATTTAACAGCTGTCAAATGATTTATTCTCAGTTTGGTTTGGCAATTCATCATGAATAGACTCATGCCTGAACAACGCTTTCAAATTGTGCAATTTTATTTCGAAAATAATGGTCGATTTACATAAGCGAATTTTGTTTAGCGATGAAGCGCACTTCTGGTTGAATGGCTACGTCAACAAACAAAACTGCCGCATTTGGAGTGAAGCTAATCCACAAGTGTATGTCGAAACACCGTTACATCCAGAAAAACTGACTGTTTGGTGCGCTTTATGGGCTGGTGGAATCCTTTTCAAAAACGATGAAGGCCACAACGTTACAGTCAATGGTGATCGGTACAGAGCCATGATTACTAACTTTTTCATTCCTGAATTGAACAATCATGATGTCCAGGAGCTGTGGTTCCAACAAGACGGCGCAACATGTCACACAGCTCGTGCCACAATCGATTTATTGAAAGACACGTTTGGTGACTGCCTAATTTCACGTTTTGGACCTGTGAATTGGCCTCCAAGATCTTGTGATTTAACACCGCTAGACTATTTTTTGTGGGGCTATGTAAAGTCATTGGTCTATGCGGTTAAGCCACAAACGCTTGACCATTTGGAAGACAACATTCGCCGTGTTATTGCCGATATACGGCCACAAATGTTGGAAAAAGTCATCGAAAATTGGACGTCCAGATTGGACTATATCCGAGCCAGCCGTGGCAGTCCTATGCCAGAAATCATATTTAAAATGTAATGCCACAAGATTATCTTTCGAATAAAAAAAATTCATGTCAATCGAATAATACATCGTTGTTTTATTGCAATTTGAAGTTCTATACCTCTCAAAAAAACACCCTTTAGCTAGACTCAACCAAACGCTTCCACAAGCCAAACTGCGAAGGTTTGAACAGGCGGAGCGTGAGGCAGATAACAATTTTAATAATAAATAAATACAACAGAAAGTAATATCAACGTATTACACTTCCAGATATAAATTATGTACACTATTTTAAGTGCTCATTACACAAAATTTGTAACAATGCGTTACTTTTGTTGAGCAGAGATCAGCTCAGGAAAGTGTTTTCAAAAATCGACCCACAAGGAAGTTACGGGGATTTATAATTTAAAAAAGTCCTTTTTATATCAGCTATTACATTTACAAACTTAAAATTTAACAAACAAGGGGTTTTTTTTGTTGTTGTTTAGCTGAGATACGTAAAAAACTTTCTTTGTTGTTTAATTTGCAATTCACGTAAATTAACCCCTGAAAACATCTTTATCCTTCAATCTGTATTGTTTAATTTTTCAATTCACCCTTGCGAAGAACAGGTATACCAGCTAGTCTTTAATAAAATCGAGAATTAAGCAGATGGCTTTGCCTCTCTGAGGTTTTAAAAATCTGCCATTAAGCTGTAGTGACGATTCGGATTTGACTCAGAATATTAAATTGAGGAATTAAATGCGTTGATAATGTTTATTTATTAAGAAACGTTAAGAATTAAACATGGAAAAATCTGAAGTGAAATGAATTTTCTTAAGATGTACATTTAAGAATTTGCTATTTATTTGATGATTAATAATTTCAAATTGAAATCTATTAAGAGGAATTTGTTTTCAAAATTTTTAAAAATATATTATTGGAAGAAGGAACAAAAGGAAAAGATTATTTTAATCTAGACAATATATTAAAATATTTAATCAATATCTATAAAGAACTCGCTTTAAACCTTCTTGAAATATTTTCCCAGACATTATCAACTATAAACCATTTAAGAGTATCTATAAGACGCTTTTCATCACTAACTTAACCTAAAACTTACACAAAAAGCTTTCTTTTAAATTTAGCTTCCACACACACACAACATATTCTATCCCCATCTAAACATAAACTAAGAGGATCTTTATGCTGCACGCGTGGAGCTAATCCTTTGACGAACCTCTGTGAAACAATAGTAAATTTCATCATGCCCAAGGCTTTGAAGAATGTAATATATTGCTTGGTGGAAGGAAAAGCGAGAAGGATTTTAAATGGAAACATTTGTTTCTCTTCCATTGTTAAACTTCTTCTCTTCCGCCGCATTCTGTCACGAAGTGTCACAAATATTTGTTCCGAAACATCTGATGTTTAACCTAGACACATTAGCGTGTAAAATAATCTTAAAAATTTGGAACAAATACCTCTTGAAGAATGGACTTTTAATGTAATCCTAGACTTATATTACTTTGAAAAACTAAAAAGAAAAATTATTTTTGCGTTAAAAATGATGATGAGAGTAAAAATACATTTTTTTAAATAATTTTTTGTTTCTAATTTATTTAATTTTTGAGGTTATAATAAATATTGGAGGATACTGGTTAACTTTTTTATTATATTTAGAACGTAATGTTCTATTAATATAAAAATACTGAATACAGCGAAAACATGAAAGTTGTCTACTTAATTAATGTCTAAATGAATGAGAATGACAGTTATATATATTAACGTCGCCCTATAAAGCAAAACAAAAGTTATTGGCGAGGGACCTCGTAATTTCGAGCCTCCGTCAAGTGACGAGTAGGACCCCTGAGTTCGCATCTCCCTCTCCTAACTACTACACCAATTAATGTCTAAAATCATCTAGGAAACAGTGGTGGTGGTTGTGGATGTTTGGGACTAATCCCCATCTGGTCTAGTGAAAGTAGACCAGATCCATGAGTCTGTGAGAACTCCCCTGAGTTCCACCTTGGACACCAAGATTGAATTAAGGCAAATAATCACCAGACGACTTTTTTACAATAACAAATTATATTTATTCACTTGAATCAATTATCAACCTTCTAAATACAAAGATGAATTAATATGTCTACGTCAATGGGATTGAACTTTACTATTAAATTAAATCACTAAATATGATACTAATCGACTATTAAACTCAATATCGAACGGGTTTACCGGAATAAGAGGACCGAGAGATATACGCAACTAGCGATCATTAACTTTCTTACTAACTCTATTATATATTTAATCTTATGATCCGATTATCGAAATTTAAATATCACCTGACTTTTACTACTTCACTCCTTTCCAGTCGGCTCAAACTTTCCAAATGTAGGCCGCTGCCCAATAATCAGCCAGAAGATAATCACATAATTAACTTGAATCTTCTTAGAACTCTGTCGATGTAACTCTCGGCTCAATAGCCTTCTCCCTGCTAACTTATAACACTCTCCTTAAATACTTTGATTCATTTGCATATCCCGTTTTCTCCTTTGAGAGCTGGTTATACGCCAATTTACAATCCCCAAAGACACCCAAGAGTATTAGTGATAAAGTGCCGTACAGATTCGTCACAAGTCCATAAATCTGTACAAAGTCTAAATACAGCAGGGGGGAAGCAACAGCCTCCTCACAGGAAAACCACTCGCATTGCAGAATGTGTTGAGGAGAAAAAGGACTCACATGTTACATTTGATGCTAATTGGAAAGCTCTTTTGCCACCCTCAAAATTCATGGACTTCAGATGACCAGTCGAAAATCACGAGAATGCCGTTTGATATGATCTGGAACCCTTGAATGATATGGTGGATCCAGGGTGTCTTTGAAAGTACCATGGGTGTACAGGAGGGACTACCCAGGTTCTATATATTAATTCTTCAGCCCTGGAGTAGATCTCAGTCGACCAGAAACAGTGAAAAGTTTTAACAATCTTAAATCAGAAAAACTACGTGGTGAAGAAGATCAAATTTCGAGCTCTATCAATCAAATAAAAAAAATATGATATCATTAACTTCACCAAAGTACAATGAATTAAATGGGCAGATCACGTTGTCAGAATGGACAAAGACCGCTGCACTAAAAAAAGTCATCAATCTCCAGCCAATTGGCACACGATGAAAGAGGAGGCCACATCTTAGATGGATTGATGGCATAGAAATAGATCTCCTACTTTTGAGAACTAGGAGTTTGAGAACACTAACAGGAAGAAGGCTGGCCTGGAAAAGGCTTCTTGAAAAGGCCAAGGCCCACCCTGGACTGTCGAGTCATAAAGGAAGGAAATCACAACAATACATGAACTATAAATGGAGCTATATCGAAAACCTACGTACCCGGGGTATCCTAAAGTTCATGGGCGTGAACTCGTGGCCAGAGTAACGCGGGTTCGAGTCTTGGTGTCTCTGAAAATCCGGCTTATAGATGTATGTGGTTGATGCACGTTAAATCTGTCGAGGCTCAATGTTCCCCCTCGGGTGTGACAGTTAGGAGAAGAGGTGCTATCTCAGGTGTCGTATTCGTCATTTGATAGAGGTTTAAACTTAAGAGATCCGTCGCTAAAAGCTCTCTTGTTGCTTTATAGTCTGAAGTGTTTCTGTAATTCTATCTCTCTCTTTCTCATCCGAAATCTACATAATTTTGGGATGGCCTCTGGTATCTCCCAAATCGTAAGTTTTTATATTTTATAAGATAATTAATACAAAATAAACATAAGAAATTATTCCTGAAAATCTTGTTTGAGTGACGGATTGATTAAAAAATGCTGTTAATCTTTTTACAGATTTTTCTGTTATTTCAGAAAATAATTAATTAATTGATAATTATTTATACTTAAAAATAGACAATTTTATAAAGTTTTATTTTCATAGATCAGGGACAGGCAATTCTTTTGACTCAAGAGTCACATTGTGGAAGCGGAGAATATTTTAGAGTACCACACTTTTTTTTAATGATTACATTCATTAATTAACCTTGAATCTCAGAAAAAGGTAAATTGATATTTTTATGGTACAATTTATAAGTTAAATATATAAAAAAGGGGTAGTTTTATTCAATTTATTTAATGCTTTCACACTTCTCTGCATTTTTTTTTAAATCAAGAGAGATTGTTTATTGAGATTCTCATCATAGTTAATGTCAATCTACTTGCATCATCTTTTCTCTTCTTGATTTCCATGCAAGAAAAACTGCTCACAAGTATTTGTTAATTCAAGTATAGAGAACATTTGTTTTTTATTCAATTTGATTTTCTGGCGGACTTGGCGGGCCACAAAAAACTCCCTGTGGTTGCTATTTGCCCTCATCTGCCACAGACTAATAAAACGTGGTCTGTTTTGTTGATTTATTAATTAAATATGTGCTTAATTCATTTGTAACTAATCAACTAAATCGAGACATCATTACTCTAAACGTTAATACATTTTAATTACAAAAAGCTTTTAACTGATTCCTATTATAAATAAGAAAAAAGAAAACTCAAAGCAATAAGAAGTGGGCTAATGGAGAATATGGAAAAGATAATACCTTGGTAAAAGAGAATTTAAGATAAGAACTTCTATACGGCCAGCATAGGAAATGAAGTACTGGCGCCTTTATCAAGGTAAACATTGTTCTGACATTTAGCACGTGGTCGCCGTGCTTCTTAAGCCCTCGGCTAAAATTTTTCATAGGAATGTGGAATATATTTAACTCCATGCTACTTCCGAACACGTTCACTTTCGAAGGTCCAAAGCGATCTTTAAGAATTCACGTAGGATTCTAAAAAGATCCTGAAAGTTAGAAAAAAAATTATAAAGTTCAATAGTTATTATAATATGTTTATTATCTTACCTTTGATGAGTTGTATATTAAAGGGAGTGTTTTATCGTTAACACAATTATTTTTTTACATTAAACTAAGGCTTTCTGTCTAATTCACAGCCGTTAATTTAACCTTCTGATTGAACTGGGTTTAAAGCGAATCTCAGACTTCTTCCATGTCTTGCTCTCTTTCATGCATTTCAAAAAGCTCATCAATTAGCTTTATTGTAGGAATCCAGCAGCTCTTGAACGTTATCACTAGCCACATCTATATTTATTTGCCTGGCAAGATCATTAAATTCTACAATCACATTACCAATTTCGCTAATTTTATAATTTTTTTTTCAAACAAAAGACAAATCCACGAGATTTTAAAATCGCGTAACTCCGGATTCGTGTTAGTCGGGGTAGCGTTAGTTGAGGCATTACTGTATTTAAACTCAATAAAATGTGATGCACGTGATGCGGGTCATTGCACAGGTGAAAAAATGAAAGTTGAATAGCGAAAGAATGTTCATTATTATAGAACTAATATATTTTTAAGGTAAATACACTTTAGCAGCAGTTTTTAAAGTAACCAAAAACGTTACCCCTTTTCTTATATTTGAAATTCAAAAAAATGTATTTCGTACGAATTTATATGAAATATATTTAACTTATATATGTAACTATATATTATATAACATAATCGATTGCGATTCATTTCCAATTTAAGATTTAAATTATTTATCCTCATCAAACATATATATATATTTATGAAGGCATTATAAAATCAATATATATAATGGTATACGGCCTAAATTATTCACATGTTAATAGAAGTTTTTCTACGTTTAAAGGTATATTTTATAAAATAAATCTGAATTTAATGATTTGCTAATTGATCAAATCATTAATAAATTGAACAATTTATTGAAAATGACTTTGATATAAAGTAAGCTTCACAGTTTAATAATTTTTTTATTTTATTTTCATTCTGAATTTTTTACAGCGTTTTAACATAATCAAGCATTTTCTTTGCATGTTATTTTTACAATGCATTTTTTTTAGAATTTAAACACAGATATAGACATAGAAAATCACTTGAATAAAAGATAGCTAGCTTTCAGCAAATATTGTGCTGTGAACGACTACTTAAATGGGAACCAAATGTTCCTACGAAATTTCCCGTCATCGTAAGAAACAATACGAAGAAAACTAGTAGTAACTGAATGCAATATGGGTAAGATGAAAAAATTTAAGAGCATTTTACACAGTCAGTATAAAAGGGCGAATGTTCACTCTATGTCGGATATATCTCAAACACTCATAAGCCACTGTGTCATGGGCGTACGGCTCAAACTCAGTAAAACCATCCCTGAGGATCAACCTCCAGGAACAACAGAATGCGAGTATGCAGTTAGCTCACATTTTGACAGCAGAAAGTTCACAGAAATTAACCGCAAATTAACGATGATTCACAAGATGTAAAGGGTGTTTTTTTAGAGGTATAGAACTTTAAATTGCAATAAAACAACGATGTATTATTCGATTGACATGAATTTTTTTATTCGAAAGATAATCTTGTGGCATTACATTTTAAATATGATTTCTGGCATATGACTGCCACGGCTGGCTCGGATGTAGTCCAATCTGGACATCCAATTTTCGATGACTTTTTCCAACATTTGTGGCCGTATATCGGCAATAACACGGCGAATGTTGTCTTCCAAATGGTCAAGCGTTTGTGGCTTATCCGCATAGACCAATGACTTTACATAGCCCCACAGAAAATAGTCTAGAGGTGTTAAATCACAAGATCTTGGAGGCCAATTCACAGGTCCAAAACGTGAAATTAGGCGGTCACCAAACGTGTCTTTCAATAAATCGATTGTGGCACCAGCTGTGTGACATGTTGCGCCGTCTTGTTGGAACCACAGCTCCTGGACATCATGATTGTTCAATTCAGGAATGCAAAAGTTAGTAATCATGGCTCTATACCGATCACCATTGACTGTAACGTTGTGGCCTTCATCGTTTTTGAAGAAGTACGGACCAATGATTCCACCAGCCCATAAAGCGCACCAAACAGTCAGTTTTCTGGATGTAACGGTGTTTCGACATACACTTGTGGATTAGCTTCACTCCAAATGCGGCAGTTTTGTTTGTTGACGTAGCCATTCAACCAGAAGTGCGCTTCATCGCTAAATAAAATTCGCTTATGAAAATCGGGAACAACGGCAATCTCGTTTTGGGCCCATTCGACGAATCTACGTCTTGCTTGATCATATTTAAAATGTAATGCCAACTATCTTTCGAATAAAAAAAAATCATGTCAATCAAATAATACATCGTTGTTTTATTGCAATTTAAAGTTCTATACCTCTAAAAAACACCCTATATTAGCAACCACGCCATTTAATATTATTTCCTCCCTTTGCGACACACAAGCTGTACATAGCCAGCGTGGATGCCTTTGATATCCATATATTACAGAGAGTATATATTTACATGGGCATTAGAACATCACCACTAGACCCAAGGCAATTGAAAGAATCTTCCCTCGACTGATAAATTCATACCTAATTTGTTGCATACAATGGCAGAATACTAGTATACATGAAAGGAAGGATCTTTATTAGTAGATTGTTGCTTTTTAAGCTGGAGAAGCTGGTCTTCTCATCAGAAGATAGTCCACGTTAACTAATGAACCACTTAAACGTGAAAAATCATCACTCACAAATTAGAGTTTCCAAGATATCCTTGAACGCTATTTAATCTTATTTGTCTTCAACATCTCACTAAAGATTACCTCTTTAAATGAAACAACATGATATTGCTCTTCATTTTCAAGATAGGACCAAAAGGTTCTCGGAATAAGTCAATTGCAAGTTACTAAATATAAAACAATAATTTAATCTTATTGGCCTTCAAAATACTGCCCTCCTGCATAGGGTTTCTTTCCTGGGAAACCAGGGAAATCATGTGATTTCTGTGTACTTTTTCTATTCCCAGGAATTATACTTCGCTCCCGGGATTTCCTGGGAATTGCCGTGACCCAAACATGCTGGAATAGTTTGTTTGCAATGCTTGAAAGATTTTTAGAAATAAAGTCAGCAACTTTAAAAGTATTAATTGACATTAAAAACGAACAAATGATGGCCAATGTAGAGTTTGAAACTGTGACTACAATTGTAGCAGGCTTAAAGAAAGTAAAAATTGGCTTAGAAAAATTATGCAGTCGAAATGTAACTTTGCTAACTGCAGTAGGAGTATTTTCTTTCGTCATTGGAGAATTGAACGAACAAAATTCAGAATGTGCGAAAAATACGAAATATGCTTTAATCCAAAGGATTATAAGCGCAATGTTAATTTAATAGTATTAAAGCAATATCTGAATTTTGGGGGAAAATACGAAGCAGCTGCAGTTACTGTGGATATTTTTCGCGAGTGCCTTGTAAAAATTGTTTAGTTAGATAAGCCCAAATGATATATATATATATATATATATATATATATATATATATATATAGGGACAAGGCCTTCCTGCGAAGAAGACGAATCTATATTCAACTCTTTGAACTCAGAAGGTGAGAGCATGGAAATTTTGGAAGAAAAACTTCTGATATTGGACGTAAAATTTGAGAAAGAAATTTTCCCTAAAATAAAAGTGTTATATTGTTTAACCAAAAAAAGTACTAGTTTCAAAAAATTATGAAACAAGAGATGCAGTTGTTCGACTCAACTGAAAATCCATCACCAAACATTATAAAACTATGTGCGGCCTTATAAAAATAATTCCTCCAACGTCAGTTGAAGCCGAGAGAGCATTTTCTGCTGACGGATTGTTCGCCACAAAGCTTAGAATTAGGCTGAGTGATAAAAGTATAAATTGCTTATACTTTTTGAAATCCTATTTTAAAAATGAATAATCAATTTATTATATATATTTTGTATTTTTAGCTCCTTATATAAATAAGCATAAATTTTGGAATTTATATGTATCCTTATTTTATACAATTATTATTGATTTTATTTAAAAAAATAACTTGTTTTCAAATTTTTTGAAATTTTGATGTATTTCTGGGATTTCCGGACATTCCCGGGAATGGGAAAACCTGGGAAATCCGAAACCCTACTCCTGCATCCACACACTTGTTCCAGTGTCCGTTTATCAGTTCAAAACACTCCTGGGATCCATTTTTTGAGAGGTCCTTCAGTTGTTTCACCACATTTCAGATCGTCTCATTTGAACCCACAAACATTGTCCCTTCAGTCATGGAAACAGGTAAAAATCCTCTGGTGCTGCAGTCGTTTCCGTGTGCTTCCTTCAACATCTCGAGGGTCTCAAAAGATTATTTCTTGAGAAAACACATAGTTCGATGTCTGCAAGCTGCTTCAAAGACGACATTGTAAAACCTGACGAATGAAAAATTCTCTTTGTCAGAAATAATCTGCAGCGAACACCAATAGTACAGTAAAGGAATTCCAGACGCTGTGTGTTTTCCTTATTAATGCTGACAAACCCCGAAATAGATATTTTTCCTCTTACGAACACTTGTGTAAATGTTATGGATCCTTCTGGAAACTTTTTGACTGTAGTATATCCATATAATTCGAGGAACATTTTCCAGAAGTAGAGTTTCACAAACTATCTAGATCAAATGGTCTCAATCCTACTGGGAATTAAGAAGATCCATCGAACGAAAAGTTCAATTTTCTGATACCGATCCATCAAATCATCGTAATCTATGTATGATCTTTGAGAAATATTTGGAACAATGGCTTCCTAGATTTTCCGGTGACGTCGTTTCCATCCGTGGTACCCGAGAGTCATAATCGTGAACTAGTGGTCTTCGTTGCTCCTGTTCAGTTGCTGGTTCGATTCTTGGTACCACTAAAATCTCGTGTGAAGAGGCTGATGCTCTTTAAATTGTAATCATCATTTGGCCAGGATTCAAATTACGAGGTCCGGAGCAAACAGCCTGCATGTAGCTTCAAAGTAGAGAATTTTATAATGAGAAAAATCAAATAAAATCAAGTCGTTTATTTTATTTCTAGGTGAATAGGCATTGTCATCAGGGTGAAAGGTGGTGCTACATGATACTCAGGGACGTCTTAAGAGTTCTTGAGGCCCAGGGCTTCAACACGGAAGTAGGCCCTGGACCCTTACACAAATGCAGGTCGCACCTATGACCCTTAAAAGTACACAGTACATAGCATACGTTATCAAAAACTCGTATAAACAATAACCTGGAACAAATAAATGTTAATTATTTACAATCGCACAAACTGGCTAGCCCAACTGCTTCCTTTTGACTGAATGAATAATGATGGTGTTTGGTGGTAGGCCTAGGTCTATGCATGGACGACGGTCATCGGAAGTAGCCAGTTGACATATTATCCAAAATTCCCAGCTTTTTGGAGAAAACAGCCGAAAAAAACATGTGACCGTTGAAATTATTCGAATCATGATCTTATTAAGGCTAAAGCGAAATAAGACCCCATTCTAACCGCAGACCTGGATCCGGGTCCAGGGCCCATGTCTTAAGGCGTCCTTATTGATACTAAAGAACAAATATCTCTAATACAATTGATTTCCACGTCATACGCGCGCACACATATATTTAAACACAAAAATATTTTTATATTGCTACGATTCTATTAAAATTGTAACATATTTTTTAACTTTAAAAAACTTTTTACTTGATTAAAATGAGCAAAACAACACACACTTTTCTAGCCTTCATAAAATAACTCAAAAACCTTTATAATAGAGGATATAGGGAACGTATCTAGATGAGAATAACATAAAACGGAAACTTAACACACTCAGCATCAAAAACAAATTATTTTATTAGTAGCAAACAAAATAGAGGCATATCGTAAAAAGAAGGGAATAACAACAGAACCGACGTGTAATGGATTCAATGATACATACTCTTCTTTTACATTCTGCAGATTAATTCAGAAGATACAGAAACAGTAGCTTATTGTTAAGAAATCCGTCGACATCTAAATTGAAAGTGTGGGCACTTTCACGAAAATTTGTTGTCTTCCAACGTGCCGGGAGCAAAGGTCTTCGGCTTAGAAGGGAAATCGAAGAAATGACAGTATCAGATGACAGCTCATAGTTCGTCTGAAATTTACGGGTATGAAATTACTCGGTAGCGTGACGGGAATGAATTTGTTGCTTGTATTAGTCGGCAAAGAAATTAATAAATCGTGTGTAGTTGCAGCCATAAACCTTCCAATGTGGACGTAATACTAAAAACACTAGAGAATTTTTTTCTTTCATTTTATAGATCTTCGTTCTTCTCTCACGTTTGGGATTAAAATTAGAAAGGAAATATGTATATCCTTTATCTTATATATATATATATATGAGACGAAAGGATCTTCGTAGTAAATTTGTGTAAATCTCTTTTCTTTTGAAAGATATTTTCAAAAAAAGAATTCTTCTTCGTTAGTATCACTACAGCTATTCCTATTTGTTAAAATCATTCATAACCCTTATGATAGCTTTATAATCTGATCTTTAATAATATTAATTCTAATATTCAATTTCTCTTTTAACTTTACGAGCAATCTTGTCATTTAAAATATTACCAATACGGAAAAATGTGTGACAGTTTATATGTCTTTTTTACAACAATTTTAAACAACGTAAAAATCTGTTATGCGTTGAATAATATATGTATCGTATTGGAAATATTTTTCTATTTAAACTTCTTTTCTTTATATATATGAGTACCAATTTTTCACAGACTTTTTAAATTATACTGTAGTTATTGATATTGTTTTTAGGTTGAAAATTCTTTCCCATCATCGTCTGCTTTAATTCAATGTATATAATTCATGTAACTGTAATTTATCTGATTTCTTAATTTATTTGCTGATATATAATCATCTGTAGCTAAAGTTATGTTGTTCAAGTTGGCATCTTTTGCAATTATTCTAAATATGTTAATTCAGTCGGGGGAAAAGAATAGTAATGCGTGATCGACGCTAGTTGAATTTAATATGCAATTAACTTTTGTATATTTTAGAAATATTAAAATTAATCTGAAGATCTTTTGTGGATAATTTGAGTGATTATAAGAATAAAAAGAATTTGTGGAATAATCTTTTCCGGATATTATTCTCAATATACGTTAAAAACAATCAGGAAATGAGTATTTTACTCTAAAAATATCGAATAAGATTTTACGTAAGTAGTTATGAATTTTGATACGTTATGAATATACATGATCATAATATTGAATATAAATATATGAATCACTGATATTTTATTGTTACAAAAAATATTAAGTTTAATATCTATTTCTATTTCATGTTTTAAGTCAGGTTTCCCCAATGTTTCCAACTTTTGAAACCCTTGAAACAATGTTAAAGTTCTAGGGAACTCCTGCTTCTTCATTGAACAGTATTTCTTGAAGTATTGTTATTAATGATTATGAATAAAATGATTATCATTTTAGTTTTTTTTACCAAAACAAAAAAGAGATGCACTGGGTATAATACCAAACATAATTAGATATGAATAAATAATGAATTTCTTTAGTATAACTTAGAAATTTTTGATACAGTTTCTAAATGTGTGTTTTCTGAATGTTAAATTCGGAGTCTGATTTTCAAATACAGTGGGCCACAAAAGTGTTCGTACACTTTTGCTTTTCTTTTTCGTACACACTTGCAATTTCCAATAAAATTTAATGTTTTCCAGTAATAAAAATTAATATATTGTAATTGTAATTTTTTTATGATATCTGTAACATTTTCTTAATGGAATGGCATAAATAATTTTTTAAAAATAGTATAACTATTTTTTTAAAAAATTAATAATCAAAAAGTTACTAAAAAATTACTCCACAAAAGTCTTCGTACACTTAACAAAAATCTCGACATAGCTTTAAATATTGTATTTATTTCTTAATGTAGTACTTAGTAGGATATCTTTTAGTGTCCACAACAACTTTTAAGAGTCTTGGAATAGATTTAATCGGTTTTTTGTAATTTCTGTATCGATTTTCCTCCATTCTTCTGGGATTATTGTTTTTAATTCACATTTTGTGTTTATTTACCATGTGTTTTCTTTTTTTTACTTTAAAACCTCACCAAATATGTTCTATTGGGCTAAGTAAAGTAATTGAGAGGTGTTTTCAGACTTTGGGGATAGTTATAGAGGTACCAGTGGTGTACATTGAGAGCAGTACGCTTAGCATCATTATCCTGTTAAAAATTGAAGTCATCTCCAATATCCAAAGTTTGGGCGGATAATCTAAAATTTATCTTTAAAATATTTAAATAGAGCTCATGCTTCATAATACCATCAAAAAATCCCAAATTAACTAATTCTGAGGCCAATTTACACCCCCACGCCAAAACACCTTCACTTCCATGCTGAAGCATGGAGGTGGACTTCTTGTTACACTTAAATTCATGGGATTTAACTCCTTATTTTTCACTTACAAACTATTATAGGACCATCGGAGCCAAAAATGTTGAATTATCTGCCATCCTAATCAATTTACCGTCAATTTTGAATTTTCTTATACTATATCCCAAGAATCTAGTTGGATCAATAAAACATGAAGGGGAAAGTGTCCGTGCGGGGGGGTAAATCCGCCAGAGAATTAGATAATTTGGTATTTTTTGTTGATATTGGGAATCATGAGCTCTATTTAAATATTTCAAAGAGAAATTTTAAAATATCCGCCCAAAATTTGGATATTGGAAACGATTTCATTTTTTAACAGGATAATGACACCAAGCGCACTGCTCTCAATGTACGCTCCTGGGGTCTCTATAACTGTCCCCAAATTATGAAAACACTTCCTCAATCACTTTATTTAGTCCAGTAGAACATATTTGGTGAGATTTTGATGTAAAAAAGGGGGAATTGACAAATAAACACAAAATGTGAAGTAAAAACAACAACCACAGAAGAATGGAGGAAAATCGATGCAGAAAATACAAAAAAATGATTAAATCTATACCAAGACTCTTAAAAGTTGTTGTGTACACTAAAAGATATCATACTAAGTACTAAATTAAGAAAGAAATACAATATTTAAAACTAAGTTGAGATTTTTGTTAAGTGTACGAAGACTTTTGTGCGTAATTTTTAGTAGCTTTTTGATTATTAATTTTTTTAAAAAAATAGTTTTATTGTTTTTAAAAAATTAATTATGTCATTCCATTAAGAAAAAGCTGCTGATATCATATAAAAAAATTACAATTACAATATATTAATTTTTATTAGTCGAAAACATTAAGTTTTATAAGAAACTGCAAGTGTACGAATACTTTTATGGCCCACTGTATATGCAATTATAATAACAAATATGTTACGTAACATCACAAGTTAATAACAATCTTAATACTTGCCAAATAATCGGAATTGTTTGTTCACGCTTGTATGATGTTTAAAATAGAGCAATATATTAATTGCCTTCCTATAAAATCTTGGATAATCACTTTCAACGGAAATCTAGAATTTATGCAAAATCATGTTAATAAATCTCCTTTTCGATAAACCGTCTGATTCTAAGTCACAAAGTTCTTCTTTTAAAGTTGAGTTCCGAGAATGCATGAAAGTTTGAGTTAATTATTTAATCACCTAATTACATGTTTTGTTGACAAGGGTGATACAATAATGAAAAATAATAATAAGTTTTATTCTAGGCTAAGATACTTTTAAACCTTTACATTCTCGGCATTCAAATATCTGCTAGAAATGCTTTTAAATATCTTAGGTTGCCACTTATCCGGTATAGTGTTTAGTGACGCTGATTACGGTGCCGTAGGATCTGGGTTCGAATCCAGGGTAAGACATGGATGTTTGTGTTGTATTCCTTCTTTTCCTTGTGATGTGTGCTTTACGCTTTCTTCTACGTAAGCCCCAGTGTGATACTTTGTGGTGCACAGGGTTATAAATATTCTCAATAAAAGAATATCTTAGTTTATATCCATTAAATCCTTTTAGATACCTGTATTCCACTTTGAATATGCCATCGTCGGAATGGAGAACGTTTGTTTGATAAGCGTGTGTAATTGGTATTATCAACAATGAGCCCAAATGATTTCCTTGAACGAATCTCTATTCACAATGAAGACTGAATCTGAACATCATTCTCAGTGGAAATAGATAAGAATTTGTTACTAACTCCAACATATAAATAAAATGTTTGTTTTGACAAAACAGAAATAGTTTTGGCAGGAATTATGTACAAAAGGAAACAACTTAGATTTATATCCTTTATTAATATGGCGTAGGACCACCTTTGGTACCTTTTCCAGCGTGTATTTATCTAGGAAACGCTTCATACAAATGCTAAATAGTGTTTAGAGGAATATTGTCCCATTCTTCATGGAAATATTGTGAAAGTTCTGAGAGAGATGCCGGTGGAGGATATCGATTCCACATTGAGCGCTCCAAAATAGACCCTAACGGTTCAATTCTATTGCGGTCGGGTGACTGCACGGGCAAGGTAGATGTTTAACATCCTCGTGTTCATCAAACCATGATTGGACAAGTCCCGCTGTCTGGATGGGTACATTATCATCCAGGAAAATTCCATTTCTTGCTGGAAACAAAGTTTTCATAATAGGATGTACCTGGTTAGCTAAAACTTCTCTATATTTCACCTGAGTGATCCTTCCTTTCAGGGTTATAATTGATTTAGAAGAAAAACACGAGACGCCTGCCCATATCATGACAGATCCACCTCCATGCTTAACATTTGGAAAGAGATAATCATTGTGGGTGTACTGGTGTCCTCCAAACCTGCGCCCGTGTTGTTGCAGGGAAAAGTGTGAACGACGATTCAATTCATCAGACCATATTATTTACTTCACTTACCAATTGGCCAGGTTTTGTGAGTGTGGCACCACTGTAGACGACGTTAGAAAATAACATTTGTGAATAAGTGAGGGTGTGAATATTACCGTTGCACCAGTTACACTAGGCCCTTTGGTGATGGATCTCGTAATTTTGAACCATGGTCAAGTGAAGAGAACGACATCTGAGCTGTACCCTCCCATCTAACTTCGACACTACACCAACGGGATTACGTTTGAGCCTTGACATATTTAACGTGCATCGGCGGGTCTTTAGCGGTACTAGACTCAAACTCATGACACGCCAGCTACGAGTCCGTTACCTTGACCAATAGGCTACCGCGGCCACATTTACATATCTGACAAGTGGCTCGGTAATTGTTGCTCTGCCTTAAATGCTCGGCTTATTAAAGTGCCTTCTAACTGTAATCATTAACACTAGAGAATCTAGATGCTGATTGAGCTCGGTGATCACATTTGCTGCAGTTGTTCGTTTTTTAACCACCATCCACTTCAAAACCCGTCGGTCACTTTCACTGAGTTTCTCTTTCCGTCCACTATTTTACTTTCCTGATGTTATCTTACCACATTGTATGTATGCTGTCATGACTTTAGACACCGTACATCTAGAACTGCCTAAAAGTTAGAATTTTTCGCTCACACTTTTTACAGGTAGACAGGCTCCTACACTTTAGCCTCTTTGAAAATCTGAGAGGTCCAACATTTTACACTTTTGAAAAAGTCTCAAGACTTACAGAACTCTAATGAAGCTACCACATACAACCAGAATGTATGCATTTATATTTATAAACAACTAATAGCTATTATTATATTTTAATTCTTACGAATCGCGTTTGAAAATATCACTTTTATGCATAGGTGTTTCCATATTTTGGATAGCGACCTATATGATAACAATACACTGCTTCATCTATTTCATGAAAGCACAGTAATATCCCAGTGGAATTGCACCAAAAATTTTCTTGGTTTATGTCTGTTGTGTATATGCTACAATGGATCCAGACACCTTGGATCATAAAGGGTGTTTTTTTAGAGGTATAGAACTTTAAATTGCAATAAAACAACGATGTATTATTCGATTGACATGAATTTTTTTATTCGAAAGATAATCTTGTGGCATTACATTTTAAATATGATTTCTGGCATAGGACTGCCACGGATGTAGTCCAATCTGGACGTCCAATTTTCGATGACTT
Source organism: Trichonephila clavipes (assembly GCA_019973935.1). Classification (NCBI taxonomy): domain Eukaryota; kingdom Metazoa; phylum Arthropoda; class Arachnida; order Araneae; family Nephilidae; genus Trichonephila; species Trichonephila clavipes. The sequence continues at coordinate 581,853 of BMAU01018009.1, read as the reverse complement.
TTTCCAACATTTGTGGCCGTATATCGGCAATAACACGGCGAATGTTGTCTTCCAAATGGTCAAGCGTTTGTGGCTTATCCGCATAGACCAATGACTTGACATAGCCCCACAGAAAATAGTCTAGCGGTGTTAAATCACAAGATCTTGGAGGCCAATTCACAGGTCCAAAATGTGAAATTAGGCGGTCACCAAACGTGTATTTCAATAAATCGATTGTGGCACGAGCTGTGTGACATGTTGCGCCGTCTTGTTGGAACCACAGCTCCTGGACATCATGATTGTTCAATTCAGGAATGAAAAAGTTAGTAATCATGGCTCTGTACCGATCACCATTGACTGTAACGTTGTGGCCTTCATCGTTTTTGAAGAAGGATTCCACCAGCCCATAAAGCGCACCAAACAGTCAGTTTTTCTGGATGTAACGGTGTTTCGACATACACTTGTGGATTAGCTTCACTCCAAATGCGGCAGTTTTGTTTGTTGACGTAGCCATTCAACAAGAAGTGCACTTCATCGCTAAACAAAATTCGCTTATGAAAATCGGGAACAACGGCAATCTCGTTTTGGGCCCATTCGACGAATCTACGCCTTGCTTGATCATATTTAAAATGTAATGCCACAAGATTATCTTTCGAATAAAAAACATTCATGTCAATCAAATAATACATCGTTGTTTTATTGCAATTTAAAGATGGTGTTAGAGACACTAAAAGGGAAAAATACTGAATGTGTCTAAATACCCCGTGAACTAAAATCTCATGTAGTGTATTTTTAATTCGGCAGATATGTTAATTAAAGAAATTATTTTCTTCAAACAGCTCAAGATTTCAAAATCACTCAAAGAGACAAATATTAGTTATATATATGTTCTTCAGCTCAATTTAGACTATCATGCATAACAGAAAAGATATACGTGGGAAATGCTGAACAATTTAGTGATTTTTAATGAGGAATTTATATATAACTTTATTTTTGTGATTATTAAAGCCTTTTCTAAGGTGTAATTTTTAAATTTTGTTTTTTGATATAAAAAATACAGTATAAGAGAAATACACAATATTTCTTCTAAACATTTTCTAATTTCCATTGTCTATTAAAAATTTTCCTGTTAGAGATTTCTTAATAATTATAAGAAATATATATTTTTGGCAGATGAGTATTATCTATGAGTGTTGAAGAAGTGTGCAATAAATATGTATATTTGTTCGGAATAAAAACCTTCTGAACTATGCATATGTTCGGAATAATTCATATTGTGGTTATATTCATAATAATTTCTCTATCCATGTCTCGAAAATTACAATACTTTCAGCTTACATTTGGAAAAATCGAAAGTCTTTTCTGAGAACATTGCTTATAGACGTGGTTATCTATGAAAAATGCTTAATTATTTGGAAAAATTTGTATATTGTCACACACACATTTGAATTTTTACATGTGTAACCAATATGCAAGATAAGAAAACAACCTCAATAATCTAGAATAAATAGAAGCAAAACTCACACAACGTCCATCAAATTCCACGATTATTAAACTTATATGCAAGGTCAGTTCAAAAAGTATCTGACCTTTGATCAGAAAACATATCCGGGATTAGGATCTTAAACCACAAACTCAAAGTAGGCCCCTTAAGCCTTCACACACGTAGCTCAGCATTTTTCCACAGCCGAAAACACTTCTGCAAGGTTTCTTTTGGAATAGAATTATACTCCTCCGTCGCGTTCCGCCTTATCTCATATATGCTCTGAAAAAGGGATCTTTCAAAGGCGTTTTCTTTTTCGGGAACAGCCAACAGTCGCAAGAAGCCAGGGTCAGCGTTGATAGTGTCCAGTAGGTTCTGTGCAACTGCAAAACGGAGTTTTTCTGTTCCACCGGCAGAATTGATTGAGAGAACAAATTTCGCACTGCCGTTTTGGACATGATCACACAAAATGGTCAAATGTGTGGAGAACCTGTACTGATCTCAACTTGTTCAGCAGTCTCAGATAATAGTTCAAGGTTAAAAGACGATCTTTCATTATCAGATTTTTCCACCTATTCAACAACAGCTGCATTTCGGAAAAATTAAATTGGAACTCCTTGTTTAAACTCCCAGAACGTTGGCCCCCACTTTTGTTATATCAATTAAACCCCTCTTCTTAATCTAAAGTCATTTTGATCTCTGTGTGTGTCCTATAACATCGTCTCCAAACACTTTCTGAATCTTAATAACTGTTTCACTTTTAGAAAATCAGCAAATGCCTTTTACAAGAAATTGGAAATGCATTACAAACTTTTGTCTTGCCTGAAGTCATTCAGTCATCTCATCAAATAAAAATATAATTTTCTTCTGCTGTAGAAAAACGTTTAACAGCACCTCAAATCGATTACCTGCATGGAAACGACTTGTACTCTAAAATGAACAGCAAAAAATTCAAGCATGTGCATTAAACAGTCATCTCTCACTATTCCCAGTGGTGCCGTTCTAAGATCTGTACTGGGCACTCGAAAATTCAAAGTTAATACTCTTAGAACGGACCTCGTTTGTGAGGGGAAATGAACGAAACTCTATTAATTTATTCATGTAATCTATAAATCTTTTTTTTATTCAGAGTGTTTTTCTCTCTCGATACTCTGGATTCATTCTTCCATGTTAGACACCACGACTAAAAATGACATATTAGTGCAGAGAAAGTTCTCTCTCTCTCGTTTACATTCACTTAAATTAAAATGGCAAAAATATATCTGAAAAAAATCTCACAAAATTCGAATCAGAAATAAAAAGATGCTACTGGAGCATATGCATTAAAATTAATAGTGTTCGGAAGATTTCATAAATGTATACATAAGTATTTTACTTGCTGAAGAAAATGAAGTCTGGATTATATATATTTTAATAATATGGAGAGTATATATGTAGTCTAAATACGATCAAAATATTAGTTATATTACTTTACTAATCTGAAATTATATATTTAGCATATTTGGAAAAATATATTTCTCAAATTCCCAGATATATAGAGTTAAAAAGAAAGACACAATAAAACGAAAGGAAGCTATAGAACCGAAAATATACAATAGGGTTAAAATTTATTATTTGATATTACATCAATATTTAAGATTTTTGTTTTTGTTTATAATTGAATAAAATCTGTAATTTTATAAGATAGAGCTTTAAGAAATTTTGATTCACTAAATAAAAGTGAGATCTTCTGAATTTTAGAAAGTAAATTTTGAATAGTTTTCTTTTTTTTCTTATAAATTTTAATATAAATTTAAAATTACTGTGAACAATATCTTCTCTTTTTTTTAAAAAAAATTATATTTAAAAGAACACTGAAAACATGCACGCAGTAAATCCATGGGTAATGTATGTGGCAAGATTTTTCAGTCACCTTAAATATTCTACTTTCGAATTTTGAGAAGCTAGATTCTCATTTCCTTTTGAAATTATTCCTCAATTAAAATTTATACAGATGTAATAACTTTATAAAATATATAAAAACGTTAAAATAAAATAGGAATTTTTATCCATATTAATTATAAGCAAACAAAACTTTTCCCACAAAATTTTATATTTCAATACAATAACACTTATACAGAATTTTAAAGCAAACGCTTGAAATCTATCCGAAACACAAAAAAGGCAATGCAGTTGGGAATTTCTTAGTTCACGTTAACCAAAAAAGTAAATAAAACTTATTCAGAATTCCAGACATCTCCCTAAGCGTAGCAATATATTGCTTGGCTCTTGCTGTGAAATAAGGATTGTGGTGATAGGATAGCTACTTATGATTCAAAAGGTTTCAACGTGTTGGCGTATAAATTCAAGAAAAAAACATAAAGGTAAACTAGAGCATTTAATAACTCGAAACATGAAAGTGGAGGAACTGGGAATAGTTATTCGTTTAGTGGCAATGTATGGATGACTTGATACATTATTTAATATTTTCCCTTCTCCCTGTATTCCTTCTTATCTTATTTGGTGAAAACCTGCATTTTTAGACACTAACCAAAAATTACGTCCTTTGAAACTGATAGTTTTAATTTATAAATACTAAATTTATTCTTTCTGTTTGGATTTTTTAGGCTTTTATAAGACCATTATATATATATATATATATAATTGTTCAATTCCTACAATTTTAGTTCACACTCTCGCTATATATATATATATATATATATATATATATATATATATATATATATATATATATATATATATATATATGCATATCTTGTTCAAATTTAAATTTTCGATCGTTAATAACATACTTTTCATTCATCCACTCATATTCAAATACATTTTTTAAACTTGTAGTGGATGGCCCTTGGATGTTAATACGGTTTTTCAAATATTAATTTTTAAGTAAATTAAATTAATGAATAAAAAGAAACAAACAAAAATAATAGCCCAACACCATATATAAAAAGGAAAATCGCTCGTTGTGTCCCTGTAGCGCAATGAACAGCGCGTTGGACTTCTAATCCAAAGGTCATGGGTTCGAATTCCACTTGGAATAGCCTCATTTCTGAGAATGTGATGTATTTTTACCATACTATTTTAATTAAATTTAATGAATGAATAAATATAGACAAAAAAATAATAGACCAACACCCTATACAGGGTGCAACTAAACTCTGTGGCATAACTTTAAGGGGTGATAGTACACATCAAGACAAACAATAGTAAATAGGGAACTTAGGGTCCCAAACGTCTTCCGAAGAAAATAGGCGCCATTAAAGTTTAGGGTCCGAAATTTCAAATGATTATAAATAACAGAAAAATGAGTCGATTTGTTAGCGGTTTTCGCTAAAATTATTCTTTTTGTCAGTATTTTCTAGAAAAATTAATTTTAATGACAAATCTAAAAAATGTCGATAAGGGGCGCTTTAGACTTTGAAGTAACGAACAACTATTTTACACCATTATTTTTTGTATCACATTAAATGCTTTAAAAAGCTTAGACTTAAACTTAAATTTTGAGCTCAAAATCTGATTCGTTGGGGGTAGTTAAGTAGCGCAAACGGAATTGCGTTCAGGAGGCGAAATTTGAAACTCCCTTCCCTCTGAACAGAATTCAGTTATTCCCCATCTTGGTGTCGTTGTACTTGGTATCGTAGACCAGGCAGCAACTACTACCTCCTACACAAAGAAAGCGAGAGAGGGATGACAAAATTAAAAAAGAATTATTCATAATAGACATGAGCAACTTCTCTGCTCTAAATAAAAAGAAACAATTTGATGTACGCACGTAGTGAGTATGAATGAAGGTTGAATGAATTATGACACGTAGAAAATGTACACGCATGATTTTCTTGCGCAATCACAAAAACTCTTCGAAAGAGCGCCCACCAGCAAAGATGCAGGCCTCACACCGCCGGCGGAGGGATTATCGAACATTAGCAAATACCCCGAGCATCTCCCGCATATCTCCTGCTACGACGGTAATCCTCGCACTCATTGCCTCATCGGAGTCGACGGGGCTTGCGTAAACAAGACTTCATACGGCCCCAGATGAAGAAGTCTAGGCAGGAGAGGTCAGGCGAGCGTGCAGGACGATTTACCGGACCACCCCGCCCAATCCATCGCCCTGGATATGCTGTATCCAATGCACTTCACACTTCTGTGCTGAAATGTGCAGATGCTCCATCATGTTGGAACCACATACGAGGCTTTATGTGTGTTGGCTGGAACACTTTTCAGTAGAACTTTACATCCTTACTTACAGTTAGCAGTATACAGTTAAATCCTCGTGTGCTACACTTTGCAAGCAATTTGGGTGATTTACGTAATCGGTATTTTTCGGGAAGAAATTGCTCATGTCTGTTATGAATAACTTTTTAATTTAATTTTATCATCTCTCTCTCGTTTTTTTACTCTTAGTGGTAAAAGCTGCTGCCTAGTCGACAACCGAGCATCTAAGTATGTGAATAACTGAAATGTGTCCAGGGGAGGAGGAGCTCAAAGTTCACCTCCTGAACACAGTTGAGTTTGCGTTACTTAACCACCCCCAATGATTCAAATTTTGAGCTCAAAATATAAATTTAAGTCTAAACTTTTGAAAGCCTTTAATATGATACAAAAAATAACAGTAAAAAATAGTTCTTCATTACTCCAAAGTCTAAAGCGTTCTCTTACTTTTCTAGAAAATACTGACAAAAAGAATAATTATAGCGAAAACCGCTAACCAATCGATACATTTTTATGTTTTTTATAATCATTTGAAATTTCGGACCCTAAACTTTAATAGCACCTATTTCCTTTGGAAGACGTTTGGGACCCTAAGTCTCCTATTTACTATTGTTTGTCTTGATGTGTACTATCACCCCTTAAAGTTTAGCCGCATAGTTTAGTTACACCCCGTATAAAATCGAAAATGGAAAATTACATGGAAAATCACTTTCTAATTTGCCACTTAATATTGTGATACTGTCATATTTATATTAGTTGTAATTATTTAATAAAAAATAAATAAAATAAAAATGTTCTTTGTTGATTTAAGTAGGAATTGACTTAATTTTTTATATTAATTGTTAAAAAAAAAAGATTTAGTTTTGTAAAGTAAAAGGAATGGAGAGAGAAATATATTTAACTACAACGTTTTAATGCTTTCGAGAAATCATTTAGTCTTTATTTTAAGTTAATACACATTTAAAAGATTAAACTGAATTTCAAATCTCAATTTATAAGAAAATTTTAATTGCCCTCCAATATTAATTTGTACTTTTATAGAAATATTTTGAAATTTTACAAATTTATCCATCCGTTTAATTTATAAAATGTTACTATTTTCCTAAACAATAATCCATAACTTAAATAATCTTAATTAATTAATGCATACTTAATTCTTTAAAATTTTCTCCATAACGTTCATTTTTTATAAATTGAATTAAATATTAATAAACCCTTAAAATTTTTACAAAATGATTTGGAAGTTCATATAAAGTAGCCAAAAAGAGCTATGTACTACGTACAGTGGGCCACAAAAGTGTTCGTACACTTGCAGTTTCCAATAAAATGTACTGTTTTCGACTAATAAAAATTAATATATTGTAATTGTAATTGTTTATGATATATTCAACTTGTTCTTAATAGAATGACATAATTAATTTTTTTAAAAATTAATAATCAAAAAGCTACTAAAAAATTGCGCCACTAAAGTCTTCGTACACTTAACAAAAATCTCAACATAGCTTTAAATATTGTATTTCTTTCTTAATTTGGTACTTAGTACGATATCTTTTAGTGTCCACAACACCTTTTAAGCATCTTGGTATAGATTTAATCAGTTTTTTGTAATTTCTGCATTGATTTTCCTCCATTCTTCTGAGATTATAGTTTTTTTTTCACATTTTGTGTTTATTTGTCATGTTTTCTCTTTTTTACATCAAAATCTCGCCTAATATGTTCTACTGGGCTAAATAAAGTGATTGAGGAGGTTTTTCCATAATTTGGGCACAATTATAGAGACACCAGTGGCGTACATTGAGAACAGTGCGCTTGGCATCATTATCCGTTAAAAAATGAAGTCGTTTTCAATATCCAAATTTAAAGCGGAAAATTTTAAAATTTCTCTTTAAAATATTTAGAGCCCATGATTCACAATATCAACAAAAAATACCAAATTACCTAATTCTGTGGCCGATTTACACCCCCACGCAAGCACACTTCTACCTCCATGTTTTATTTTGATCCAACTAAATTCATGGGATTAAGTTTCAGAAAATTCAAAATTGACAGAAAATTGATTGGGATGGCAGATAATTCAACATTTTTGGTTTCGATGGGCCTATAATACCTTGTAAATGAAAAAATAAGGAGTTTAATTCCATGAATTTATGTGGAACAAGAACTCCTCCATCTCCATGCTTCAGCATTGAAGTGAATGTGTTCTGGCGTGGGGGTGTAAATTGGCCTCAGAATTAGGTAATTTTGTATTTTTTATGGTATTGTGAATCATGAGCTCTATTTAAATATTTTAAAAAAGAAATTTTAAATTATCCGCCCAAAATTTGTATATTGGAAACGACTTCATTTTTTAACAGGAAAATGACGCCAAGCACACTGCTTTCAATGTACGCCACCGGTGTCTCTATAATTGTCCCCAAGTTATGGAAAAACCTCCTCAATCACTTTATTTAGCCCAGTAGAACATATTAGGGGAGAATTTGATGTAAAAAAGAGAAAACATGACAAATAAACACAAAATGTGAAGTAAAAACAATAATCCCAGAAGAATGGAGGAAAATCGATGCAGATATTACAAAAAAACTGATTAAATCTATACGAAGATGCTTAAAAGTTGTTGTGGACATAAAAAGGGGTGGTTGTATTTTTATATTATGGCCGAATGTATAACCTGGTTTTTCTTTCTCTTTCAGTAGATTAATAATTTTTTTGAATAAACTTTTATTTTCGACTTTTCGATTTGTTCGCTCCCGCTGGTAGGATTATCACGTCCTCCTGGGGAGGCGCACAAACATATATGCTAATTAGGAAATAATTTGGTTATAATTACCTTATACATTTAATTAGAGTCCTTTGGAGAGTAAATTAGTTATTAATTAGCTGCATATGGGTTATTTCAGAATAGATCTTTTTAGCTTAAAATTTCAATCATAATAGATAAATCGGAAAGATTCTTTTTATGCAACATTAACGAAGAATTCCTAATGCTATGAAAAATGAAAACTGTAAAGAAAAATTTTGGAATTCAGAAATTAAAATATAATGAAGAAAATAAAAGACCCAATCTGGTAAAATTCGAAATAAATCAAAAAAGATTCATTTAGTAATGGTTGCAAATTCCCCAATCTTTGGTTTAAATAAAAAAAGAAGAATTAAATTCATTGTATCATAAAGTCATAGAATTGTACTTACACGTTTTACGTATCTGACTAAGGCTAAAGATTACGTAATGTCTGAAATTTAACTATAATGCAACTTTCTTGTTTCTTTGTTTTTAGAAAATAAAAATGCAACATTAAAATATTCATAGAAAATTTTAATCATTTTCTGAACATTAAACAAAAACACTTCAATAACCCACAAAAATTTAATATCTCGAAAAAATTACAAAAATTAAAATGTGTGTATTCTTATTAAAAAGAAAGTCTTAGGCTCTCCATTAAATACGAATTTCCACTTGAGCAATGCATTTAAACGGGTAGGTTATGCATCATAGATGGTGTATGTTTTATGTTTTACATTGTTTAAAGTAAAATTAATTAACTTAAGCTAAATAAATATGTAAAAATCACATTATATGTGAAATATACAATGTATTAAGTATTTCAAAGCGAAATATTCAACTCCAAAGTTACTTTTATTTTAAACAAATAGTATAAACCTTTTTTTAAAAAGCAAATTCTTACTTAGGTCAACATAGAACAATTTTATATTAGTTACTTTTTGTTAAATAATTACAATTAATATAAATACGTATATACATATAACAGAATCACAATATTAAGTGACGAAACACCTTTCAAATTAACATTAAAAACTTTTTCACCACATTAAATTTGTAATAACATTTTTTAAAAAATTTGAATATAAAATAGGTAAGAATTTATCTTAAAATCTGTGTAAGAAGAATGCTGACGTCTAACTAGCATATAATTATTTAGGTTAAGTTAAATCTTCATTTGAAATTTAGCAAAATATGTTTTATCCAATGAGGCTGTCATCTAAAGGAATAATATCGACTGAAATATATCTCTTTTAAACTATGATTAATCATTTAAATTTAATTAAGGAATTAATATTTGAAAAAAAACTGTATTAACAGCAAATGTTAGCCATTATAAGTTTCAAAAAATGTATTTGAACTTAAGTGGATGAGTAATACGTTTTTTTTATTAAGGATTAAAAATTTGAACAAGATATATAAATATACATAGGGAGAGTGTTAATTTATAGTAGGAATTGAAAAATAGAATTTTTTTATCCCAAAAGATATTATGCTTATTTTTAGTTGTATCAGTCATAGACTTCGATTAAACTAAAATAAAAATTTAAAAACTATACTTTACATGAAAATCCATTAGTTAAAATGACTTAAATATATCTGCATGGAAATATTCATCAACTTAATCATTATTTTTCTTCCTGCCTACAATAATGTTCGTGGTAACTTATTGGTCAAGGAAACGGACTAGTAGCTGATGTGTCACGAGTTCGATCCTTGTACCACTGAATACACACTTTACAGAGAGGACTGATATTCCCATTAAATATGTCAAGGCTCTTAAACGCCCTTCCGTTGGTGTGGAAGTTAGGAGAGGGGGGTTCCAGCTCAGGTATCACCCTCGACATGGTTCAAAATTACGAGGTTTGTCGCAAAAAGCCCTCGAGTAGCTGAATAGTGCTAAGTTGATATTCACCCACTCCCCCAATAGAAAATCCATACACGCAAGTTTTAAAGCTGTAAAAATAGCTTCAGTAACAAATAATATTTTAGCAATCCAGCTAGCTGTCTTTTGTCCTCATTTTAAACTATAAGATACGAATGTAACTAACGAACGAATCTAATTAAAGAGATGAAAGAATTTGTGTGATAATGTAACTAAGCACTTATTAGATCTATCTCAATAGGTTATACATCAAAATTTTATATCTTCATACTGTTTAAAATTTAATTTTTAGGAACAATGTTTTTAAAGTAGTTTTGGTGTGTTAAATATTCTAAGATTACGAAATTAACTAATGAAATGCAATTGCATGATGAATGCTTTAAGTTTGATAAATGTTGCCTAAAAGGATTTTTTTATTTATGGAAATATCTAAAAATTTTAAGATCTCGATAACGAAGAACTTAAGCATCAATATATTTTCAATATTACATAAAATATTTAGTAAAAAAATCCTTCACTTCAATTTAGTAGTTGTTTATTTATATGATTGATCAAAATCCTTAAATATGAATGAATTGCAAATTAAAAATAATAAATCTATGAAAATCTGTAAAAAAGTTTTTATCTTTGTATTTTTGCCTGTTATACAAACTCGACAGTTTCATCAGATTCACAAATTTATTTAGAATACATATCACGAATTGTGTACCATCTGGACTGGGTGTATTATCTTCGCTTAAAACACGTATTTCTTCTCCTACGCATTACCTATTTAAAATTTTAGTATAACGTATATGATAAAGTGATATTTCCACATCGTTTGAACTGCCCTGAAATGAATTACGAAGAATTTGAAATATTTGCAAACAGAAATATAGTCGAATTTTTTTAAAAAATTTGCTGCTTTATTATATTTATATAAATGTCTCTATTTGAACTTTTTTTTTCCCACAATATACATTTGTTTCATTTGGCAATTCCGTATTCTTCTATCATGAGCATTATTTTCTTGTCCGTTTTTAGAAAGATCAGAGTTATTTGTAATATGCTAATTTTGGTGCATAGGATTGATAATATGGTGAATAGGATCCGTAATAACCACCATAGACCAATGGAGCTCCATATGACAAAGAGTTGTAAGTTGGTAAGACACCGTATGACACTGGGGCCACATACCTGAAAAAAAACCAGATTAATAGAGAACTATTTATCGTAAATAGAATACATTTGTGTTCAGTTTATGACAGTGTTTCTCAAAGGGAGCCTATACCCCACGGGGGGAGGGGGGCAATTTGATTTTTAAAAGTGGCAATTTAAAAAAGAACTCATTTAAAGCGTAAATGTTTTACTTATTAGTAATATACCCAATTATTAAAAAAAACATTATTCTTCCAACTAATCCTCCTGGGGAATAATGGGTCTATAAAAATTATTCTATTGAAAACTTTCATCCGAAGAAGACGTGATTATTCAAATCAATGCTTGTATTTAAAGATTAAACTTTCTCGTTCGAGAGAGTGAGGTTAGAAGCTAACGTAGTAATTGACGTAAAGCTAGGCAAAAGCGCTTCGTAGATAATTTGATTAATATTAAGATTGACGATTTGGTCAGTTAACTGTTAAACTGAATTCAGGTCGGTTTGAATTAGATTACTTTTGAAATCATCTTCAAATATAAGAAGGTGTATTGCTTGGGCGTGCTAAGTGTAAGTGATTCGATTTATTATTAAATCTTCTAGTATCTCGTCTACATCGCTATTGCTCTTCATATTTATCAATTGGCGCATTTCTTAACTCGGGTTGTTGAATTTGTGTTTTTTGTTGAGAATTTATTAATAAATAGAATTTGTATTGACTATGGCTCATCTTCCTTCTGACCCTCTCGCACTAATGGATGACACGGGTCATCCATTACACTTGTTTGTATAATAAGAGACAAATTCTAATAAAATGATTAAATCTCTCTCTCTCTCTGTCTCGGTGACGATAAAATATTCTTTCCAATCATAATCGTGCTATTTATTTTGAATGGTACGAAGTAATTAATGCTGGGATCTAAATTTCTGCAGTGTTTTGCAGTATCGTTCATTATTATTCGTTGGGGTTAATTCAAAATGAACGTCTGTAAAATTGTTATAAAAGTTCTGTTGTTTAAACAAATAAGTAAATTGAATAAATATTAGTGATATACGAATGGTAAATAAATTCAGTTATCAATTTTTATTAATCTCTTTTTTTGAAGCATCTTTTTCCAGAAACATGGAAAAATTATGTTTTTCTGCATTTGGGTATTTTAAATTGCTTCTTTAATCTACATATTCTTCGGATCATATTAAGATATTAATTTTTTTCCTTTTAATCCATAGTGAAATGAGTGGTGCAAGTAAGAAGAAAGTTCTTCAGTATTCGGAGGAATACTTAAGATTTGGTATCATGCCCGCTGTTCACGGTGAAAGGTTATGTTTGAAATATCTTTTCTGATAAATAAATGCTAAATGGTACATAGAAAATTTTGTTTTAGATATGAATTAATTATATATACTTACATATTAAGGGACATAAAAATTTTCAAAGGGTTTCTGGGGGCATTGTGAAAAAAAATTGAGAAACACTGCTTTATGGTCTTGAATAACATTAATTATAAAGTGGTTTCAAATCCTTTTTAAAAATTTAAAATGCTCGTATTTTAGAATCTTGCTTATATAAAATTATAAATTGTTATTAAAATTTTTTTAAACTTTTTCAATAATTTTAAGAATTTTTAATTTTTGAAAACTGCAACTGCGGAATAAAACTTGAAATTCCAATGAAAAATAACTGCAATAAAAATTAAACATAATATTAGGTTGGGGAAAAAGAAATCCACATTATTTTTTCGGTAGATGGCTGTAGTGTCGATATTTCGTGAAGTATCGATCAAACAATTTCAAATTTATGCTCGTTGTCAAGATGACATTTCACACTAAAAAAATTATTTTGCTTTTTTTTTGTTTGGTCCCTTCAGTTGTGAGTTACAAGGTATTAAAAATGGAAGTCAACAGAGAGAGAATTCGGTTCTTTTTACATTTTTTCTTTGATAAAGACAAAAATGCAAGCCAGGTGGCTGAAATTGCGAATGGTGTTTATAGTGCCGATCTGCGAAGACTTGGCCAAACGGAATGAAATCAACCCATTTCTTAAACGGATGGTGACTGGGGATGAGAAATGGGTCACATACTACAATATTGTACGAAAACGATAGTGGTCAAAGTGCGGTGAAGCAACTCAAAAGGTGGCCAAACCAGGAGTAATGACCAGGAAGGTTTTACTGTGTATATGGCGGGACTGGGAAGGAAGCATTTATTAGAAGTTGCTTTCGCATGGCCAAACACTAAATTCATATATCTACTATCAACAACTGGACCATTTGAAGCTAGAGATTGACCAGAAACGGCCAAGAGAAGAGGAGTTGGCTTCCATCAGGACAACGCCAGGCCATACACGCCAGAACCTCTGGGAGCTTGGGTGGGAAGTTTAAATGCATCCACCATATAGTCCGTACCTGGCACCAAGCGATTACCACCTTTTTCTCGTACTGCAAAACTTCCTGAGTGATAAGAAATTGGGATCAAAAGAAGATTGTGAAAATCGATTACTAGAGTTTTTCACCAATAAGGGCCAAGATTTCTATGAGAGAGGCATTATGAAGCTACCTTTAAAATGGCAACAAATTATACAACAAAACGGTGCATATTTGACCCAAATCGGACAATCAGAAGCATGTTAAAGAAAGTCTTGATTATCATTCTAAAATAATGGATTTCTTTTTCCCCAACCTAATATTTTTAGCCATTATTAATCATTGAGTTACAACAAATGTTGAAAATTTCTTGCTAGGTTATTATTATTTTGTTTCCAAGTACCATAAAATCTGGCGTATAACATGCATCGTCGCATAACGCGCATCAATATTTTCATGGCATATTTTTTTAATTTTTACTATGTACATTCGCCGTATAATGCGTACTCCCTTTTTTACAAAGAAGTCTGCAATCTCATGCTTTGAAGTGATTTATTCGAGCCTTAGAAAAAATAGTATACTTCTAGAACTACAGTTCTTTAAATTCATAAGGAATGTCATTTCTTTTCAATAAACTGCATTTTGATTTATGTAGATCACTAATTCTATTTTTATCCTCATTTTTTAAAGCTGTCATTTTTATACCCAGTGTATAACACACACACCCTAAATTTCGATCTCATTTTTTGTGTTTAAAGTGCGCATTATGTGTCGGGTTTTACGGTAGTTATTTTCTTAATTTTCTTCTCCATATTGTAAGATTAAATTGACTTTTAGTAATATTAAAAATAGAAATACCTTTAATTAGTATTTGAATAAAAACAAATAAGTATTTTTTATGAATGAAATGTTGATAAGAAGATCAAATTTTCTCTTTTACAGATTTTCAAAATGAAAAGACAAAAGTACAAATTTTTGTAATTCTAAAAAAATAAAACATCGGTAAATAAATAGAGTGGCATGTATATCAGTAATTTAGTAATAATTTATTTTAATTTTTTAAGGTTAAAACACTAGCATTAGCAATTTAATTAGTATTAAAATACCTCACACACGGAATCATATATCATCTTAGCAAAATCAGTTCAATAAGACCTCTAGGCTGCAGATTCTTCTGTATCGTACACACTACCAATATAAATTAACAAAGCTGCTTAAAATAACTCAAATTCTTTCAAGAATAACTTAACTGAAGGTTCTCTCCTCTGTATTTTGTAAAACTTAACAATAGTTTGATATTCCGTTGAGATGTAAATTGGTATGCTAAAATTTTCTCAAGATTCAGAACAAGTGAGAACAATTTGCAATTTATTTTATAACAATGTATTATATGATGTTAATACTATCTTACCTTCTTGCCACTGGTGCCGCCACTGTATAAATTGGTGCTGCGACTTTGGCGGGTGCAATTGGTGTCAATGCTGGAGAGGCGTAAGATTGGACAGTAACATCAGCAGAATCCTGGTTGGCAGTTCCCGGTTCATTGGTCTTCACGTTGGCATGGAAACCAGTCTCGTCAGCGTAGTAATCAACAATTCTTAAGCGACCATCTGCATCAGACACCGTGTATGAGCCAACAACTCGACCATTACCGTCTGAAGTTTCTCGTCTGGAACTACCTCCTCCAATAGCTGGAGCATCATACCCGAAACTGTAGGGCTTAGGAGCATCTTTTACTACTAGTGGGGCCTAATTAAGACAAAAATTTTCATTATGCATTTGCTTACGTTTCACTGTTTCTGAACTACAATATTTTATATTGTGGAGAAGAATCAAAATGTTGTTGATCGAGGGGTTCAATGTTTAATAGTCGAAAAATATTTTACATTATTTATCCTTCAAATATTTGTCAACATGTTAAGAAATACAAATGTTTTTATAACTTGCTTATATCAAAATAGGTCACCATGTAAAAATTCTTACATATGTGACCTATTTATTTTTTGTGAATAATATCAGCTACATTCAGGTAGGAAATTATTAATTCACCCAATCATTTACGAAAGATAGAAGAAATATCTAAAAATTAATAAATTGATCTCTCTCGTATGTCATTTTTCTTTTCAACTCATTTCTACCGGGTAATTGGCTAGAAAAGTCCCATTTAAGAAATCATAGAAATTATATATATATATATATATATATATATATATATATATATATATATATATATATATAAAATATATATATAATTTATATATATAATATATATATAATATATATATATGTATATACCAGCAGTTTCCCGCCCTATTTGCTTGTTTTATATATATATAGTATAATAAAATCAAAGAAGTTTTAGAACCTACAGTGCTAAAGAAGGAAGAAATTGGAATTCACAAGACACAACAAATGTAGATACAAAAAAGTCTTTGGATTAAACTAGAGACCTGTTATGATTTCTAAAGCTGTCACTGAATTAGGCCAGCAATTTAGGGTTAGCAATGCTTTATGGATCCAACCTTCCCCGTACAGCAGAAATTTTTGACATAATAGAAAAAAAACAGAGCCATGTTGAAAAGTTAAGCCTATTTTTTTCTACCACGTGGATGATGAACCTAACAATACAGTAAAATGAAATTAAGAAAAGAGAACAAAAATGCATCGCTCAAGGAGAGGAATAATAAAAAAAAATTTAGGATATAAAAATTTATACAAACACACACACATGCAAAATAAAAAAAAAATTTGGAAATAAAAAAATTCAACCTTTTCCGTTAATATCCCACGCGAAATGACTTTGCTGGGCGGGTAGTATATATATATATATATATATATATATATATATATATATATATACTAGCCGTTTTCCACCCTCTTTGCTGGGTGTTTCATGATGTTCTATGAATATATACTGTTTACATATAAATATAAATTATTGATAGTTAAGTTCTAGCACTAAGCGTTCGTTTGTACTGAAAAACATTACTTTAACCCTAACATCTTGATTTAAAAAGGACAGGACTTCTAATTTCTAAAATAGTAGAATTATCTTTAACTCTCTTGTTATCCCTTCCTCTATTGTAGGTTTCCGAAAAGAACATTTATATTGAATTTCTACTCAATAAAATAAATATGCGTTCCAAGTTTCAAGTCTAAATCTAATTGTTCAAAAGCGGAATTTTTTTGTCAATAAACCCCATATACCCCTTTGAGAGTTGATTTTCATATAACCTGTTCTTGGTAGATTTGAATTCAACAACAGCAACTAAAAAAACATGCATACCAAATTTTATTATTTAAAGTTTTGTAGTTCGGAAAAGGAAATATTTTTTATCAATACGTTCCATTAACTTCTCTCTACCCCACAGAAAAATTCTTTCCTCTATTCTATTAAGGAAACGGGGTTACAAAATTTCAAGTACGTGCGTCACACAATTCAAAAGCAAGAATTTTTAACTATAACGTCCCTTTACCCCTTGCAACCCCCACCCTCCTTAGGGCCGATTTTTGCAAAACCAATTCTTAGTGAAACTCAACTTCGTAAAAGGAATATACTTACCGAATTTAAAATCTGTAGATCTAATAGTTCCAAAACAGGAGTAGTGCCCTTGAACCCCTCGAAACCCTACTTTAAGATCTTTTTACGGAAAACCTCTTCTGTAGCAGTTTTCTTCTCATTGAAAATGATATGCCTACCAAATTTCAAATCTGTAGTCTAATAGTTCCAAAACGGGAATATTTATCTATAACACCCCTTAACCCATTGCACCCCCCTCCCTTGGAGTCGACTTTCACAGAACCCATTCTTAGTTGAATTCTACTCCATAAAAAAGACATGAATACGAAATTTCGTTTGTAGATCTTATAGGTTCAAAACGGGAATATTTATCTATAACGCCTTTTAACTTCTCAACCCTCCCCCTTGGGAGTCAATTTTCGCAAAACCTCTTTTGTAACCGGTCTCTATTCCATGAAAGCAATATGGCAGTCGAATTTCAACCATGTAGATCTAATAGTTCCAAAAAGGGAATTGTTTTTTGCTGTAATACCTCTGAAATCTTCACAACGCCCCTAGGGTTTCAATTTTTGTAAAATTCCTTTTGTAGCGGTTCTTTACTATTTGAAAGGAACATGCATACCAACTTTCAAGTCTGCAGGTCCAATAGTTCTGGAGAGATCGTGATGAGTGTGCGAGTGAGTCACTTTTTTTCTCCATATAAATACACTCATGTCCATAAATTAAGGATAATGAAGTTCAGGCAAAGAAAGAGACAGAAGCAAAACAAATTTGACATATTTGTAAAGTATATTTATTAAACAAAAGGTATATGTTTGACATAATTAATAAAAATTGCGATTTTTACTAACTGGAGCAAATTTCAAAAAAGAACCTATTTACAAAAAGCAGTATAACATGATTAGTATGATGGTTAATACGGAGTATGTCTCCCGGATGATGCAACACAGACCTTACAACGCCTAGGCATACTGAGTATCAAATTATCAATCTGATCTTGGGGAATATTACACCACTCATCAAGCAATACCCTTCGAAGTTCCGGTAGACAGGTGGGAGGAGGTTGACGGACTGCAATTCGTCGGCCAAGCATATCCCACACATGTTCTATTGGATTCAAGTCCGGTGAGTATGCTGGCCAATCCATACGGGTGATATCCTCCGATTGAACGCATTCGTCTACAATGTTTGCACGGGGAGGACGGGCGTTTTCATCCATAAAAAGAAATTCAGCATCCATGGCACCCCGAAAAAAACGCACATGTTGTTCCAGAATGACATCCCGATAGATGTGGCCTGTCCTCGTTACACTCTGAACAGGCAGATCAGTTCTGGAACCAAGAATAATTCCTCCCCAAACGAGCCATCCTGCACCACCGTAACGGTGTCGTTCAATGGTGTTCTCTTGGTGGTAACGGGTACCTGGCTCTCTCCATATTAAAGTCCGGCGAGAATCAGACTGCAAACTAAACCTGGACTCGTCGGAAAACATCACACAAGACCACTGTTGTGGTGTCCACAATGCATGCTCTCTACTCCAGGTTAATCGCAGGCGACAGTGAGTTGCGGTAAGTGGAACACATCTGACAGGCCTACGAGCATATAGATTAATGGGCCGTAAGCGTCTGTACACAGTCTGCCTTGAAACTGTCGTATCGGTAGCTGAAGAGAGCTGACGAGACAGGTCTGATGCTGTGCTCCGTCTGTTTCTCTTGGCAGTAACTGCCAAATATACCGGTCATCATTCGGCGTTGTAACTCGGGGGCGACCTGTGCTGTAACATCTACTCACATTACTATCATCTTGGAATCGTTGCCAAAGCCTGGAGATGACACTCTGGGCGATTCCAAGTTCCTCGGATACTTCCAGCTAGGTACGTCCACATTCCAGTCGTCCAATAATTCTACCACGTAAAAAATCATCCAAATGCTTCCTTTGTGCCATAACTATACGGTTATTGCACTGAAAGGCTTTTAAAGCGCTTGTGAACAATTTTACTTCTTTGCCATCATTCCTTATATACCCCTCTCTTACGCTCTCGTCATTGTGACGTACTATCCGCACCATCTGGTGGTTTCCTGTAATTTGCATATTCTTCTTCAAGATGTGTGTGATAATTCTACAGGTGAAATTTTTATTTTAGAGTTCAATTTCTGTGTGATTCTGAATTATCCTTAATTTATGGACAAGAGTGTATTTTTTTATTTATTGTTCTAACAATGCCGAACATTAGCACGCAGGTTTTAACAAAACCTAGCAACAAGAAAGTGGAACACAATTATTGAAATGTTCCCAGATCATTAGCTGGTCGGAGTCACAGAAAATACAGTTTAAGAGCTGTCCACTATTCCATTTCTGTAGAGATGGTTACGCAAACAGTCGTGTCTAGTCAGACCTGCAAAGAGATCCCCTTCTTTTCAGGTAGACTGAGGACACATTTAACTCCTCCTCCGTCTCTTATCCATAGTACAATGGATCATATCTTGGTTAGTAATTGAGAGAGTCAGAGTAACAGATGATTTAATAATTTGAAAAGAAAAAAGTTTTATTTAATACGTATATCAATCAAAATTCCTTTCTTAGCCAGTGTGTCAACTTTTTCGTTGCACACATTTCCGCAATGGGCAGGAATTCATTGCAGATATAAAGTTTATATGCAAGTGCATTGTGAGTAAAGGTTTACAATCCAAGATTCTTTAAGAATCATTTTGATTATTCCAAAGGGCTTGAAGCGCTGACAATATAACTGTCTGTACAGAAGAGTAACTTCGAATCGACTGATGTTCAATAGCCACCACAATAGCTTTAAATTCACTATCAAAGGATATAATAAAAGATCCCGTTGGTAAACAGAAAATATAGAGTTCTCTATGGATACCTGCTGAAGCATACAAAAGTTACATACTTTCTTAAAATTCCCTATAAATATGCATTCTCTTACAAAACAAATTAAATATTTAAAATGAAATTTCCTAAATATACATTCATTTATTCCAAAACTATACTTCCATAACCAAAAAATAATGATGTTCCTCGAAATACTCAATCAAAGCAATCCATTTTTGCAGGCAATGTGCATTAACTTATCAAAAATGATGACGCGCTTTCTAATATGCAAACCAAGCGTTACGTCAACCTACGAGGAATCAAGTGTTTTGTAGACAGTGAACATCAGAGGATTTCTGTAGAGTAGAGTTTAATATTTGTGTGTATCAGAAATCAAAATTGATTTAATTAGATTTTGATTTACGTAGCTCTTTGATAAAACGCGAGGGCTATTATTAATTTTGAGCTACCTTCAAGTAACAAGGATAACATTTGAAGTAATACCTCCTCTCCCAGCTTCAACATCATCCAGTTAGTTGTTACTCATTAAAATGGAAGGAAATTAATATAAATATGAGTATAAATATTAATGACGTAACTTAAATTTAATAAGGTTGACAATTTTCAAATATCATGCCAAATTATGCACTTACTACATAGGAAACTGGTGCCGGCTGTACGTACACTGGTGCTGGTGTGTATGGAGCTCTTACAATTACAGATGGAGTAGCTTGACTCAACAGAGCCAAAGAAGCAATAAGCAAAATCTGGGGAAAAAAGGACAGTAATTATAGTGACTTTTAGCTACTTGAATAATTTGTTATTAAAAATAAAATCTCTCAAGGATTTATAAAAGTTTTAGCTTCGTACTAGATTAAATATATCACAAGTAAAATATAAGAATTATTTTTTTAGATATTGGTTTATTTTTTGTCAAATTAATTACGTTTTATTTAAAACATAATTATAAGTCTAAAATTAATAATATTAGATATCACAAGAGACTATCAATTTTATTATCTCTTATTAACAACATGCTATTGTGTTAATGAATAACGTTATGTAGAATAGAAACATCTTAAGATATTTTTTCAACGATGTTTAGCAGAATTTACTTAAGAAATATCAAAATTCAAAAACATCTGATGTTTTCGGAAAATATTTTTAAAAACCATCACAAGTTATCACTTTAAAATGCATGATTTCTTTATAGAGTTTCATAAAGTTTTCAGCTGTTTTATATTGATAAGCTAATTAAAGTTTATTTTGAAGTAAATGACATACTATTCGCGAAACATGTATAACAAAAAAATAAAAAGCCAAAAAATTCGTACTTTGAATAATGTTAATAAAATTTTTAAAAAAGTATTTCAATAGTTTTTTTATCCAGGTAACACATAGTATGGTAATAAAAATTATACAGTCACATACAAAGAAGGATTAGATTGTCTTACATGTAAGAAATTCTAGCCGAAATAGTATGGGTTGAATTACTGGAAATAAATTATTCTGGTATTTTTTTCTCTAATATTACAAATTCTTGCATGAATTTAATTATCTTATTTGCTTTTAAAACATAATTATTATCAGAATCAAAATATGTCTAAGTTATGCAAAGCACAATATAAGACTCAGAAACATGTAATGAGAAAAACTAAAATAATTTTAAAGTTGCAGCAGATACTTTTATAAGAAAATTTAGTTATTTAATGAGATTAATCAGTTAATAACCGTGAATCTATTTTTTCCGGATAATTATCCTTAGAAAGCTGTGTTCTATTTCTGTAGCTAGTAATATGTATTTTTTTTATAT
Organism: Trichonephila clavipes; assembly: GCA_019973935.1. Classification (NCBI taxonomy): domain Eukaryota; kingdom Metazoa; phylum Arthropoda; class Arachnida; order Araneae; family Nephilidae; genus Trichonephila; species Trichonephila clavipes. The sequence continues at coordinate 559,858 of BMAU01018009.1, read as the reverse complement.
TACCTCACTATATGTAGTAAATATTCGTATAATTTATTTAGAAATGTTTTGGGAGAGTTAAAAATATTTTATGGAAATATTTTAATTTCTTTTTAAGTATGAAGTTCATGTCAAGTATATATAAATATCCATTTGAATAGAAATATGTAGAAGATCTTACTGAATTCATCTTTAAGAATGTTTTACCAGCGTGACAACTTCGAATTTCAGAAACATATTTTAGGTATAATTAAAGCATGTAAGTATTACGGTTGATTTTATAATATTTCTGATACATTCCAACTGATCAATTTTATTATATGAAAAAATACTATATTTGATTGCTTAAAATAAAATACAACTGATAGAAAAATAAGTTAATATTTAATTTCAGAATACCATTTATATATATAAATATTACAAACAATAGGATGCAAATATGTTTACTAAGATAAATTTTTAAAAATTTTCAGAATTTCAAAACCAAACTATTGGGGAAAAAATGTTTTCTGGTATATTGAGGAAAGAAAAAGAAATAATAAAATCAATTTTTGTGTTAAGTACTGCTACAAGGAGAATGACATTTAGGAATTTGAGTGTTTATTACTGTAGAAAGTAAAAGTACTTTTATTTAAAGAAAAACAGATATTTTAGTACTTTTTTAACATTTATTGCGTTGAGAGGACATCTACTAAATAGTTAAAGGAAAAAACATCAGGACATAACAAAGGACTCATGCCCTTTGCATAAGGACGATTTGAACGAGTTAATGTCAGTTTATGATAATAAGGAACTGGCGAAGTCGAAGACTATATTAACTATTCAGGTATTAACTGATTTAATTCGCGAGGGGTTGTAATTTGTTACAAGTATGTCAACGTAATCATAAGTTTCATCTAACAGGATATCAAGTAACTTGCGAAACCATAAGAAACAGTCACTAATAAAAGACTTTATAACAAAAAAAAAAACCAACTAAGGCATAGGTAAATTCTGGTTAATAATTTTTCTTTCTCCTTATAGCGACGATCCATCCTAATGCTTAAGGGTTCTAGGACATGCTCGAAAGAGTAAAATGCCAAAATTAACTTTTTTTTTTGGGACAATAACTTTAAAATTTTGCATTAGAGCTTAGATTTTTTTGTGATCTTAATAAAGATTTCAATCATTCTGTAGAAATGAAAAAAAAAATTTTAGTTAATTTCTTTTTCTCTTTAATTTAATTTAGACACAGTTTTTCTTTTTTTTTTAGATTTCATAATACATGCTTATGTTTAGGTACCATTTTTTAAAAAATATCTCTTAAATATGAAAAATATTGTTTGCACATATATAAAACAATACAAAATATAGTGAACTTATATTTTAGTAAACTACTTGGATAGTTCCTTTAAAAAAATTAATAAAACTTTGCAATTTTAAAAAATTTTTTCCCCTTTTTTCATGCAAAAAAAATTATTTTTTAAAAAACTATGTGCTCCTTCGACTAAAAAAAAATAGGTTCACTATTTATACAGGTAACCTATATAGAAGTATAAAAAATTTGGAACCCCCGATATAGGGCAATAGTTTTTTAAAAGTGTGCCTAATAGCAAAAAATTATGCTTTGGAGAAAAAGTGAAAAAACTAAACATTTGTAAACATTTTTGTGAATAACTTTTTTTCATTTTAAGGTTACTTTATCAACTAAGATATAAACATACATTTAGTTATACATTTTTATATTCAGAAACATATGCACTATTTTTAATATGAAAATTGAAAAATCGATTTTTTTGTATGTGAAAGATGTCCTGGTTCCGCTAATTAATAAGCTAAGCTCGTCTGTCCCAGTTTAAAGGAATTTCCCTTTAAAAATTCTTCAATAAAATCACTGCTATAAATAGTTTTGGTTTGAAATTTCGAAAAATCTTGTTTTTAAATGATTCAAAAAATTAATTTATATCTATTTTTAGAACATTTGTGATAGTAGTGTTAAAGAGATTTTCAAATGTTTATTCAAACAGAATGACACATCATCAAAAATGAAAAAGGAACATAAAAAGTCCTTAAATCCTAAACTACTTTCTTGCAGAAAACAAATGTGGGGATTTATGAAAACTAATTAAGCGTTCAATACCTTTTTTCGGCTTATTTAACATAGAGAGCTAAAGACTTACCTCTAGCATAATGAACACTAAATGAACTCTGATGGAACAAAGAACACCTTTGACCACAAACAACAACAAATCTGGTGACCAAAACGGAACCACCCTTTGTATATATACTCAAAGTTTGCTCTGATTTAAATTAGCCTAGCTTTTTTTATTTATCTGTTTCATGCGTGCCTCAGAATTTTCAATGAATCCATTGCCCATCGATGTCCTTGAAATGTCATTGAAGTTATGAAACTATGGCTTACCGTTAACGAAGGTGCCAGAGAACAAAGGACCCAAGACAGCTGCCTCGGGAGAAAAAAATCGTAAAAGATAACATAATCTATGTACCGTTTCATTATTTTTTACCTTATTATTTTTTAAACGCTTTTCCTTTGCTGCATATCGACCCACCTTTTGGTCTGGTTCAACCTCGATCTTGGCTTAACATTCCACTTGTGGGAGCGAGTGGACTGTAAAACCAAGGCTATGTGGGGGATGTCCAAAACACGAAAGGACAGATGACAGCTTTTATAAAAAAAATGAAGATTTATGGTTTTTCAGGACATATATATTATTCGGAAATACTTTCTCTTATTTTAATGGCTCGACAATTCAAGAACTAATGTGTGACCCTCCTTTATTTTTTTGTGAATAGAGATTTTTGCATTTGCATTGCAAATCTTGAGTTTAGGTTCGTTTGCGCAATAGTTTTTCACCTCTGTTCTATTTTTACGTCGTTTTCTGATTCAACTAAGAACTTTTGTTATTTAAATGTTTTTAATTTGTTGAATGGATTACTCGATCAGTAGTGTTTACATGCGGTGAAAGAGCTTCCTATATGGTTAAGTAAATTGCTGTTTGCGCTTAATGAATGTTTATTATTAAATGAAAATATCCTGAGAGAGAGAGAGAGAGTCAGAAATATTTCCGACTCTTCTTTCAACACTATTCCATACTTAAAAAACTTGATATCTAACTAAGATGTGTTTTAATTTTGATACTGAAGTGATTTTTTGATTAATGAATTTTACTTCTTTAACCCCCTTTAATAAATTTATAAGGAATTTATCTCAGAACTTCTACTATTTTACTTTTTATAATAGATAAGGTATCAATTAAAAGTCAATTTCTATGTAAATTTTTATAAAAACAATATATTGAAAACGATATCAAGATATAACTCACCTTTGAAAGACTTTTAAGAAAAATTAAGTAATGTTTAATTAAATAAGGTACTATACATGGTACTATATCTTCAAAAATGCAGCATTTTTCAGCTATTCTACTGACTTCTATTTTTTTCAATTCCCATTAAGTTCTGTGACTTGTTTTATTTTATTTTAATAAAATTCTTAATTTTTACAGAAGCTCAGTTTATTAATGGTAAATGCACAATGAAAATGAAAATATGTTTCCCATATAAATATTTATTTAATATATACTTGTTTCTTGCCTCTTCAAGTGTATAATATAATAACAAATTGTTGTTTCATTGTTCTTCCCGAAGGGAAGGAAGTAAAGTTGCCGGAGCATGAGACAGGTTGGACTTCTAGATGTACGCCTGCTGTTGACCATAGCCTTGGGCACCGTACAGATGACATTGCAATTTTTTTTTGCTCGGTTCCACCTTAATTTAAAGGGAGAATACCCTGGGGGACCAGGGGCCTCCCACCTCTCTTCCCCATTCACTAACAGCACGAAAGAACTTGCGGCTCGACGGCTATTTAGAGTACCCCAGTGCCGTAAAGGCCCGATACATTTATAAACATCCATGTCTTCTCCGGAATTCGAATCCAGACCCTTTGGCACCACAGTCAGCGTCGCTAACCACTATATGGGATGGGTGACAGAGTAACAAAAGCTATTTGTATATCATCTCATGAAAGCTTTCCAAGTAAGTACATTTATTTTTTCTTTTCAGTGTAAAAAAAATTATTGTTTTTTTTTAACTCTCAGACCAATAACTATTTTGAGCTGTAATCTAACGTAATTAATAGTGTAAGAAAATTTCCGGTGACTGTGGTAACATAATCTTATATTAAGCCAGTGCTTCTAAAAATTTCAATACTGGCGCCCCCCTTTTCGATCACAATTTTTTTCGCCCCCCCTTATACATTAATAATGTACTGAATGCAATAATAATGCACTTTGAAGCTAAAGTTACAATAGGCGATCTTAATTATAAACCATACAAATTAGTAACATAAGTATTAAAAATTTTGTATAATACTTTTAAGCAAAATAAATAAATAAATAAAATAATAGGATAATTATTATGTTATTTTTCCTTTCTCTAATTTTTAAATTGAACATATTACAAAATGCGGTAGCTGCTTAGAAGACAAAATATAGATATCTGCTAAATATAGAAAAAGAACTCAGAGGGTCAATTTCTAATAATAAGCATTCCTTATAAAAACTTTGCTTTCCAAGACTAGCTCATGGACGTCATTAATACTTATTAAACTTGTTCTTAATTTAGTACTAATTAATTAGTTATAAAATATTCTGTGCAGCACTGATACATTAAAAGTATACCGGCTGAAGTGCCCGCTCTTTGCTCGAGTTCATTTATAAGAAAATAAAACATTATTGATATAATAGCTGAATTGTAAGGGAAGCAAAGCCAAGTGCTCGACAATGTTTACAAAAACGTAAAATGATTTTTTTTAAAATCGTTGCTCAAATTATAATTAGTTTTAAGCTAATTGTAATTTTAAGCCTCACAGAGAATTATCATTTATAATTGATCTTATACAGTAGTGGACACAGGAATTTTTCAAGGGGGGGTCCGGGGTCGAAAGTTCACCAATCTTGTATCAGGTTCCTTTTGATTTTGTCGATTTTCGGGAACAAAACACAGTAAAAAACTAATTCTTAAATAAATAATTAGCATTAACTAATAAAATTAATCATTAATAACAAATACTTAACTAAATTTTGCGTACTATAAACTTAGAATTATAATCAATCGGAAAAATATCAAGGGCTTTGGGGGGGTTCCGCCCCCCCCTTGTGTGCGCCACTGATGTTAAATAATTATCAATAATATAAAATATCGATGAAGAATAATTGTATTATTTTTAATATTTAAAGTGAAAATACTGCAACATGTTTTAACCCGGGAGCAGGCGCGTACTCGGTACGGTCGGGGTTATTGAGTCACCCCAATCTTTTTTTTTTATAATTATTTTATTGTACACGATACAAATCATGATTTCAGTGAATAATTTAGCTAAGAGAAAGTTTACTTACCTACTTTCAAGGACTTTTCAATTTTTCTTTGGTAATAAATAAACAGTTTTGCCAGAATTAATGATTTCGTAATCTGTGTGTCCCGCGCGACTACTTCCGGGTAAAAAGTATATTCATTATGATAATATGTATGTTACTGCTAAAAAATTGTGTGAAACGTTTTTCGTTATGCTTTATACATTGAGAATATTTATAAAAATACACTGCTGGACAATTGCTAAGGACGGATCACAAATTGCTATGTAGCATAACATTAAGCGAGACATGAGGCCTAGTAGGATAAAATATAGTTGCCACACTGTTTAGACATTAGAATAAAGAATATTTATTGTTCTGGAAAGTACAAAAGCTGTGAAACATCTGAAAGAAAAAAAATGTTCATTTGATCTGCGTACGGAGAAATGGAAAAATGCATCTAAAAGTCAGTAGGCACCTTAAAGAAAGGTATCAGTACGGGATATGTCCACCGTGGAGTGTGATGCAACATTCCACACGTCGTACCATACTTTACACAACATTATCCAGCAGCTTTTGAGGCAATTTATCCCATTCCTCTGTGAGTGCACGGATGAGGGTGTTCTTGTTTGTCGGAGGATAGTTTCGACCAGCAACTTGCCTCCCCAAAGCATCCCACACATTTTCAATAGGGTTTAGATCTGGAGAACGCGCTGGCCATACGAGACGTTGAATACCCTCGCTGTCTAGACAATCCTGAACAGCGAGTGTTCGATGACATGTTACGTTGTCGTCCATAAAAACAAATTTATCACCGACAGCACCACGGAAAAGACGAACATGAGGAAGTAGAACTTCATCAATGTATCGTTGATCCGTCATAGTCCCATTCGCAACCACATGTAGGCGCGTGCGGCTATTGATCATGATGCCGGCCCACACCATGATACTGCATGTCGGATATCGGTCCTTTTCCTGGATATTTTCTGGACGATAAGCAGTACCACTCTCGCGCCAGATCAGTTGGCGTCTACAATCCGATGACAGACTGAACCTACTCTCATCTGAGAATAGTACGCATGCCCAGTCCTGTTCAGTCCAATTGTGATGTTCACGACACCATTGCAAACGGGCAATACGGTGCTGTCTGGTCAATGGGACACACACAACAGGTCTGCGTGCGTATAGTCCTCCTCCCCTCAAACGTCTGGCAACAGTTTTTCGGGAGATCTGCTTTCCTGAGGCAGCAAGAAACTGATTTGCCACCTGCTGAGCTGTGGGCCTGTTCCTTTTTGCTGATAGGACGATATATCTGTCTTCTGCGGCGTCGTACTTCTAACACGACCTCCCCCGTGCCGTCTACTACACATTCCAATAGTTTTAAATAATTTCCACAGCCGTGAAACAACGCTGTGAGCGATGTCGAACTCCCTGGCAACATCTGTTATTTTTCGCCCTTCTTCGATCTTTCCAATAATTCGGCCACGCATAAAATCATCTATGTGATGTCGGGAAGACATGCCAAAAATTTTAAGTTCGTCTATTTAATCTTTCTTGTAAAACTTTGACTTGAAACAACAACTGTCCACACGCGTGAAAACCTTTAAAGCTCTTATGAACGCTATCCCGTGATGAATAGTCGTGGGAAAAAAATTTGCATACTCATACTTCTTCTTGCTAATATCCCGCACTTATTCTAATTTTCCACATTTTGCTTCCTTTCATTTTGTGGTTGCTATGGATGATAGTGTTATCCGTCCTTAGCAATTGTCCAGCAGTGTATGTCTTGGACAAGTAATCCTTCATGTGCTTGTGTGTGTGTGTGTGTGCTCTCCGTGCTTTTCCAAATATCATAAAACTTAACTTAGAAGGTCAAACAGATTACAGCTATAATGTGCAGTATTTCAAAAATAATGACAGTGATGAATTTTTTATGTTCCTAAAGTTTTTCGATTCTGGATCCGGGGGATCTGGTTTTTCTCTGAAAGAGTAGTATGTTAGGTTAAAAAAAACGTAATAAAAAAATCTCTCATCGCGGGATGACAACAAATGAAATAAAAAAATTTTATTTGGTTATAGGATCAAAGATAGCTAATTAGGTATTGAAGAAGTTTTTATTTTTGATGGCTTAATATCGCCTATAAATTATATCAGAGTAAAAGTGCATTTTTTATTATGTCTGAAAGTATTTTGTTTTAATTCATTCCAGTAAACTAATTATTTTTTAAATCTTTTATTTTCGATATGCTCGCGCCCCCCTCGTAAGGTCATCGCGCCCCCCAGTTTGAGAAGCACTGTATTAAGCTGATTATGAGTTTCTTGGATGACATATGAGTTCAAATTGTAATTCAATCAAACTAATTGTGGAAAACAGATGCTTGGTTGGAATGTATTCCTCTTACAGATATTCATTCTACTATTAAAAATTTGATATAATTATTGTCTCTTTTGCCATGGATATCTATGGTAGATATATAATGTAAATGGTTCTCAAAACTTTCATATGTTGTGGAGTAGATGCTTAATTGAGTATAGGAATACAAGGGCCGTAATGGTTATGAGATCCATTGTTAAAAACTCGTTATACAATAGCATTATGGTAATATTTGAGACCATATATTTAGATCAAAATAACAAAATAATGTCATAGAAAGTAGAAATCATAGAAAAATAGAAAACACAGAGTTGTATAAACTATAAATTGGTAACAATCAAGGATTAATAATAATTTTCGAGTAACAAAAAATAAAGAATTGCTATTTGTTGTGTGTAAGCATGATTGCCCGAGCTGGTACCTACATTTTTAGTATATAAGTACTATTACTAAAGTTATAATATATACTTTAGTATATAAGTACTATTACTAAAGTTATAATATAGTTTAGTATATAAGTACTACTATTATTACTATATAAGTACCAAAAATTAAATGCTCTACAAGACAAAACTGTGTATATTGCACATTTCACAACTACAGAAGTCGTCACCTACAGGCCTCTAGAGTTTTTTATAGAGTCATTTTAAATGTTACTAAGAATAAAAACGTCACGTGTTTGGTTTGTTTGAAAGGTGTGGCTTCTATTAAAAATGTAGGACACAAAGTTAAAAATCACCTTTCTTTGTAATTGTAAATGGGATTATCTACAGCAATTAACATCTAGAGCATATAATAAAGCATTTGGAGAGAATAAACTCAAATATAGTAAGGCAATCGAATTTTTTTTTTAAAAAAAAGGATTTCTTCGATGTCTTCTCATTTTACAACCAATTAATGCTGTGTTTGCAAATTTGATTATTACTACTTGCCAATAATGAACAAGGAACTGTAGGGCATTGTTAAAAATTAAATCATCTATGACATTTAAAGTGATCTGCTGAATGGCTGAATAAAGTTGAATCTCCCAATCACCCTTACATCTCATTAAAATAGTTCTTTTTACATGATAGTTTTACATTGGGATGACCCATCAGTTTATTTCAAATATAGATCACTCATCACTACACAACTATATTGCGTTAAAATACAAAAATTGCTCTAAGAAAAATAATTGATTTTTGAAATTAATTATCATATTCTTTTCTTGCAAGACAACGGTCTATCATCAATAAGCAATATCATAGTAAACATTTAGCCTTAAGATAATGTTTTATTTTTTTCACTTTTCCCCTTCAACAACGTATTTTCTATTTTGCTACTTTTATAATTCCTTGTTTGTGTGTGGAAAATACTTCGCTCTAAATATAGAGATGCATCGTAGGAAGTTCCAAGAGAGATAGAGACGGTTATACGACGATGGTTCAATGGTTATAAAGCTGCACTAGGGCTGTTGGTGACAGACCTCGTAATTTTGAACCATGGTCAAGCGGCTAGGACGACACTTGAGCTGACACCAACTCTCCTATCTTCCCCTCCACACAAGTGGGAGGATGTTTGAGCCACTCAGATTTCATGTGTATTGGCCCCTCTGCATGGCTTTTCAGTGGTACTAGGCAGGAACTCATGACGCACTAGCCGTAAGTTCGTGGAAGTTCTCAGTGAGTGAGTGAAAATTAAAGTCGCTCTGTCCAGCTACACAAGGGCTTTTGGCGACGGACCTCGTAATTTTGAACCATGGTCAAGTGACGAGGACGACACCTGACACGTGCATCACGCCCCTACACGGCGGGTCCTTAATAGTACTGGGATCGAACTCATGACACGCCTGCCATGATCCAATACCTTGACCACTGAGCTACCACAGCCCCATTAGAATGATGCCTGATTTCAGTGGAGAGTCCTAGGTAGAAGAATTGAACTTCCTGATTGTTTGGTGTTTAAAGACATTCTGATTGGTTGTCAGGGGTAGGCAAAAGGGTGACCACATGGTCTTGGTGAAAAAATACTAAGAATTTTGGCGGGAAAGAACTGGTTGGAATATTTGCAAAGTCGGTTACTTAATTTTCGTTATAAACAGCTTTATTCATTTATAAATATTTTTCTGAGAGGTCAGGTAAATTAATGTGTACTATGGGGATTCTTTAATTTTCCTTCTCATATAGGAAATGCTCCATGCCTCCTTTGATGATTGACAAATGGCATGCTTAACTTTCTCTTGCATGTGTTTTTCCCCCCTTTTTTTCTTGACAAAGTGCAGTGTGTCTTCTGATACACTTGTGGCTTTTTAAGATCCTGGATGGAGTATTTTAGGTAATATCTAAACATTTTCCTTTCAACTCAAACGTTTCATGCTCATTGCTTTTCTCGAATTTATTTTTAACTATCGTGATTAATATCCATTATTTCATCAAATTTCCCTTTGCTTGATCAGTTTCAACTTCATCCAACAGAGATTGCAGATGCCCATTTCTTTTTATTTTATATATTCTGCTCATTTCCATTTATAAACCATAATAAGTTGTACAATACAGCAATCAAAACCATTAAGTCGTTCACGGGGGAAAAATATAGCCAATTCATAGAAAATATTTAGGAGCAAATGTGGTCGCATGGGAAACTTAGGCATCCCAAATACCTTCAGATAGTAAGAAAATATTTTTCACTCCAAAAAAAGAGGAAGCTATGTGACAAATACAGTTTAGTTCCCATGAAGATTGTCATACAGGAGGGTACTGATAAGGTCATTGGTAACAAACAAACAGTTTTCTTAGAATTCAAGATTTCATGAGCTGGGGTGTTCCTGTCCCACACGCACTCTTCCGGGTTAATTCCACTCTAAATAACCCTTCATTTTCTCAATTTCGGCTACCCTTCGGTCCACATTATCCTTTTATCTCTACCAACGATACTTATAAGTGCCACTCACTTTAAAATTACATAGAATAACCATTTTTACGAATACTCTAATGATACTTTGCAGGAATATTCTTTTATATCCTCTCTTTCAAGATATTTGGCTGCAGGGGTTCTATGATGAGTATTATAGCGGGGAAGGAGAATAGTTTTATAGCAGAAATTGCATTTTCAGCTGACATTTCAATCGGATTACGAAGATTGTCTTTCTTCTTTGTTCCGAAAAAGTATTTAATGTCAAAAGGGAAGTGTCTCATTTTTTTTGTATGTTAATGAAGACCTTAGAAAACGCTTTGACTATTTATTTTAAGGGAACAGTGTGCATAATTAATTTTATAGTTGAATATATTTTACTAATTAATTAACTCTAACGGATTTAATTTCCCAAAGTTGAGTATTTTGTTTATGTACATCCCTTAATTGTCAATGTAGTGATTCAAAAAAAAATATTGCATGTAAAAAACTGCAGTAAATCTTAATGCAGTAGATAAAGGGTTAAAGGATGAAGCAAATAGTTATCTGAAGGGACCAAATTAGTGCTACACTGAGGATGGTAAGGAATTTTTCACTTGAAATGTACGTGTTTAAGCGGTTCATTTGGGTTGAATGTAGTCATGGGTTATTACGCAATAACAACAAGCTGTCTTTTTCGTAGTGTCTCTCTTTGTTTTCGACTTATGTCAGTTTTCAGCCTGTGTAAAGAATTCCCTAACGAATCCTTGTAAGCGGCAGAAGGCGTATGAACGCTAATGTAAGTATAAACTTCATTTCGTATAAATACCAGTCTGTACTTTCGAATGTGGCTCCGAGCTTGAAGGTATCAGGCCTTATAATACTGGATAAAATAAATCTTTATTGTTAACCATGCTCTCCCTTATTGAAGTCTTGCATTAATATCTGATTACGCAAAAGCCTGTTCCTGCTGTGGTGCTACGTCTCCGTATAAAAGGTCAAACACAGTTCCAGAAATTCAATATGAACAAATCTAAAGTGTTACAAAACACAGTGGAGATTGTTTTCTGGAAAGATGTTGTTGACTCTATTTCTTGATCAGCAGAGACGATGGACGTTTCCATGTAATGGCCTGGTGTTCGAATTTCATTGTCCAAAAAGTTACTAGAGTTTCATCGCCCGTTATGATGCGATGAAAGAATGCATTTCCGCATCGGAATATCGTGTAAAAGGGGTCAGGGGGGTGTTGGATGTTTGTTTTTCACCTCTCCCAGAAACTCTGGCACCAGCACACTTTGTTGGTCATGGACAATATTGCTTACAGAGCCTTACAATATATTTAATGCATTTGTAATATTATGCAACTCAGCCTTTGGAGCCATGGTAGCCTTGGGACGAAGTTTTACCGCGTTTTCACTCTAATCCTCTTGGGGAATCTTTGGGGGCAGAATTGAGTTATTTCATACCCTATCCTCTCAAGAAGAAACCGCGATATGCAGATTAGTTAATAGATATATAATGGAGCTTTAATATTCTCGTGGTAGAATAGGAGAAGGAGAAAAGAAGCTGAGATACTGAGCTCCGTGAGCTGTTGGTAAGATATTAAAAATGGAAGCATAATTATAGAACAGATTTTAGCGTGTTAGGAATTCAAGGCAGATAAAGATTCTTAGGTTAACTTTTCATAAAGATAAGTGGTTAGGATTCCAGGCGCTATTACTTAGAGTTTAGAAATACATTATATCACTCCTGATTGCATCCCTGTAGTAAGACTTGTGTTGTTAGGATCAATATATTGGAATAATAATAAATTAGTTTGATTATGGCTAACTTGAGTGATCAATTATTTCCTCCTACAAATCTAGGTCGTGTAGAAGACGAGTTGGTACCCCCGGGTCGGAAGGTATCACAGCCTAGTGTTTATGGCTACGAGCTCATGCCTGGTATTGTTGAGTCGTTTGTTCAAGTCCTGATGACACTGAAGATACGCCACGTAGAGGGGCTGATATACTCTGAATCTGTCATAATGTAAAATCCTCACGTTTGAAAGGTATGGAGGATTGGAAAGCGGGGTGCCAGCTCAAGTTTTGTCCTCTTCACTTGACCGTGGCTTAAAATTATGATGTCCGTCGCAAAAAGCCCTCATGTTGCTTCAGAGTGTTATGCTAATAAGCAAAACATTCCCCCATGCAACTCACTCTTCTATCTTCACGAGTCATAAGATTAATGACAGCCATATGCATGTTGATGAAGGTCGTTACCGGCCTTCTACTTCTGCCATTATCATTCATAAGTACTCCTGCCATTTGCAAACGTCTTACACTGCATGTTCACTTGTTTCTGATACTTAAAACTTTCTCCAAAGACTTCTAAGAAGCCTCAGGCCATCTCACTTCTGTCACCTTCGTAGCTGCGGCATATTAAATATCAATTAACTAAATAAAAAGTTTTAAGTTTTAGAAATCTTATCAAATTCGCCTTACTTTTTGATATTGCCTCACACTTTTTAAATATCTCACCATAAGCATTCCGAATAAAAAATATTTAGCATTTATAAAGTGCACTAATTTATGTTAACCTTTTAAAAGGGCGTAGTAAGTATACTTCCACCAACTTCATTAAATTTTAAATGTCGATAGAAGAAGGCTATTTTCTTGCCTATGATACATGCTACTCGCGATTCGGGGAGCAAAATTAATTTCTGAATTTTCAAGTAGTAGACGCAAAGGATCCCCTATAAGTTTCCTGAGCAGCAAACAAACATTTAGATGCCATGCGATTGACTAGAAATGGTGACCATATGTCAACTTTACAAAATTCGTACAGATTTTGCCGTTTGTGCTCTATTAAGGAACATGAGAAGAGTACAAGATACTTTTGTACATCTTGCAATGTCTCACTATGCATTGATCCTTGTTTTTTTTTTCCAAAATTTCGTTGAAAATAAAATACATAAGCTCTTAAAATGTTTAACACAAAATATATGTAATGTGTACATTTTAGAACTTACAAATTATATTTTATAAATATCATGTGGTCCATTATAAAGAGAAATGCAAAGCATGAGATGTTTTACTTTTGACTAGCTTCCAATGGGAGACTTTTTTCTCAAAAAAAAAATTGAGCTTAAAGATCAAACTAATTTTAGGTAATAAGATAAATATAAATTGCTGTTTTATATCAATCTTAATCCCGAAAGTATTTTAACATAGTATTACTAGAAAAAAATCCCTATAAGGAGATAAGGAACCATTCATAAAACTTCTGCTTTTACATAAATGAAACAAATGTTTTAACATATATTTGCCTAAAACTTCTCCTTTAATTTAAGAACAACTATCTTTGAAATGTTTTGAATACAGTGCTGGAATTGTTTGTCCATCAGCAATCTTTTTTTTCTAAAGAGTAAGAAGTTTAAGGCTTATTCCCACGCAAAATAGTTCTTAAAAAGGATTTCAGCGAAAAAAATATGAAACACGTACAAAAATGTAAATATTTATTTAAAAATGAAAAAAATTCCCAATAGTTATAAATCTTTTTGTGCGATGCTTTTCGTAAAAGATTAACATTCATTTTAGAGTCCAGTTCTGAATTTTAACTATGTCGGACAGTATTGTTCAATCTGTGGGTGTCTTGAATGATTTATCAAGGTCTTACTAAAATTTGTGCCTTCAGTTGACTGAGAATACTTTTATACAATTCTTTGACAAAAAATGTCAAAAAAGAGAGATATAAAGAAAAACAAGTAATATTTTTAAAAAATTAAAGTCACTTGCTACTTAGGTCAACAAAGAAAAAAATTTATTTTAGTTTCTTTTTATTAAATAATTACAATTAATATATGAATATGTATATACATATGACAGAATTACAATATTAAGTGGCAAAATAGAAATCGATTTTCCTTTCTATATATGGTATTGGACTATTATTTTTTTGTTTGTTACTATTTATTCATTCATAAATCACATTCTCAGAAAGTAGGCCATCTCAGGTAGAATTTGAACCCACGACCCTTGGATTAGAAGTGCAACACGCTATCCATTGCGCTATAGGTACAAAGCGAGTGATTTTCCTTTTATGTATGGTGTTGGACTATTATTTTTGTTTGTTGCTCTTTATTCATTATTTAAGTTTAACTAATAAATTAATATTTGAAAAAACTATTAACATCAAGTGTCATCTACTAAAAATTTTTAAAAATGTATTTGAAATTGAATGGATGAATAGAAAGTATATAAATATATATTATTAACGATTGAAAATTTGAACAAGATATATATATATATATATGAGGAGATTGTGAACTAATAGTAGGAATTGAATAATTATCTTAATTAAAAACTAAACACGTTAATTATTTACCTAGCTGATATATTAAAAATACTTACAAAATCAGTAATCATATTCCTAGAATAGCCCAAACAGCGTCACACAGTGTAAAAGTACAATTTTGCTAGCGCATTGAAATTTTTAAGAGATATCGGCAAGGATTCCAATAAAAATGTAACAACCGTGATAAAATATCCAGAAGTAAAGGAAATACCATATCTGATTGACACATATCCATAAAATATTAGAGATTTATTTTCAGAAATGTCTGATTTATTTGTGAGGATAGCAATGATAAAAGCGATATTTTCAAGCGTTTGTTATTGCATCAAAATCTTAATAAAGTTGTCAATAAAATACATTTTTGAAGTTCAAAGTCTCATATCTGCCTTTTCCTTTGCTTAAATGTGAGCATAGCATAAATATAAAAATGACACATATTACAAAATATCTAATTACAAGTGATTCTTACATTTTAATAATACTGTAGCTTTAAAGTAAAGAAAATTTCACATTTATTAACTTATAATAAATAAAAATGTTAATTTAAAAAAGAATTTCGTACATTTTGGGTATACAGTCGATTATTTAATCTATCCGTGGGTAAACAGCTGATTATTTAATCTATCCGTGAGAATCACAAATATATGTCGTTGTGTGTGTACTGGTTAATTGATACTGTAACGGATCTCTTAAGTCATTACTGGGTAAAGCAAAGTATTTGACAGAATCTCGGGGTAATTTAAAATAGTTTTAATGACATAAAATAACACATTTACAATGGACAGACATTTAGACACAATACAGTTTAAACATTTAAAGGAAATAAGGGGAAATCAAATATATTACATAGTCCAGGATTGGACAGCGAGACGAGTAACGTTTACTCATTCAAATCCCAACTCTCTCTGGCGGTAATGCAGGGCTTCGCTCGGTAACACTTCCGTTACAAGTATCGCCATCTACATTTCGGTCTTCGAATTAAACCGTGTGTTACAATACTATAAAATATTCTTATTAGAAATTTTGCTTCTATCGGTTTTACCAAATACTGAATTAAAAGTTATTTCGAATATATAAATATCACTTTTTAAATGAAGTCCCACCATGTAGAGGGAGCCAATGCATGTTAAATCTGACAAGGACAAAACGTCCTCCAGTTGGTGTGGTCTGGATATTAGGAGGGCTGAGGGTTGCCAGCTTAAATGCCATCGTCGTCACTTGACTATTGTTTAAAATTACAAAATTCATCGCCAACAGCCCTCGTTCAGCTTTATAGTGTGGCGTTACATAACCATCACCACTCTCGACCCTTTTTAAATTCATATCAGATTAATTATTTCACTCAGTTTTAGATCTATCAAATTTTAAAAATTTGTACATATTATTGTTTCAAACATATTTTAAAAACTATTTTCGTTTTGAAATTTCGTTATTTATTCCTTGAAAAAAAATTAAGCAAGCTTTCAATCAAATATTTTTAGTACAAAAATTATTTTGAATTTTAGATTTCTTATGATTATTATAAGTCTAAAATGTCTTATAGATTAATTCTTTAATAAAGACGTTCAATAATCATTAATTTTCAAATCCACATCATGTCAATAAATCGAATATAACATTGTTACTGCCTATCAAATTTGATAGGCAGTAACATCTGAAATTGATACTACAAAAGGCGAAATAATCAAAATATTGTTGTTCTGTAAAGAAAAATAGAAACAAATTCACATTTATTGTAATAATCTCCATGTAAAAAAGCGACTCAGACACTCACGCACCACGATATCTCTGGAACACGTATGAATTGTGGCAGACATGATTCTTTCGTTAGAGATATTCTAAAAGCAGGTATTGCAAAAATCGACCCCCAAGGGGATTGAAGGGCGTTATAGATATTAAAATTTCTGTTTTTAAATTACCGTTTTTATTCGAATCTTAGTCGCACATTTTTTCCAATGTTAATTCTATTGAAAATCGGGTGTGACTTAGAAACGAATTATAGGGGAATAATTAATTTATTTTACGAGTATTTTTAACTTTCAAGTATATACACGAACCTCTCTCTTAATTGCTCTAATCGTCAGTATCATGTTCACTTTTCCTCATCTAAGGAATTTTTTTTTAAATTTATAGGAATGTTTAGGAATAGAAATTAGTAGGAATAAGAAATATTTTTTTATATATAGGAGAGAGAGAGAATAGGGATTTTTCAAAAAAAATTTCTTTCAAAAGAATTTTTTTTTTTTGAAAAATCCTTGGATTAGGGAAAGTGAACTTGATACTGACAATTAGAGCAATTAAGGTTCATGTATATACTTAAAAGTTATAAATACTCGTAAAATAAATTAATTATTCCCCTATTAGTGCTCATTTTTTTTATTTCTTAACTGTAGGATATCCATAAACTTTTTTACACTATTTCTTATTTTTTGCCCAAAAACGTGTTGAGTATTTGGGGGTGTGAATTAGATTGGAATAAATACGGTATTATACTTAACTTGAGATCCAGCAAGCATGTTTTTTCTTTTGAGAAAAACTAGGATCAAGTTTTTTTCTCTTGGAAATCGAGCCCAAAAGAAGTTTACGGGAGCGTTATAGGCATAAATTCCCATTCTTGTATTATTACACCCTTACATACTTGAAACTTAGGAAATATGTTTCTTTCTTTAAGTAGGACACCGCTAAGAATGATTTTTGTGGAAATCAACTCCCAAATGAGGGTTAACGGGGGCATTATATATATAAAAAAAAAGTTCTGTTTCTTAACAATTAGACATAAAGGCTTTAAATTTAGCAAGCATGTTTACTTCTTATCAGAGATCCGCTAAAATGGAAGTTTCGGGGAAATAGACTCCGGAGGGGAATTTACGAAAGCGTAAAAAATAAATATATTTCCATTTTAGAAACTCAAGTCCTGTCCTTCGTAAATCAAGAGGTGAAATCTACCGGAATATTTTTCTGTACACTAAAACCGGAGTAAGCCTTAAGTAGATCGCGATCGACCGTTGGACCGCCAAGTCATTTTGAGGTGACCACCTTCTCTAAGACCTAATAATCATTTTCAAAGGAAGGTCTAGAAATTCCGTATTTATTCGAATCTAAGCCACCATCGATTCTAAGTCGTGCCCCAAATTCTCAACAAGATTTTGTGAAAATTGAAAAATAGTCTAAAATGGTTTATTGATGCTCCATTTTACGAAATTAAAATACATTTAAAACGAGAACTAATAAGAGAAGTGAATAGTT
The DNA here is from genome assembly GCA_019973935.1 of Trichonephila clavipes. NCBI lineage: Eukaryota > Metazoa > Arthropoda > Arachnida > Araneae > Nephilidae > Trichonephila > Trichonephila clavipes. The sequence continues at coordinate 541,708 of BMAU01018009.1, read as the reverse complement.
AGTTATTTTATCAGTATTATAAACCTTCTTAAATACATACATATGAAGATGTAATTTCTCTAAATACCCCCAAACAATTTTTTTTATTCTAAGCCCCACCCGATTTTCAGTAGCATTAACATTGGGGGGAAAGTTTGGCTTAGATTCGAGTAAATACGGTATTTTAAAAAATACGGAGGAAAAAAATCGAATCCTAAGAGATAATTACGTTGAATAGAAAACGCACTTCGTTATTTGGAGGTTATTTTGCGAAAAAAATTGTAAAATGTTCTTGGTTCCAGGAAAAAGTTTGCTAAATTAAGAAATTCGTAAAATAGAGGTTCGTAAAATGGAGGCTCTACTGCACTACATACTTTCTTTTAGCTCACTATACCTATACCCCGCTATGTCGACAGCAACACCTTGAAAAAATTAGAAGTAGCCCGTACCGTGGAAAAGTCTGCCCACCCCTGCGCTAAAAGCTTAATGATAGTACTACACTAAGATAAAAATGTCTTTAAAACAATATATCATCTTACAATGTAATAAAAACCCCGGCAAAGTGAGAGGCTAATCGCTATTTTTTTATGAATAATATGAATTGAAAAAAATAGGGGAGGGGAGCTGTTTTTATTTCAATTATTCCGAGCATAAAAACAACTCAAAACAAATCTGAAGGTCGATAGGAAGCGAGTATTCCGGCTCAATGTGTCTTAAATCATCATATTTTAGTTATGAACAATAAATCTTCATTCTCCACATTGTAACAGTAGCTTAAGAATGTTAGATGCCTATTCCAATTGAAAAATGTGAGCACGATAACATTCATCACGTAGACCTTAACGTCTCGCCTCTTACCCTGCATTAAAAGAGTCTAAGCGGTTCACTTTCACAACGATCTTTTGTTATAATTTCTCGGCACGTACCACCAGTTCGCTTTCAGTGTTTATCGAAAGACGCTTTCTCTTGTGTAAAAAAGGTGTCATTTCAGACTGAGTTTTACTGCTTGCATTGTTTTGCTTGAAACTATTGTATTCAGTAATATTATTTATACGTCTCCTTGTGATGTCTCATTACAGGAGTAGGTTTGTTAATTTATTAATTGTCGATAAGACTTGCATATGGCCTTTTTTGCAGATGAGAATGAAAGTATTGCGAGCTATTTTTCTTTTTCTTCTTACACACGATTTTCCCCTTTCAAAGCTCAATTTGCTTGAAATATGGAGTATTTTATTTTTATTTTTTTTGTCGATAGCTTTGCAAAGAATGTTAGAAATTTTAGTTTGAATGCAACAATCTTCTATTACACTGGTTCTCAACCTTTTTGTTGTTGTTTCGGTATACTTTTAACGATTTCAAAATTTGGCGGCACACTAACAATAAAATAAGTTAAAAAGAATCTTACTTATCTATAATCTACTATGTAAAACAGTTTATGATAATAATTTTCAGTGTTAAATAAAATAATATGTACGACAAAAATCTACTAAGTATTTATTGAGTAATTAATTACAAATTAATTATAATAGTACAATTAATACAAAATTTGAGTTTGATGTTTTTTTGATAATCTCGCCTATATTTGATTGCAAAAATGATAACGCCACTCCCCTTTCGTCATCTACATTTAAAAGTTTCAATTTTTTTTTCATATTTTTATTTGTTAATGCTGAAAATCCGGATTCACACTAATTTAAATCCAAAATGAATTGATTGACTCTTTCGAATATTTTGCAATTCAATCTTGATTATTACAGAGAGAAATTAGTTTTTCCCCTGTATTCAAAATTAATTCAAGTTAATTCACCATTTTTGTATGCATCCGCATACAAAAATGGATTACAACCGGATGAAATTTTCTTTGTATCCATCTATCTACGAAAGGATAAGTAAAATGTAACACGAATATACTTAGTTTATTTTTATAAAATGGCTGAATTATTTGGTTCTGGATTTTTTATTTTTTTTTATTTTCTGAAAGTATGAGTCAAAATTTTTAGAAAATTTGGCAGTACACAAAAGTGCCAAGGCACAGTGATTGAGAATTATGGTCTAGAACAAGATTTTTTTAACTTTCCGTAATGTCTCGATATACTTATTACTATGTTTCCGCGAAGCACCGTGTACGCATGTTTAAAACTGTTTAAGAGCGTAAATAGTCATACATTTTTTCAGTGGGCGCGTATCTATACATATAGTAAGAGAAACACGACTCCTGCATCACAAGATCTCGGGAACTATTAGTCCTACAGACTTGTAATTTGTTAAGAATGTTTCTTTTATTGAGTAAAAATCCCCTGAAAATGAGTTTGGAGGAAATCGACTTCAAAGGAGGGCTTAGGGGCGTTATAGAGTTTTAAAAATTCCATTTTTTGAGCAATTAGACCTAAAGATCTAAAATTTGACAAGAAGGTTTCTTTCGTTGAGTAGAGATCCATTAAAACAAGTTTTGCGATATGGATTCCTTAAGGGGGTGTGAGGATTTGAGAGGTCATTACAGATAATATTACTGCTTTCCAACTATTAATTCTGCAGTCTTGAAATTTGGTAAGTAGGCTCCTTTTGTTGAGTTGAAATCCACTAAGAATGCGTTTTACGGAAATCGACTTCCAAGGCAGAATTATGGGACATATGTAGATAAAAAAAAAATGCCGTTTCGGAACTATTAGACAGACTTGAAATATGATTAGTGTGTTCATTTTGTTGAAAAGAGATAAGCTAAAAAGGGTTTTGTGGAAGTCAATTTTTTTCTGGGGGGGGGGGATATGGAAGCATAAAAGAATTTACTTCCTTTTTAGAAATTCAAATCCTGTCCTTAATAAAGCAAGAGAAAAGAGGAGAAATAAGAATGTTTTTCTATACAACAGTATATAATCATACAACTTCATGAAATACTCAGCAAAACCGGTGTATGTATGTATATATATATAAATATTTCTCGTTTATGAATTCATTTAAAACAAAACCCATATCAGGCCCAAACATTAAAAAAAACTATCTATTATAGCTTAACATTAAATTAAGTATCTAACTATCTTAAGTAGTATCTAATTTTAAAAAAGTATCTCTTAAGTAAGGCTTTTTGGCAACATTAAGTCTCCATCAAGTAGAATCATAAATCTTTTGGCGCTGAGTCCAACGATGATCGGTTTTTTTTTATTATTATTATTATTCAATGCAGGAAAGCTCGATTGTAAATCTCCAGTTGTGCATTAATAACATATTTAGCTTCTTAAAAATTAAATAATACTTATTATATCATAAGCAAACAAAAATACATTCAAATAAAATTTACTTTTGTTTTATTTATAATTTTCACTTATCTCGAAAATAAATTTTCGAATTATTTTTTTTATTATTATTTTCAGGATACTGTGGTTGAAATTTGTTACTTTAAGTTTCGGGAGAACTATTGTTGAAGATTGAATTTACTAAATTCATAATGGTCACATGATAAAGATAATCATGTGTTCTCCATTGAATTAAAAACTAATATTAGACTTGCACTTGTTGTTCAACTTGTAAAATGCAAACAAAAAATGTCAAATTTGATTATCAGTTTAAGACGTTCAAAAACCAAGATTCTTCAAAACATTTTTCTAAATTAAAAAAATAAAGATCTATTACACGTGTACCTAAAACTAAGGGTATTTTACTTACCTATGCGCAGTATTATTGTTGCCAAATATGTACTTTTTAAGAGAAAGTTTCTAATAAAGCATAGGTTGGCAACAACGAAGCGCGTAAACTTATTGGCTGAAAATACATAATTGTATTCATTATGTCATGATGAATTTATGAACTGATTGGTTGGAAACTCGTGATTGCCGTTATTATGACCATGATGTCACATAAATTTAGCCATTGCAAATACTTGATCTGGATCCAAGCTTTTCTAACTTTCAAACCAAGACACATTTGCTGATAAGGATCAGTTCCATTACCCATTCCTCAGTTCCTTCTAACTTTTTGCACTAGATCTTAGTAAGCGCACCACTGATGAGGTGCTGGTAAGGCCGGATTACTGATGTGAAGGCTGCGTTAAATCGACGTGATGTTCGTTATGCTGGAGGCTTGAAGGGTCCAATAGTAGGTTTAAGAATGTCCAAGAGAGTCTGAGAGAGTGTGTTGGAGAGTTTTGGGGCGTCTACAGTTTCCTGTCTGTGGGCTTCCTATTTTCATCTCCTTAAAGGTTGGATATGTCCCATCTTCAAGAGTGACACTTGAAGAAAAATCACTTCTATTTGGACGTAGCTGGGATTATTATTCGGCTATTGGTCCTTGTCACCACCCTTGCGGTGGACTTTGAAGTCGCAGCTTTGCGTCTGAAATGCGTCAGCCACTTTTCTGTCGGCTGGATAAAGGGAGGTCAAAGGTTGACTTGACCTAGAACTTTGGTGTCGGTATGGTCCTGTCTCAATACTTTCCCCCTAAAAACTGCGTGACCGTTGGGAAGTCTTTAGTTCTCTAACAGGAAATCAGTCCTTCGGTGGAGACCACCGCAGATTTTTAAGAAATCAGGATTCGAATATTTCTCCTATGAGCTTTATCTACTTAACCTCCTAAGTAGAGACTCGTAAATGAACACAAAATTACGTGTTGAACAATTCCTTGTTGGAACAACTGGCTAGTTTGGATTTTATACTAAATATTTATAAGTCTCGAATAAAATTTTAATGTTTTTTTTAAAAAAATTTTATTGAAGACAGATAAAAATAATTCTCGTGCACCACAAGTACATACGAGGTTTACAGAATTAAAACAAAAAAAAAAGATGATAAAATAAACAGTAAATAACAAAAAAAAAGTTACGAAATAATGAAATAACAAAAACCAATAAGTTACAGAGACAAAAATACATTACAAAATAAAACAATCACCAAACAAAACTAATACAATGAAGTTACAAAAGTAGAGAAATAGAAAATTTACAAAAAATAGCAAATCAAATCAATGAAGATAAAAAAAAAGAAATGAAGCTTTACTTGTGAAACAAATATAAAAAATAGGGTGCCAGTTGATTTTAAGAGCATGCAGTTTGACTTTCAGGCATTTTCTTTCTTTCTTAAATTTTGCAAAAAAAAAAAAAAAAGAATAAAAAGGTCCCCACCAACATTACAGTCACAAAGCTTGGAAGGACACAGGTTACATCTATTAAGGTACACTTTAATTCCTGCATTAACCACAAAGAAAATTCCGGATAAGAAGTATTTTAGTACCATGGATAAACTACATCTATTAAAAACATTAGAACTAATAATCTCACTATAAGAATTAAGAGGTAATGGAAAGCTAAAATCTTATTTATTTTTTTTTTTTTGACAATTTGAGATTTTTACATTTTCAAATTATATAGATTTTAACCTTTCTAAAAATACCTTACTTTAATCTCTAGGGTAATTAGAAGCTCTTAAAGCCTATTTTTAAATAATCGTTGGAACTGGGCTACGCCCATTTGAATGGCGAAAAATATAAACAAAGTACTTCGTTTTTGCTTAAAAGTCGAACGTCTTATATAAACCAAAACATGTTCTTTTATTGTTAATTAAGCCTTTTATTTTTTTTATTTCCTAGCCGAATAGAAATCTCACTGTATACATTAAAATCAATTTATCTCAAAATGTAAATTTTGATGTTCGATGTACCTTTTCTGAGAAACTACTCTTCACAGATATGTAAATTTTTTATGATATATTTATAATGATGGCTAATACATACTGAAATGAGTTTTTTTTTGTTAAAAATCTCAAAAATTTAATTTTTACAAATTTTTTTATGTGAAAATGGGTCAAATTTCACTGTTTGATAAAATATTTTATAAATTATGAAAAAATTCAAAATTAGCTAAAATTTCATTTCAGTATAATAAAAAAGGTGTACTTTAATTGTATGAAAAATTTCAAACATGTACATATAACAGAGTTTGAGAAAAGGTACATCGAAAACAGCCAATTTAACATTGCCGGAATAGAGGTTTCCTAATCTCCTTAAAAATATGAGTAAATCAAAGTTAGGAAAAGAAAATATCAGCGCCCTTACAGTGTACGGGCAACCAGTTTTGGACAGATTTCAGTAGCCCGTACGGGTACACCAGTTAGGGACTAAAATGCTTCAACTTTCTGTTAATATACTATCAAAATAATCAACAATTTTTAAAGATTAAAAGTTGATCCAATTTGATATTTTATAAGATATTAACTAGCCATTATTTGCCCGCTTCGCTGCATAAACCATGATTCTGTACGGATACATACTATTTACCTGTTCAAATGTATTGACAAACATTCTTATATTCTTATCTCTTGATTTAAAAAGAACAGGACTTGAATTTCTAAAATTTAAGTAGAAATATCTTTTACGCTTCCGTAACCCCCCTCCCCCAAAGTGGATTTCCGCAGAAGCGTTTTTAGTAGATCTCTATTCAACAAAATAAATATGCATTCCAAATTTAATGTCTAAACCTAATAGTTGAAAAATTGGGGATTTTTTTTTATCGATAAGTTTTGCTACTCCCTTCGAGAGTCGATTTCCCTAAGACCCATTCTTAGCTAATCTCTTTTAATCCAAAAAACAAGCTTAACAAATTTAAAGTATAATGAATCTTACAGTTCAAAAACAGGATTTTTTTATCAATAACGCCCCTCCTTAAAAATTCGCAATTCAACTTGAGGGTCGGATTTCGAAAATCCGTCTTTATAGGAACTCTGCTTCATGAAAGGAGCATGACTACCAAATTTCGTCTGCAGGTCTCAAAGTTAAAAAACAGCAATATTTATCTATAACGCCTTTTAAGCCCTCGTAACACCATTTGAGGATAGGTTTTCATAAAATCCGTTTTTAAAGGATCTATATTTTATGGAAGGAACGTACCTACCAAATTTAACACGTCTGTAGGTATTATACTTCAAAAATGGCAGTATTTATGAGTAACGCCCCTTATGTCCCCCAACGCCCTTAAGGGTCAATTTTCGCAAAATCCTTTCTGTAGTGAATATCTACTCTATGAAAGAAACGTGTCTACCAAATTTGAAGTTCGTAGGTCTAATGGTTCAAAAACAGGAATATTTATTTATAACGCTCCTTATGCCACCGCAACGCCCTTTAGAGGTCAATTTTAGCAAAACATTTATCATAGCGAACTTCTACTCCATGAAATGAACGTCTCTGCCAAATTTCAAGTTTGAAGGTGTAATAGTTAAAACACGAGAATATTTATCTATAAAGCCTTTTAAACCCCTTAACATCCCTTGGAGGTCGATTTTTGCAAAATCCGTACATAGCGGATGTCTACTTCATGGAAGAAATGTGCCTACCAAATTTCAAATCTGTAGGTCTAATAGATGGGTATTTCATAATGATGTACGAATAAAAACTGTTTTTTAAGCATATGTATCTAAATTATTGATGTCTTAGTCCTAGAATTAAGCACTCGATTATATTAAATGACATTCTTATAACGTTCACCTCTTGAATAATAGTTTTTAAAATTGACGTACACTTATCCTTTACGTACCCGCAACCTCCTTCCCCAAAAATGGATTTCCGCAAAACCCATTTTTAGTGGATCTCTACTCAACCAAATAAACATGATTGCCAAATTTAAAGTCTAAATCTAATAGTTCAAAAACAGAATTTTTTTTATCAATAAACACCGACGCATGACGAATATACTCGGCATGACACAAACTCCTGCGATTTCTCCTTGACGAGTATACTCGTTAATCACAGTTAACTGGCTAATATATCAGCCGTTAGAAAATTTGATTAGTGTGTTCTCAAAGTAATGATCAAAGAATTTAACTTTAAAATTTGAGCTATAAATTAGTGTATTTGGAAGCAACGGTTTAATTTCTTCAATATTTTATTGAAATAAAATATTTTGCTTTAACAATTGCTTCTAGTTTTTCCATTTTTTTAAAACTATGTCCTATGGGTTCAATTTATAACATTTTGTTAATGATTCTTAGGTTATATATAGAAGTTTAATATTAAACACAATTATATTCCAAACTAAAAATAGAATTGTTAAAATATTTAAATGTCTTGCTCAGAGTATATAAGAAACAAGTCTAATAAAACTGGTTGAAATTAGGAATTTGATCGCATTTACGTTTCCATGTTTGATGCAAAAGTTTGAATTTAATTTTTCGTATTTAGAATATAAACGCAACAATTTAAGCAAACAAAAATATATTTCAAAACATTTATTCAAAAAAAATTTTTTCAAATACAAATCCAAGGACGAAATACAGAACTTTTTAGGCAACAACACAGCAAGTAGCAAAACATTTAAAAGTAGAACAACACAAGACTTACATGTAGCTGAAAGACTAAATAGAAAAACCAAAGAAAGTTTATAAGCATTTGGTGTAAATTGAGGAAGAATTTTTTGTAATAAATGCAGAACATTTAAATTCTAGATTAGATATCCAACTTATAATCATAATATTTTGCTTTGGTTTGATCAAAAACAATGATTCTTTCATTTGATTTTGATTCATAGGCCATTAATTTTTTTTAGTTAAAATTTTTGTTTCATAAGAAAATAATGATTGTCAATATTAGCAGTAATAAAATATAAATATCTGAAACTTTGAAACGGGTTAATAAACTTTCAACAGCATTAGCAGGCCATAATTTCATAGCAAATTTTAACTAGAGGTAATTTTCAATAGTATTTAGCTTGCAGAAATTTTAAACAGTTTTAGGCTAGAAATAATTTTGAAACAGTTTCGAATAAGTGGTAATTTGTACAAGCACTTTTAAGAATGTTATAACTTTGATTCAACATTATAACAAAATCATTTTTCTTTCAATAAGGTGTATTCGAAGCTATTTTATTAGATTTTTGCATGAATAATACACTTGAAATTAAAATACTTTGTTATTTTTTAAATCGGTATTGCAGCTTTTATAGCACCATGCAATACAAAAACTCATATAAATACATACAAATTTTCTTATTTATAAATTTTGTGATTAGAAAAAAATCGAATTGGAATAATCAGTTATTATATATACTTTCTTTTTCGACACCATAAAGAACGCAGAAAGAATTCTTGAACAGTAAGAAACAAAACTTGCAACTACAAAATGGTAAGTTGTACTATTTTTCTACAATAAAATTTCTTTTTTCAGTAAAATGCAATAGTCAGAAAGTTATAACACAAATACAGAAAAATCTTTGGTGGGTCTCATAACTATTCCTCCTCATATTGAACACAAAGTCCACAATGACTGATTTTAGCTGAAATTTTCAAATTCATTTCTATCTTTTATAAACAAAGACATCTACAGAAAACTTGATAGACAGGTATTAAAAACAGATACAGAGAAGAAAACTGAAAAGTAAGAAACAGCACAAAGAGAATGTTCCAACGGGACGAATAAGAACAGTTAGTAGCGTAAAATTTTCTATTCCTTGAGATATTGAAACAGACTTTGCTGCTTTGTTTAACCAGAGCAGGTATAAATTAAGTCACATTTATAACAGATAAAGAAACACGAGACAGACGCTGTGCAAACCGCGATTAACCTAAAGCAGAATTTTGAAGAATAGTAGAAAGCTGCGCTATCGCTTCAGGGTACTGGATTTTTTCTCTAAATGGAAATCATTCAGTCCAACCTAGGCAGCAATGGGGGCACCGTATGGAGCTGCTCCATATGGGGATCCATATGTTACTCCTGTAAATAAATACACATGCATGAGACAAATAAATAACATGAAAAATTTCAATTAAATCAGAACAAAATTGATAGTGGAAGTTTAAATATGGGAGTGTTGCTTAGATAAATAGTAATATGTAATACATAAAATGAATATCTCTCTTTCTTTGTTTTCTTTTTTGAAGAAAGGATTGATCTTCCTTGATAAGAAATTTTTCATGTCATCAATTTAATAGGTGATTTTTATTCGTTAAGGTATAATGGGGACATATCTACATACCACCAAAGCCATCATCAGCACTAGATGAAATGGTAACATCAGCTGGAGCCTGGTTACTGGTTCCGGGTTCGTTAGTGATGACATTAGCCCTGAAACCGAGTTCATCAGCGACGTATTCCACGGTACGGGATCGTCCATCCTCATCGACTACGGAGTAAGATCCGGAAACTCTTCCAGTTCCATCTCCAGATTCTTGATGAGAGCTAGAACCACCTATGGCGGGGGAACTGTAGCTGTATTGGTAGGGATTGGGAGCTCCATAGCCATAGTCCTGTAAATAAAAATATTGTCTTAAGTCCACAATAAATATATATATTTGAACTCAATACTGCTAATAGATCTTAGGAGGCTTATATTATATTCGTCATTTACCTGTATTCGCGTGAAAAAGGCTTAAATATATTTGAATGATAGAAGATATAAAATAGTAGAAGTTTCATTTTTTAATAACTCTTTAAATCAAATAAGAATTCTAAATTTTTGTATTTAAAAGTGTTATTTGAATATTTTTGGTATATCTTAGGAACAAATGCTGGATACTTATATTTTAGCTTAGCATTAGCGGTAAGGTATATTTTATGTAATATAGTTTGTTATATGTAGATTCCAAGAATTATAAGTAAAAATTTAAAAGTGAAAAGGAATTATAGTCTAATTATTCTTCTCGGAATAATTCCTATTTTTAGTGTGTCTATTTTAAATCCTCTGAAATTATTAGAGTCCAATTATTAGAGAAATTATTAGAGTCTGAAATTATTAGAGCCATTTTTTACCAAAATCTGATTGATCGGTATTTTTCCATATAAAACACGTTAGAATCTTTGTTGTTTTGATGCCTGTCTTTAGGTGCAATTCACGTGGCGCCAATTTTCCTGCGGTGATGTTAATACGTAAGTACCAAGTTCTGATGTTAAATTTTGCTTTCGGGTGTGTATTTTGCTGATATACCTCACATTACCATTAGATTTCAATAAGGTAAAGTGAAAAAAATATTATTTTTTATTGCAGTATATTTAATTCCTCCTTAACTAAAATAAAATAAAGTAACATATGCATTTTTGTCCCATAAATAGTCTCAGAGAGGATTGGAAAACCCATAAAACCCTCCTCCACTGGCAAAGAACGACTGAATGCTAAACAGACTTTACAGCCCTAAATGGTCTTAACATCCTTGATTCTTCACAGGTACTGATAATGCGAAAGGACACTGTTTAACTCTTAATGATTAGGCTGAGAAAACTTGAAGAGGGTAATGTGCTTTTGTAATTGTAATGATTCACCGGTAAAAATTTCATTTTTTTCATTTAGGAAAAACATTACACTTTTAAAATCAAAGATTCAATGCCAACCATAGTAGGTATTTAAACTAATTGAGAGACATAAAGCCAGTCATTTTTCGTATAATTTAAATTCTAATCGCGATTGTTTTCTCTTTTTTTAAAAAAAATATTTCTTTGCATAGACTTCTCGTAAAATATAAATATAAAGATTTTGATAAAAATACACTATTAAAAGACTGATAAACAAGTGACACGGCTATTTGTACTAAGACTAACTACGCTTTCTATATATGTTTCATTAATTGCACTATTTTCATTTTATTTTATAGTTATAAATACTAGTGTTTGGATAAATCAAATTATACTTACAACAGGTTGTGCACCATATTGAGCCTCAACATACAAGAAAGCACAAGCGACGAGAAGTAATACCTGAAAGAAAACACATTTTTAGGATGCTTAAGCTTATAAAGAGGAAACTTAACTACAGTACTACTAATTTTTTTCTTTCAAATTATTTTGAAAGATGTTAAACTTATAAAACAGATTTTAGAACAATTAGGGTTAGGAAGTAATTCATTAGACTCTTTAAAGCATTTCTAAAATAGATTTCCATTATATCATAAAACACCATTTTCAATGTTCTTAAAATTTTTAAGCATTTGTTGGGACAATAATTGTTCATATCTTTGTCAATTAATGGCTGTAAGAGTTAAATCAGATTTGAAAAAACCAGTTTGCTAAATAAGTGAAAATATGCTAAATTAAATAATAAAATTATAAAACGTATTATTTTTAAAAACAGTTAATATTAATTTTTAAGATGAATTTCATAATTTTATATTTAGGCCTTAGTAAATTACTGTTTTGTATTTTGCGTTAACTAACTGCACTCTTTTTTTTAACATTTTTTATTATTATAAATATTATTTTGTTAACTTTTAAAGTTATAATTATTAATGTTAAAATATATTCTTGTAAATCTGGAGACAAATTATTTGTAACTTTTTTTGCTCTGTCAGATTGGCAACAGTCGTCATATAGACGTTAGCTAATTTGCAATGTTTTTACTTTAGCAGCCGTTAAGCCTAACGCGAATAAAAAGTATTCCATTAACTTTTATGCAACTTTATTATTCTTAAGCGATAATAAACGATAATGACACATTATTGAAGCAAAAGTGTTTAATTAAAGCTGTATTTGTTATAAAGGGGCATTAGAATACTCTGAAATAATTTTGAACTAGATATAAATGCCTCGTTAAATATATTTTTCGTTCTATACGATTGCAAAGCTATTGATTTAAACATTTACAATTTTGAGTTCTCATTTCACAAGATAAAATGGTAGACTTAGTTACTTTAAATGTTATAATTACGAATTAGAAAAGGGAAAGAAATGGTTGAATTTTCAAGTTACCTTGAACATTTTCGAAGATGACTTAGTAAATTTCTCTGAGGAAGTTTCTTTAATGTTGAGAGTCAATTGTATTCCTTAGTTACTCAGTTGCGACTGTGATTCTTTGTAAGAATCTGACTACCTTTTATAGTTCTTAAAGCGAAGACCTGATGCCCTTTGGCACGTCTAAGGCCGATATTTTTATTAATTTAAGCGAATGAGAACAATGAAAATTAAAATGTGACGATTCATTTGAAGATTTATGGAAAGAGACCTCACGTTTTGAAACAGCATTCATCTTATCAAGGTAAAACCTCCAGTGTAGGTTGAAGAATTAGGCCGAAAAGTAGAATCCTTAAAAGTTCTTCAGAAACAAATTACGTGTAACACTTTGTTTCAGAACTTTCTCTGTGTACTCTTTGTTCTTTTTCGTCACCTTGTTTCATCAACAAAACTAACTGAACGTGAAGACAAACACATTTCGCTTCACGTCACGTGTTTCATTAAGATTGCACAAAAAATCTGTTAGTTCTCTGGAGAATTATGCTCCATTTTTATTTTATGAAAAAAGAAATCATTTCATTTTCAAACGCAGACACGAGATGGCATTCTTTCGAAACCTCTTCAGAACGAACTAAGAATACATTACATTCGTCAAAATGACAATATGGCATTGAGTTATAACTCATTAATTTTACAAGAAAGTTGTTTTGTGAATAATAACACAAATGAAATTATTAAAAAGAACTTAACTAAAAATTATCTATACTATTCTTTTTAAACATTTATGTAGATTTTTCAAGCTAAATATTAGAATAACAAAATTTTTATTCTGTAATATAATAAGTATATCTTTAATACCATTTATTTTATATATTCTAAACAATAGCCTATTTTACTTTAACGCTAATTCAATTACAAATAAGTTTAAGAATAACTAAAAATCTTAATTTTTATCGCACTGACACTATATATATATATATATTCATGAACAATATAAATTTAAAATCTCGAACTCATTTAGGATTACATTTTAACACGTCGTTTAGTTCCAAAACAAGTACTTTTTTAGAGTATTGTATATGTGCTATGTCCAGATCCATCTTTATAACTGATCGGAAAAAAAGTTTCTAAGCAGACCACATTATTTAGCTACGAATGGAAATGCAACTGAGATTATCTCATCTTAATGTTAAAGAACATAACATAAACTTCAAACATATGCGTGCTACATTTACAAAATATTCCAACTCTGATATAGATTCTTATAAGTTTCAGCACTGTACCATTTTATTAAACTTTTTCAACATGTATTTAAAATTTCGATATATATTATAAATACTTTACAGAGAGAGAAAGAGACTGAGTGAAAAATAAAATATAGCATCACGAACAAATGTGTAGGAAATGAAAAATTCAGTAAACCGAGACAGCGTTTAATTTTAACCAATCCGTTACAGTGAATAACCGCCTAACGAAGATAAATTGTTTACTCAAGTACTCGTTGGAAGAAAAAATAAGGAGGCATCAGTGGTGAGAAAACATTTAGATACTTTGCACGCGGCTTGTTGATTGATGCGTAATTCTACAGGTAAATGGCGTTGTGGATATGCATTATATTATAAGTCCTATTATTGACTTATAAGTTGACAACAATTGACATAAGTTGTATATTATAATTCATACGCATATTGTTGGAGCCACATACCTTCGCTAACGTAGATCAGCAATAACCGATTATCACGGGTATTGGTTCCTCAAACACCGTTGCCGCGCTGTGATATGGTGAAAACTCCATGATCAGATTGGACCTGTTAACATGTCAACGTCAGACTAGTTCTCGATGATTGTCATTTCTGAAACAGAGACAGGAATCTACCAAGAGTGTGTCATTCCATCGTGCCCGTAAATCTAGCCCGACGTCCTTTAAAACGGAAAGATCGGTTCTGTTTGATCAATGGATGGGTGATCAGATCACAGAATTGTTCCATACCTGGGTTGATGCGATGCAACCGTTGAACGATGCTGTCAGAAATTAATGAAACATGGTCGCAAGAAAATAGTGGTCAGCTAAGAGTGATGATAGAACGCGAAGACGTGAAGGATCATCTGATCAGCATTTGCAGTATCTGATGTGTCTCTATCAAAAAACCAACGTCAATGAATCAAACGACCATCGACAGGTAACTCAGTGAACGTAACTCAGACCACTAAGGCCATTGCTGCTGTTCACCACCAAGAGAGTTTACGGTATTGCCGGGCGCATCCTTTCTGGAATCTCACGTATTGAAGTAGTATCACTTTTGCCAGTGGGTACCGCTTTAAATTGAGCCTCAATGACAATGAGCCTCAATGATGTCTATAAACGCCCAGGAAAGCGGTAGAATACTCAAAGTGTTTTCATTTACCTCACCCCGACAATCAGGAATGGATATCATTTCGTTTAGTAGCCGGATCTCTTTGGTTGTCATCCGTAACATCTCTACAGCACGTTAGTAAGTTGATGAAATTCTATGCCTCGAAATGTCTCTTTATTCTTTTAAGAACTCTGAACTTAATATTTAAAAAGGATAATGCCCAAATTTCTTACTGCTTGTTATAATGCCTCTTTAGCATTTCTTTGATCATCGCGATCTCCAGATCTTTCCCTAATAGAACATGATAAAGTTTTAAAAGCAGTCATTTCCAACCTCACACAGGAGGACACTTACCAACTTTACCGGTAAATATCCTGCTGGATAACAGCTTGCATCAGTACTAGAGGTGACCAACGCATTATTATTATTATTATTATTATTATTATTATTATTGTAGCTGTATTTCCTAAACAGAGCATTCATTTACTGTGATACTAATGGCGCGTTTCTCATTTTCAATACATATGAATTATATATATCAATTTTCGTACTATTATAACAAGTCATTTTTGTTACGTCGTTTTTCATGCTTTAGAGCAGGGGTACTCAAACTTTTTTTCTGCTGGGCCGCATACATACGTCAGCCATTTCTCACGGGCAGCATACATTTGTTAGTTATTCCATGCGGGTCACAACATGAAGATAAATGAGGGGGGGGGTATTCTTTAAGATCAAAATTACAATGGAAATTTTAAAATGTGGAAAATTTATCATAATATTATATATATAACTCCTGTTTTTTGCTTTTTATTATTATTATTATTTTATAAATATTTTTTTATTTTTGTTACTAACACTAAATTAGAAGCATTTAAGAAACACTCCTTCCCAATTTATGCATCAGTAAACGATTTCATATGCTTACTAATAATGTGACAGACTTCATGCGATGTCTTTGTTACCGCTGTGATATAACCACTGACAAAATACTTTGTTTCAAGAAAAAGCCTATTTATCACCTCTTGAATGAGATCTTCGAGGAAAAGTGCCATTGAATGATTCATATTTATTGGTATTTTTTTAGTACAGTACTTTCGTGACAAATCAAACAATTACGGAACCCTGTTTGTTTTTCACTACAAAATAGTCAACCTCTCTCAATCGTCTTGAAACAATATATTTTCTTCAAATATTTTTCGCTTGCAAGATATGAAAGATAGCTAAAAACTAATTCCACCCACTGTTCATTCCCCTGTTGTCTGTTATCACTAACCGTAACTGTTCCAAATAGAAAAAGAATATCAATTCGTACCCGTACGACACCGACAACAAAAATATATAACAAAATTGGTGTATTTTATTTCTTGACAAAGAATTTCTCACCAAGTTTTTTATACCATGTTCTTAAATAAGTAAATTTCTCAGAGCAATGGACCGTGACCGGTCCATTTAAAAAGGCTCGACGGGCCACAGGCTGAGTACCGCTGCTTTAGAGTGTATAAAATCATTGAAGACATTGAAAATGGGTGGGGGATGAATGAATCGTACTGGAATAATGTTTTAAAATAAGCATTTTCTCTATGTCATAGTTAAATCGAAATAAAATTTAAACTTGGCAATATATTTCCATTCGAAAATCATCCCAAGTTTTGTTCCCATCATTTAAATATCAACGTGGAGCTGCATTAATTTCATTCAGAAGACATTAAGTACATATATCTCTTTTTGCGATGCACGCGTTTTGAGAGAGTATTTTATAGAAAATTGAAGTTTAAACCATAAAGGAAGAGAAAGTTTTAAAATTACTGACTTGTATGTAAATTGAGTTGTCTACTTTATCAAGAATATTAATTATTATCTCTGTTATCTGAAGTTGAGATAATGTTGTTAGCCAAAAAGTTTTATTTCCTATTTATTAAATTTTAGCTTTATGTGAGATACCATTGCTTTTTTTCTTATAATCTTATCTTTATAATCTGTTTACTCCTTCTCTGTCTGTCTTTCATCATAAATAAATTTCAAAATGAATCCGCAAATGCATTCTTCTAGTGTATTTATTTCTAAAATTAGCCATTCTAATATTTCATAATTTTTAATACATATGGTTTTTAATAAAATGGATTTACAAATGAGTGTGAGAAAAAATATATTATCTTATTTTATTTTTATAAATATACTATTTTACAGGAAATATAAAATTGCAGCTCGGATATTTCTGTCAAATATCAAGTGAAAAATTTAGTTAAGTATATATAAATTATATTTAAAGAATTTTTATCTGGACTGGCTGTTCTATAATAAATTTTAAAAAGTTTAATGGATTTTATCCTCTGATTTAGGAGAATGAGTACGTATGTGGATATTGTTTCGTAAAGATATATGTAAGCGATACAATATAGGAATATCTCAAATCAATAATTTCAAGCAATAATTCAGTTTTTTCGGTACAAAACATGCAGTTAACATCTCTACAAATTTCAAAAACTATTAATATTCATTCTTAAATATCATTTTCTACACTTTGAAGAAATAAAACAGACCGTAGAAATAACGATACGAATTATAATGAAATTAATCAGAGAACGTTTACGCAGTGAGACTCGAAAACCATTAAATCAAAAAGTCTGAAAAACTTTAAAACATTAAATTGATTAACATTAAAGCAAACAGTTAAATTCCCAAACCTATTAATCCAACATTCAATACTGCAAATATCTTAAGAAAGTCATAATAATAATCCTTCGAATAAGTAGATCACGTGCATTTATATCTTAAGAGAAGTAATGTCATAGGAGGAAAGAACTTTATGCAAAACTTAAGAAGGTTCACCCACATGTATGTGATGGGTTCAAAAAATCAACAATTTTTTTTATTCATAAATTGCTTCCTTGACAATTCTAGAATACGGTAGTAAAATGATTTTTTAAAATTCGAAGTCATTATAAAGAAGCAGGTGTTTAAAAAAAGCAGCTGTTCGGTGCGCTTTCTATTGTTTTAATCGAACGTGAAACTTTAAACGCGCTTTTCCTCAAAACAGTCGTTTTCAAACTTTCCTCCATCATATCTCGAGAACGATTTGACTGAATGACTTCAAAAGCTATAGGGTAGACTCTCATCACAAATATACGCTCCAAATGAACTTCAATCATTCCAAAATTCAAAATTTTTTTATTTTTTATAACAAAAACATATTTAAAAAAATCCATAAAATTCGAAGCTTTTTCTTCAAAGGTCTACCAAAAATCCAATTTTTTACATTTTCAATTGAGTATAGCTCATTCAGTGTGTTTAAGCTTATAGATTAAAACACCGTTGGTTTTTTTTTTATTTCAGATAAGCCAATCAACCGGAATCGTGGTGGATTGGTGGAGTCCATTTTTTCGAGGTGGGTGTGTTCAGAGCGCTATAACTCACGTTCTATTAGATATTTTAGGCTAAAGATTTATATACATACTCTTAAGATACGTATAAATAAATGATAAAAAAACGTAAAATTCTATCATTTTACCGGTTGTCAAAAATAATTTCTTAAAAATGCTTAAGAAACGTGGGTGAACCCCCTTAACACAAATTAGATGCAGCACGCTCGATGGCGGTACAATTAAATAGCATCACGATCTACTTATACTTTGCCTGGCTGAAATTCCAGTTGGTTGAAGGTTTATTTCCAATAAATAAAACAAAAGTTGTACTGGTAAAAACAATAACGGTAGCCCTTGGAATCTGAATTTTTATTTTTAATATGGTGTTGAGCATTATAAATATAAAAACAATTCGATGTGTAACAAATATATATGTAACTTTCGCATAAGATGTACTTTGTCTTATATCATTCTTCCTGCATGCTGCTTGTGAGAAATGCGGAAGAAATCATTTTCTCATACATTGTCCTTCCAAAATGTTGTTGAATCTTTGTTGTTCCCGAATAGACTCAGTCATTTTACGGTGTGATAACTCAGAGCCGATTGTTTCACTTTCTCCTCATGTTCGTGAAACCAGTTTATAATGTATTGTGTTTTATATGAACAGGAAACCACTTAAAACAAGAAACAGTCATCTTAGAAGGTTGCTTAAGCCATTCGATGTACATTCCTGGGTACGCTCAAATAGGTTAGGGCTGTTACCAGATCCTTCAGAATGACTACTGAGCTAAAAGAATGCCGAGAAGAAACACTCAAAGATTTGGTTTCCTGTTTTACAGTGTGGCCGCGGTAGCCGAGGGGTATAGGTATCGGACCGTGGCTTGCCTTGTCACGAGTTTGAGCCCAGTACCACTAAAAACCCGCCATGTAGGGCAGTGATGCACGTTAAATCTGCCGAGAGCTGAAACGTCCTCCCGTTGGTGTGGTGTGCCTGTTAGGAGAGGGGGTGCCAGCTCAGGTGTGTTCCACGTCACTTGACCATGGTTCAAAATTACGTGGTCCGTCGCCAAAAGCCCACGTGTAGCTGAACAGTGCGACGTTAATATTCAATCAATCAATCAACCTGTTTTACAGTTGCAATCAAGCAATAAATTGGTATTATCTAGACTAAAAAATTGTTCAATTTTTTTTTTAATTTTGCATTGTTTATTAGATAACAGTTTTATGTTGCTATAAAAAACTAGAGTTTTAATTTTTGCTGTGTCTATTAGAAGTATATTTGGAAGTTATTACAAATAAAAATAAAACTAATGAGAATTCTACATAGTTTTAATATTTTAAAATCATTTTGATTAATCTATTACGTAATCAGAGGTCACCATCGTGTACCACGAATGAAATAGACATCTATTTTTCAAAAGGATGTCATCTAACTTCCTGTATTATTTCCAGACACAATTAACAAAAAAAATAATTAATAAATGATATTTTGTGGTTTTTTTAGATTTCTGATTAGTATTGCAATTTCTCACACTAGTATCCCTTAGTGTAACACAATCTCTCACATTAGTATCTTATAGTATAACAATCACTTAGTATTTTATCACTTTAGTATCACAATTACTTTCAGGATCAAATTATTATGTATTGAACATAAATTAGAAATAATTGGGTTTTGTAATCTGAAAAATGAAGCTATTGTATGTGTGTGATTGATGAACACTTTCTACTGAAGAAAAATACTACAATCTGAAAAGTTTGCTCTAAACTAACTAAGAAGGTATGAGGTAAGAAAAGTATGTGTTCAAAAAATGAGGTTTTAATTTCATACATTCACAATACATTTACTAGCTAAAAGAACACCGGGGAATCTAAAAATTCCCTATTATGTATTGTGTATTTGCTGAGAGCTATATATCCCTAATTAAATTAGTATTTCGAAATTTTTTTATCAAATCGAACCTATTTCTATCTATTTACATGTATTATATCGAACTAACCGAAATACCCCCATGTGTGTGTGTTGCATCGAGTTAAATACTTCTTCCCATAAACTATTTTCGTAATAAAAAATCATAAAATTCGTTCCATAAGATAACATATTTGGTTTACAGAGTACGTTTTATTAAAAATACGTTTAATTCTTCCGTATGAATATGGAAGGAGGATAAGAGTTTTCCCCTCGGACTTATTAGTAGAAAAATGGAGTTAAGATATCCGATTACGTTCAGAACCGTGATTTTGCAAAAGCGTATAAATGGATAATATTTATAATATTTAGTGTCACTTAGATTAGAAAATATATATAAAATTGCTTTAAGAATAGAATTACAATAAAAAATTATTTAAGTACAATATTTTGACAAAAAATGAACGTAGAATGACCCATTTTCAAAATATTCTCCTTTTGTGAAAATTGCTCGTATTAAAATAATATTTTGCCTGTATATAGCTCAGATCTCTGTACAGAGGCTCAACTAGAACTTTTGAAATGTATAACTTAGAAGTGGGTTTATCCATGTGTTTTACGACAACAGAGGGGAGAAATTTTAAGAAAAAAACGCCTGTAATTATTTCAATAGGTTGTAACTCCGAAAATAACGTGAACTTTTTTAAAAAAATAGTTCAGACTCTCTGAAGAAGTCTTTACTTTATATAAGCAAAATATTATTATTTTAGAAGGATTTTTTATAAAAGGAGAACATTTGAAAAAAAGTTCATTCTAAGTTATTTTTTTGCCAAAATATTGTATTTAAATAATCTTTTTGGTGAAAATATCCTTAAAACAATTTTATAGATCTATTCTAATATAAGTGACACTAAATATCACGAAAATTATCCATTTATACGCTTTTTTAAAATCACGGTTCCGAACGTAGTCGGATACCTTATTAGCAATTTATTGGAGTACGTATATCCAACTCGTTTAATCAGACAACATAATTAGGAGGAAACTAGAATAAGGGGAAAAAATAGAAGATCTCGAGATTAAAATGATTAATTCTCAAATACTTTAAAACTTTTAAAAAGGTAATCATGTGTGTATTTAACTTTGAATTTATCGTTATAAATATTAAACAGTAATGCTTCATTTTGTGGTAGATTTAAAAAAACAGTTACAATAACAGGTTCTTATATGCAAAGACCCATACGCAACAGATTTTTATATGCAAAGATCCTTACATAACAGATTTTTATACGTAACAGGTTTTTATACATGTGGACGTGGTGTAGTGACCCAGTGGTTATGGTCACAAACTCATGGTCAGCATGTCATGAGTTCGATCCCTAATGACATTGAAAACCCCCTCCTCCCGTGTAGAGGATCTAATGCACATTAAATCTTTCGTGGCTGAATATTCTTCCATTTGAGAAGTGAGAAAGTAAGTAGAAATGGGATCAGCTTGGCTGTTTTCCTCTTCATATGAATTGTGTGGCTCAAAATTACGAAGTCCGTCGCCAATAACCCTCGTGTTGCAATAGAGCGCGACGTTAAACTAACACTCAATCCAATAAGAGCAATAATTCAATACGCAACCAGGTGCAGCTCAACAGCCTTTCTCGGTCTATGTTTGGGCCGGCATTCTTAGAGACTACCTTATTGCACCTTACTTTCCTTCCAGTCATGTGGACGGTAGATCATATCTCATCTTCTAGCAACAAGTCTTGTCATAACTTCTTGACGCAGCGCGTGTTTTTCCGTCGTTGCGCCGCTTCATGCTGTACCAACACGACGGGACTCCTTCACATTACGGAATTGACTTCAGCAAAAAATACCCCCACGTAATCTTTGGACAGTGGTGGATTGGTCGTGGCTACCCGGTTCATTGGCCTGCCAGATCGCCAGATCAACCATGCACAGACTTTTTCTGGAGTCACAAGAAGTTTCGTTTACGAGAAGCCCTTTCCTTTAATTGAAGACCTCATCGCTCGAATACCTGTAGCTGCTGGAAGGATACGTGACATGCGTCAGGAATCATCCAGAATGTAAAGAATTCCATGCTGCGCCACTGTTAGACATGCCAGACCGCAATTTCGAACACCTATTGCAGTCAAACTTTCAATAAAGTGTTTTTGTCCCATTATTGTTTTGCTATTTCTGCTCTTTTTCTCTACTTTTTTTCACCATACTTCGCAACTATGGCATTTGCGACTCTGCATCCCTAAGTGATTCTGAGTCATCTCTGTACCTCCTACACACCGCTATATATTTCAATGGATCTCATTTTTCTCCTTCATTGCAGTTCAGGTTAGTGGCATGCACAGATAACTTTTACGGAAGGAGAGGGGAGTATATTCTAAAGAATACGTAGATGAAAGCGTCATGATTTTACCTCTATGCTAAAAATTAGAAATCTAGTGGTCTACAAGGGGTGAACTACCAAACACCACATTTCTATACGACCCACTGTTTAAGTTATCTATCGTCTTTATTCAGGAATCATCCATACAAATATAGAACAAAAACGACCCACTCATCACGAAATCTCCAGAACTCTGACACACAGACTTGAAATTTGATCGGTATATTCTTTTGCTGAGTACAGTTTAGCTAAGAATGAGTTTCGAAAAAATCGACAGCAAAGAAGACGGGGGGATCACTGGAGCGTTATACACAAAATTCACCGTTTTCAAACAATAGACTTTTTTTGTGCCAAAAATGCTTTTTTTTTTTTTTTTTTTTTTGTAAATCATGTTAATATTAAGTTACGAAAAATTCTATGTTGCATTTAATAAAACACTCTTAAGTTTACATTTCAACCAATTTCTATGTTCATTCCTTTGCAAATTATACAAGAGAACAGGTCCTATTTCAACTTTTATAGCCCAAAGCTCTTTAACTTGAATTTACATGTTTAGAGAAATTCCTCAAACACAAATATATTTCATTTCTAACACGAAGTCGGCGGTATTTTACCCATTAATTTAGCTAAGGATAAGAAAGAGCTATCACATTTCATATTCTATATTTAATTTGATTTTATACTTTGTTTTTATTGCCACATACGTTAAAAGATTTTTCAAGTAAATATTTGTTCCGAAAGATTCAAATATTCTAAGTCGGTGGATTTTCACGATATAAAAAATCAGCAGCGTCCTGTTTTGTTTTTTTACCTGTTAGATTCCTAGAATGCC
The DNA here is from genome assembly GCA_019973935.1 of Trichonephila clavipes. Lineage (NCBI taxonomy): Eukaryota > Metazoa > Arthropoda > Arachnida > Araneae > Nephilidae > Trichonephila > Trichonephila clavipes. The sequence goes on along the minus strand of BMAU01018009.1, from coordinate 518,250 downwards.
TGTTTGCTTAGGTGGTCTTTGCGAAGTTAAATCCAAAGAACAATTTCGCCTCAACAGAGCTCAGGTACCTCCCTCTGGGGGGGGGAACTGGGTGTCAAAATGACATTGTGGCAATTGGTATCCACCAAAATGGTAACTCATTAAAAAGTAATAAGGGTGAAAAAAATTAAAAAGTGAAATGTATTAAATCTGCAATGGTAATAACCAATCCTCAGTCCCATTGGAAAGGAAAATACCCCTTAAAATGCTTATAACAGCTTGAAATAAGCCTTTTGATTTATTATAGAATTCGAAAGAATTTTTTATTAAATAATGCTTAGTTTTCTCTCCTGGAAAATGTTCTGTTATTTTTTTTAATTTAAAAATTGCTATCCATTACATTTGTTTGAACATGTTCTTTAAGGTATCCGACTACGTTCGGAACCGTGTTTTTCAAATGCGCATAAGTGGATAATTTCCATGATATTTAGTGTCATTTAGATTAGAATACATGCATAAAATTGTTTTAAGGACATTTTGTCAAAAAAAATTTATTTAAATACAATATTTTGGCAAAAAATTGACTTAGAATAACCTTTTTTCCAAATGTTCTACTTTTGTGAAAAATGTTTCTATAATAATAATATTTTGCCTGTGTATAGCTCAGACCTCTGTTCAGAGGCTCAACTAGAATTTTTGAAATATATATTACTTAGAAGGGGGTTTATTCAAATTTTATGACAACAGAGGGGAGCAATTTTAAGAAAAAAACGCTAATAATTATTTAAATGGGTGGTAACTCTGAAAATAATGTGAATTTTTCAAAAGTTCTAGTTGAGCCTCTGTAGAGAGAGGTCTGAGCTATATACAGGCAAAATATTATTAAAATAAAACCATTTTTCACAAAAGGAGAACATTTTGAAAAAAGATTATTTTAAGTTAATTTTTTTTGCCAAAATATTATATTTAAATATTTTTTTTGTCAAAATGTTTTTAAAACAGTTTTATGCATGTATTCTAAGGTGAGTGACACTAAATATCATGAAAATTATCCATTTATGCGCTTTTTTAAAATCACGGTTCCGAACGTAGTCGGATACCTTAAATTTAATCCACTTTCATTTAAATTCCTTCGGATGAAAATTGTTAGTTTTACAAAACATTGTCCATCATCCTGTTTCAGATACAAATTGCAGTTAATTCCTAAAACCAATGCATTTATATTTTTCTTTAAATTTGTATAATATATACACTCAATAGATTTACTTCACATTTAGAACAGCATGTTTGCTAAATAAACTTAAAACCATATTTCCTCACTTAATTATAGGATATTTGTTATGACTTAATTCCTTTAAAATTAATCGGAATTCCAAATGTAAAAGCAGGGATTTATATTTTCTGGATAATTCTACTTGTAATAAAAAAAATAATCTGCAATTTAATTATCTTGCTTTTATAAAATGTATCATTTTCACAGTATCACTTTTTAAAAAGTTTTTTTCAATGCATTATATATTCATTTTACTACTGTGATACCTTATTATAAATAAGATACTATATATATATATATATGATTAAACTTCATTTTTTTTCTTTCTCTATTCTTTTGTATGCTTATTAGAATCGAAAATGGGAAATTGGCTCTCTCTCTCTCTCTCACACACACATACATGTGCTTTATCATTGACTTCGGGGATCTAAGTCTCAGTTTTCTATTAATTGGTCTCACATAAATTTACTTTCCGCAGAATGGTTTTTCAAACCAGCTGATCTGATTGCTTTTCCAGTAGTTTCAGGTGAAATTGAAAAGGAAAACTGTTGATTGAATTTTATAGAAATTTTTACAGAGCTCAAATGTAGATTCTTCACATTTTTCTCTTTTAACTATAAATATTTTCTTTTTTTCGGACTAGCTTTATAGGACGGGTAATTAGTTTACTCTTTTGTTATGAATTCTATTTTCCTTTCTCAAAAGCACTTTATAAGCAAACAACAAGCAGTTCAGCTGGATAAAATTACAAATTTAGCAGGTGCTATCCCATTTTTATAACAAAAATAAAAATTGAATTGCATTTGCTGTTTTCTTACTTTATTAAGCAGAATAGTTTTGCTATCTAAGCAAACAAAATTATTTTAAACGATACTTTAAACATCATTACATTAAAAACAATAATAATAAAAGTGGATAAATATATTAATATTTGATTAATTTATTTATAAGTATGAGAATCAAAATTCGAAAATTAGGTGTTCGATTACCTTTATGTGGCACTCTTTTCCCTTCTTCTGCAGTGTCTTTCGAAAATGTTGGTACACTTGCAATTTTCTAATGTTCGACTAATTAAAATTAATGTATCGGGATCATAATTTTTAAAATAATATCTGCAACTAGCTCTTATTTGAATGGCAATAGCAATTTTCAAAACAGAGTATAACTATTATTTTGAAAAATTATTAACCAAAAACTTCTGAAACATTACGTCACCAGATTCTTCGTACACTTATAAAACTCTAGGCATAGTTTAAACTATTTTCTTAATGTAGTACTTATTATCTACAACAATTTTTAAACGTCTTGGTATAGATTATATCCATTATTTATTTATTTTCATTTCTGTATCTATATGTGATTCTACTGTGATTATTGTTTTTAATACACATTTATTTTTATGCCATGTCATATTTGTATAACTTCTAATTCTCACCAAAAATTTCTACTGATCTTAAATCAGATGATTAAGGAGTTTTTTTTAGAGTTTGGGAACAGTGTTATAGAGTTTCTAGGGGTGAACGGTTTCGCCTCAGACTGACTACCTGACCGGAACATCTGCTCATGCACCTCAGGATCCAAGGTCGCGTATACTGAGTTAGGCACATTAGGTTTTGTCCATCATGGGATGTCATGCCACTGAGTTAAGTTATGTATATATTTATTATAAATAAGAAAATTAATACTTAGTGAATTATCATTTGAAAGTGATTTAATTTTTTTTAAAAATGGAACATTAGAAGACATTAAGTTATTTTTATCCGACGTGGTTACTGCAGATAATCCTTACAACGTGGTTACTGCAAATAATCCTTACACTTTATTTACTGAAAGATAATATAAGCATATCTTTTATTAATAAAATGAGCTCAAAATAGTTCAGTAACTCATACGCAAACGATATCCGAAGACAAAGTAAAGCGATGTCGATGTAATAAAAACGTCAGCTTCTTAAGCAAAAGTGGAGTCCGAAGAAAGGGTAATACTGTGTGCATACAATGGAAACGTCAGCTTCCTAAATGAAGACCGTGACTGAAGACAGGGTAAAGTTGTGTTAATACAATAAAAACGTCAGCTTCCTAAATGAAGACGGTGTCTGTAGACAAGGCAAAACTTTGAGTCAGCATCCTGAGCAAGTACGGTTTCCTAAGACAAGGTCAAGATAAACGTCAGCATCCCAAGCAATGACGGTTTTCTAAGACAGTGTAAAGCTATGCGTAAGCAAACTTAGCAAGTACGGTTTCCTAAGACAGGGTAAAGCTATGCGTCAGCATCCTAAGCATGGACGGTTTTCTAAGACAATGTAAAACTACGCGTCAGCATTCTAAGTGAAGATGGTGTCCAAGGACAGGGTAAAGGTATATGGATACAATAAAAACAATAGCTTCCTAAATGAAGACGGTTTCCTAAGACAAAATAAAGCTATTTAAATACAATAAAAATGTCAGGCTCCACCGTTTTTGCTCAGAAAGACTTTAATGATATAATCGGTACGCAATCGTACAGTATTAGAGAGCTTGAACTTGTTTTTTAGTAATTTCTAGATAGTTTCAAATGAATAGAAATTTTTTGATGGTATCTCAGTAGTGGTATATTTTATGATTTCATCAACATATTTTTAAGTAAAAGTGTTTTAGTTTCTGAAGATTGTATTTGCTGTTAACTTTCTTTATTTTTTTAATTAAATAGAGACGAAATATTTATAAATCGTAAAAAAAAAAGAGGTCATTTCAAATCTTCAAGTTTTTAAGGGATCCAAAACATACTCGAAATAGTAATATATCAAAATTTAGATTCATAGAGACTAATAGAGCTTAGATTTTTTTCGTACGGCTATAAAATAATGATACTTTAGTTAACACTTCCAGAACTAAGACAATAACCTTTTTCACAGCTCAAAAGCTTTATTTTTTGCTTTTTCTTTTTAGTTGATCATGGATATAAATTTTTATCTCGTAATACATTATTAAATTACATAATATAACATTACTTAAATATATAAAATATTTTACACAGACATATATAAAATGATGCAAAAAATATAGTAGATGAGTTATTTGACGAAACTCACTGGATAATTTCATTGAAAAAAACTAAATTCTAATTTTTTTCATATGTAAAGTTATTTTTAAAATATTGCGTACACTATTATGAGAAAAAATATTCATTATAAGTACACAGCCATCTTTTACAGAAGTATAACCAATTTGGAAGAATATAGTGCAATTCAATTGTGTACGTATAAGGCACTAACTTAATATTAGTACGTTACCCGCCAAATTTTTTCTAATTTTCGCCAAGATGGGGAATAATATTACAATATGATTATATTGATTTGTATCGTTTGGTAATATGTTTGCTACAGTGTTAACGTATATGATCCTAACTTTTTTTAGTTTATTTTTACTGTGGTAACCCTATTAATTTTTAGCAAAATTCGATTTTTTAAAAAATATTTGACCATTTTTATATTGGAGGTCATTTTGTTACAGTACTCCATTTTTGTAATTTTCGTAGGATAATTAATATCTCAGAAAATACTGGTGTGTGAGTATCAGGATTATTTTTTAAAAAGAGAGTGTGAAAGTGTCGCGTGTTAAATTATTACAGAATTATAGGTTTACCGAGTTCACTCTTTCGGTGAATTTTACTTTTTAAGAGATTGAATTTCTTTTTTTCAGCCTTAATTAAGATTTTATTGATTTCGCTCAATGAGAAATGGGATGCATCTGGTGAAGACGTAACAACAGGTTTCTCAAAAAAGTTATGAATTGGGTGGTCGAATTTTTTACTGTGTATCTTATGGTTTGTGTAATCCACCTGACATATGGTAGTATTTTTAAAGGATTTATTAAGATATTTAAGTTAAGTTTTCTCTATTGATTTATTTGTTTTAAGTTCTCCCCAACCCGAAATATTTATTACATACTTTTTATTCAGGTTTTCATAAAAAAAAAAATAAATTTATTTTTATTTATCTTTTAAACATGCTAATTTTCTCTTCTAGCTTCAAATATGTGTTTTTGTTTAATCATTTGTTGTTGTATGTCAGGCTAAATTGCAACTCTTTTAAAATTATGTATAATCCCACAGTAAAAAAAACTATTTTAAATTTTTGGAAACATTGCTTTGCCCTCCTAAAAAAATAATATTTATTAAGAAGTACCTGTTATTTGGACGAATAACGGGTCCTTTAGCGATTCAGAATTAAAAACGGAAATTGACTCATTTGCAAACAATATAAGGTTGTAATAAAATATTAGCTTATTTATCATTGACATATAGAAATCTAAGTCTCAATTTACAATTCCTAGGATTCATACAAAACTATTTTTACAGTATTCCCTTTTAAGCCAGCTGAGTACTTGTAATTAAATTCGTGTTTTTTTTTTTTTTTGTTTTTTTTTCATGTAGTTATTTATAATATCAAATATTGTTCTCAGTACATCTTTCTGGAAGAAATTTATATAGCGACTTATTTTCTTGAACTGTAGGAGTCGCATAATAACGACCAAGACTATCAGAGTGGCTATAATAGGAAGGATTTTAAAGGAAATAAAAATTCTTTCTTACAAAATATATGAATAATATCTCAATTAATCCCACGATGATTATATTAGAGAATGACAAAATACCAATTTCTTTAATATTTATTTTATATATAGCTTCTTTAATATTTATTTTATGTATAGCTTTACTACCTTTACATCAATTCTTTACCCATTTAAAAATTGGAACGAAAAGAAACCTTAAGAAAAGTTTATTTGTTGGAATGCAAATATTATGAGGACAATTTTTTTATTTAGTCCTTCGCGTTTAGGTTTAAAATATTTCTTAAATTTCTGTAAGATATGTGGATGATGAGAATACAAAAACTCCTGATCACACACACGCATCATACATATGCATTTTTTAATTTAGCAGTATTTAAGATATTGTTCATGATTGTTGCTCCACACTCCACACATAGTCCACTATTTTCATCTCTAATTTCGTCTAAGTGAAGCTAAATGCTAAATAATTATCGTTATACTTTCACTTTTTTTTGACGCACAAATATTCAGATGAAGCCACTGATGGAAATGCTCGTATATTGCTTATTATTGATGATTTCTGTTTAGAGAGGGCCAATAGTGTAATTTATCATTATTGATGTTGACTCCTGTTGATTTCTTTTCAATTCACTGGTTCTTAAACATAAAATCATTCTAAAACTTTTTTCAATTCAACTGAAAATATTTATAAAAGAATATCAAAAAATACTTTACCAAAATGGCAATGTGTGTGATATTGATTAACAAATAAGCGATAATTAACGTCGAATTTTGAAACTACACTAGGGCCGCTGGCGAAAGACCTCTTGATTTTGAAACAAAGCCAAGTAATGAGGGTGACGTATCGATGGTATACCCCACTCTCTAAACTTCCACAACACGTCAACATGAGGGCTTAGAGCAGGTGTCGGCAACTTATGGCACGCGGTACAATTCTCAGTGGCCCTCTGCGCTACTCTACAATTTCGTTATTTTTTTTAAGTGAATGGAATTAAATGAATTTGTAATGGAACTCTTATTTGGCCTCATCTTCAGTATCTTGGACTTTTGGTTCTATATTTTTAAGTAAAAATCTTTTATCATATGAAAAATTATTTCGAGTCTTCAAAAAGAAATTGTTTAACAATTTTTTTTTTTGGATCTCAAGAAAATAATTTGGAGTCAGATAAGAGCCAGTAGCCATTTTTATAAATAACTTTCTTTATTTGAGTTATCTTTCCCAAATAGAATCAAAGACTTTTATTAACAAATATATCAAAATAGTTATATGAGGTTTAAAAAAAAAAAAAAAATGGACTTTCCTTTAAATTAACTTAAATATTTAATGATCAATTAACTAACAATTAGAATATCGATCACGCAGAGATTACCACGATAAGAGATCCCAAAATTAAATTCAATAATATTCCTATTGAACATTTAACTTTAATCTCACTCTAATATAAAGCTCTTTAAATTGAAATCACACACCTGATTTTCAACTCTTCCTGATTTAAAAATCTTCAATAATAAATCTCTAACTTCACTATTATACCTTTCTGAGTGACTATTCCGCAAATCACTAGGTTTGCATTAAAATTTTTTTAAAAAGACGTCTCAATCTTTTTGTCACAAACTGTAAAAAAATAATGAAGGAATTATGTTTAAAAATACATAATATATGTATAATTTTAATTTTTTTTTTATTTTTGTTGAAGAAATAGTTACATTTTATTTTGTTTATTTTTGCTGAAGAAATAGTTATATTTAATTTTGTTTATTTTTTTGTTGAAGAAATAGTTATATATTTTATTTTGTTTATTTTTCTACTGAGAAATATCTTTAAATTATTCAAAGTTAATATATAATAAAACAGTTAATATCTCTATATTATTGACCTCCATTCTCTAACTCTACGTGCATTATCACGGGAATAGAAATGTTTCAAAAATGTCGTACTGTGTGGCACGCTGAATCATATTGGTAGATTGGTTTGGCGTGCCAAACCTGAAAGATTGCCAACTCCTGGCTTAGATCATCAAACCGATGAACGTACCTCGGCTTCTATACAGGAAGGGTGTTTAGAGCCATCAATACTTGTACCCTCTATTCAAAAGCGCCAGTCACGCTTTCGTTATTATTATTTTTTAAAAAAAATTACGCCCGCCAACGTCCTCTCGGACATAAGGCGTCTTGCAGTTCATTATAAAGCAGATGTCGCTCTAGCAGGAAGGAGAACTCCACAGTTGTCTTGCGAGAGAACATGAAGTAGAGAGGGGCAATCGGATAGACGTTCCCGAGTCATTGGCACGGATTTACAGAGAGGGCAAAGCGGTGAATCAGCCAGGCCAATCTTAAACAGATGGGCTTGCAGGTAATCATGTCCGGTGATGATTCTGAAACATGCCACACCCTCCACCCTAGGAAGGGCAGAAAGCTGAGCACGTCTTTGGTCATCGAGCAGACAAGACCAAAGTTTGCCAACAGCTAGGTCTGTAAGAGTGGAAACTCTCTTCTGTCGCAATTTGTCCCTGAGAAGTCGCTTGGGGTTTCGAAGAGGCATCGGAAGGCAAGGTGGATGCAGCGTCGTAGCCTCTTTAGCCAGCTTGTCAGCTTGTTCATTTCCATGAATACCGCAATGAGGTGGGATCGTTTTTATAAACATTTGTATACAGGGGCCCTAAAATAACTAGAGATGATAACGAAAAAAATCCAACTTTATACTTACTTAACAGAAATATTTAAAAAGTGGTTTTATTGATAATAGAAATATTTAGAGCTATGTATCTTTATTAGTAAATATCACATTATATAAGTTTTTAAATTCCTAGAATCATTTCCAAAAACAGTTATTCGAAAAGCTACAGCACATAACATCATTGATGTTAGTTGCTCGTACGATTATATAATAATTCACAAATAAGCTTACCTATAAACTCGTTTTTTTTAAACCTCTTTAACAGAGTTTGAAGCTATAAACTGACTATTTAACAATTACAGATTTCTTCATTTGTTACTAACTACAAAGCAAAATTATAAATTATTGTAGCTACATTTTGTTTCAATTTCAAACACAGATATTGTTATTAGAATTATTTTGCGTAAAGTACATGTAAATAATCATTGGATGTCCTTTCATAGGAAACGCAAATCTCTTTTGAATTCACAACTCATAATTTTCTTTCCCATTTATTAACTTATGGGGAATCCCTGGGTTTGATTCATGACAACCCAAGGTTCCACGGAACACAGTTTGAAGACTACCCCTGTAGGATATGAGGAAAGACCTTCAGACAAAAGAGGTAATAATTGCGAAATAAGACATTTTATTGAACGGGTTTTGCAGCTACAAATGTCTAATCTGCCCACTACCACATTCCAATATTAAATTCAATCGCGATATTACATCCGTTAAAATATGAAGCAGTTTATGTGTGGAAATGACTGTCAGTGTTGATAAGGACTGGATATTTTCTCCATAGACCCGTAATTTGAGGTATCCCAGCAGCCAAAATTTGCTTGGTGATCTAGAAGGCCCTTCGCTTCTTTTATGTCTACTCCATACGCAATCAGTACTAAATTTTGAGATTAGTAATTTTGTCCTCTGATGTACCATGTGCGTTATTGTCGATTAGATAAGACACTGTAGAGCACATAATAAATCATTTCCCATACACTTACCTTCTTCAAGTACTTAGATCTGTAGCATAATATTTTCCAAGAACACAATACGAGGCTTATCACGAACTATGTGATAAATCCATAACGTACAGTAATTTTTTCAAGTAAAGGTTGTTAGTAACCTAAATACAGGCTAACGGGTCTATCCGTGACCTTCAAGGGTAAATTTCGTGGTAAATTTATTTCTTTTTAACTGTAAGTTCTATTGAAAATTTTCTTCCGAATAAGACTTGAATTATTCAAATGAATTGTTATATTTAAGCGTGGACATTTAGGTACGCGAAGTGAGTCAAAGTTAGTTGACGGATAATCACTGAATTGTCAATTATGGATAATTGGAGACGAAGTTATAAGATTGAGCTTAAAAATTACGACTGTAGGTCGTACAAGTAAGAGATTTACCGTGAAGTCTAGCGTAGAAGTCCAGAGTGCTCCAAGAGTAGGTGAATAGATTATACTCGAATGTTAAGTAGCCTTAAGCATTGTGATTGCTCTTTTAATTAGTTGCGAAGTGCATTTATTACCTTTAGTTGTTTGTTTAAAGTAGGATAATAAATTTGAGTTTAAAAATGTAGTTATGGCTGATCTTTACTGGAATCTCCAAACACCAACAACCTCTAGTAGGTTGTTATAACGGTAATTAAATAAATTAACTTTTTCATCTAGTGAGAAATGTGCCTTGTCTATCTCTATTAACATTTATACTTTTAACATTATAACTTTTAAAAGTGAAACATTTTAAGTAACCAAGGGCTATTATTCTCCAATTTTTCCCTCTCCCTCGCCTCTTGTTAACCTCTTAACTGGCTTGCCTGTACACCGAATGGACTACCGACAGCTTCCAACCAGTTTGCCCATACGTTGTACGGATACTGATATTTTCTTCTTTCTATCGTTAATTTGCACGTATTTTTAGTTTTTCTAGAGAGATTATTAGTGTCAATGTTTTTAAGAGATGCAGTTTGTCCATGGTATTGAAATACTTCTCATACGGGATTTTCTTTAGGGTGAAGGTGGGAATTTTTCATTAAAAGCAAAAACTTAAATTCTGTAAAATATTCGATAAAAAACAGGGATTGGCAAGGCAATGTTCAATGTGTTGTTTGAGAAAAAATGAAAACGGAAAGATAATACAAAAAAGCCGATATTCTCTTTATCCCATTGCAAAACAAGACATCATGCTTCAAATTGTGTGTACATATATACAGTGGTGTCCCTAATTGTGGACGCTTTTAAAATTGCTATGTTTTTAAGTTTGTATGTTTATATAACATTTTACATTGAACAAAGTGGAAAGTATTTTATATCATTTTAAAAAGAATTTAATACTGAATTCAGTACAAAAAAACAAAATTCAAATATTTGTAACTCAAAACAATTTATGAGGCAATAGCTATAAATATACATTAGATACTGAGGATAGCAGTGAGTTATCAGTGCTTAGTGGGGTGGCCTTTATTTTTTATTACAGCTTCACATAGATGTTTCATTGGACTAAAAATAGTTTTAAGCTCTTCTTTCGCTATTACATGATGCCAGGAAACAATTATATCCTCTATTAGTTCATTTTTGTTTCATGGGTACCTCATTCAGACAACAGTTTTCAAAAGGTGCCACAAGTTTTCGATATGATTGGGGTCAAGACTGACCAGGACAACAACTGAATGATCTTAGAACGATACCAGTCTTTCAATTACATTACTGTGTGGCAAGGAGCAGAATCTTGCGGAAAAATAAATGAAGCATTGTTGGTAAATAGATCCCTGATGGAAGGTAGAAGTTTGGATTCTAGAATGGCGTTAATGTATTTGACATTTAGTGTCCCTTCGATGATATGAAGGTGACCGATACCATCTGCTGGTATGCATGACTAAATAATAAAACTATGTGGACATTTCACAGTTGCCTGGATGCAGTCAGGCTGTAGCATTTCTGCTATTCTACGTCTTACACATTTTAAGCTATCACTACCGAATAACGATATTTTAGTTTCATCCCTCTATATAACTTGTGACCAATAATCATTTGTCCAGTTGATGTGTTCCATTGCTCGCTGTAGTCCCTTTTAACACTGCTGTAAATTGAGATATGGCTTTTTCCGTCGAGTTCTATCTTTTAGTCTTACATCTTCTTATGTTCTCTTGGTTGCTTTTGAACTAACAGAAACACCAGCATAACTCCGATCACTTCTGTTGGCTGTCCATGACATTCTTTTATCTTGGAGACTTAGTATTTTTGTTCTTCTGTCATCAACAAATGTGGTACACCTTTTTTGGACTTTTCCTGCTTTGTTTCTTATTAAATTTGTCTACTGACATCTTAAACAAAACTTTCAGTCTCCAGATGTAGTAACTGAAATACCCACCTGTCTTGTAATTTTAACATAGAAAATACCACTTTCTCGTCACACTTGTGTCCAATCTACTCTTTTATTTTATTTAATTGCTTTTTCACTAAATATTATCTTGTCCTAGCCAGCAAATAGTCCAGATCTCAATCCTATTGAAAACTTGTGGCTATGTTTGAAAACCCTTGTCCGAATGAAGTACTCATGAAATAAAAAGGAAGTAATTGAGGATGTAATGGTTTCCTGGCATCATGTAATAACGAAAGAAGAGCTTAAAACTATCTTTAGCTCAATGGATCATCTATGTAAAGCTGTAATAAAAAATAAAGGCCACCCCACTAAGCACTGATAACTCACTGCTATCATCAGTATCTAATGTATATCGATGGTTATTGCAAAATAACTTTTTTTCATTGCAAATATTTGAATTTTGTTTTTTGTATTGAATTCAGTAGTGACTCTCTTTAAAATGATATAAAATTCTTTGTATTTTGTCAAATGCAACCTTTTTTATAAGCATACAAATTAAAAAAACATAACAGTTTTAAAAAGTGTTCATAATTTTTGGCCACTACAGTATATGCACACACACACAAACCCCTCAACAGGTTGAAACGGTACGAACATGAAGCTTTTTTTTAAATATGAGAGAATTTCTCTCAAGATATATGAAACATTCTTCATACCATGTAGAGTTTATTTATAAAAAGCAATCATTTAAGGTTTTTCGTATCCCCCCCCCATTATAAAATAATAATAATAAAAAAATAATGAAAAAACTTTAAACTTTTGAAAATTAAAATAAAATTCTTCCATTGTCGCGTTCTGTGTTGAGTATTATTCTTAGTTACATGCAATACAATTAATATACAATTAATACCTAATTGAATTATAATTTAAAAAATTTAAAAAACACTTTTTGTATAGTTAATCGAACTAAGTTGTAACTTAATCTTTTAGTCGCCAAATCTGGAAATAGGATTTAAAATTAATCACCAAATGTTGGATGGGATCTGAAAATGGGAAATCTTTACTCCTAATGATCCTGATCAGCACAATGGAACAAAATTATTAAGTTATTGTATTGTCATCGGTCCTCGACAAGTGAGCAAAATTCCAAATTAATCTGACCATTTAAAGTGGGTAAAAATTGAGTTCAAGATTCCGTTACATACAAGTGGAGCTTATTAAAAGGTGTTAAAAATGTGCCTTTTTTGGAACATTTTGGGCAAAAAAATTAACCGCTTAAAGGGTTAATTTCGTTTTATATAACAATAAATAGTTTTAATTATTTTCACTATGCACAGCATGAAGATTAATTGTTTACCTAATTGAAATTCTCAACAGCTTAGGGGAAATTGGAACTGAATTTTTATCGGTATACCAATCCACCTTGTACCGAAAGACACATTTCACTTGCGAACTAACTACAGTAAGCATAAATTTGAAAGAACACCTGTCTCACTAAATTGTGCAAAATAAACTTTTTTTAAACTCAGACATAATATTCTGCTGCTAATTTTCAAATGATTGCAACGCAGCTAGTGTTTTAGATACGAGCGAAGTTTCAAATTCAGACATTAACGCGTCATATTTTGTTGTTTTACTTTTTTCTTTTCGTGCCTAATGCTGAATTCTGTATCAGATACGAATGTAGAATGAAATGGGATTTGAGGACATTCCTATTTTCCATCTGATAAGCTTCGAAAAAGAAAAGTTCTTAAAAGGAGAGAGTGAAGACAGATTTTAAAATCTGGTGTGGAATTACCACATTCTTTTTTTCAATGCTGTTCCTTGAAAAACAGATTTAATCAGTAAACCTTTTCAGCATAGTAATTCTTTAATTTAATATTTTAAATTGAATTAAAATACAAAAAAGGCTAACCAATGTCTATTTTTTTAGAATCTTCTCTTTTTGTTCTATACTTGTTTGAATTTTAGAATTCCCTTTTACGCTTTATTTCAAAATGAGATTTTTATGTTAATTTTTTTTCTTCTAATTAACTGAAGAGTTACGTTCTTTTCACTTTTTCTTTTCGGAAATTTAAAATTTACAAAAATGTTAATCGCAAAGGAATATATTTTGAATGTTTTACATAAACATCACATACTTTAAAAACAATCATAGTTAATTCTCCGAATATTTAATTTTCTAAGACAGGATTGTTGCACTATTTTGAGTATTATCTACATTTCTAATCAGTACGCAAAAATTACGAATACTATTTTTTACAGTTTATCGAAAGTAATAAACTGAAGTCTTAAACTTGTATTTTGTGGTCATTTTTGTTTCTAAAATGCTGTTTCTACAACGCAAATGTAAATCAGTTTTTTTTTTCTTTTTGTCTTCGATCTTATTAAACTTCTATATCTTTAATCAAACAAATTTATGTCAAATATAACAGTTAAAAAATTATTTATGAAAGAATGCTTTTAACAGTGCTGAATTTTTAGTGAATATTTTATTTTACTTTATATTGAAAAAGATCGAATATTTTATTTTACAATTTTTATTCTATGTTGTGTGTCTATGAGTAAAAATATATAGTTTTTGTTTTAATAATCAGCAATAAGATATTTATTAAACCTTCGTTTTAAGTTTTGTCCCTCAGACAAACTTTGTTACAGAACGAATCAATGTATTTTAAAAAAAAGTATTAAGTAACTGATATGTGCAATTATTATTAAAAAACCATAGTAAACTATATAAGATAAAACTTTATTTTGAATATGTATAAATAACATACATAAAAAGCTACACATCTTTAAAAATACAAATATATATTCATCGATATAATGATGTTCCAATTACATAATGGAAATATTTAGAAAAAGATCAAATGCCAATGAAAACAATGAAAACTTTAATGTGGGAAACACATGAAATGTTTCTATAAAATAATTCAAAAGTTTCTTTTCTCTCTACAATATAAATGTATTCCTTCATTCCTCCTTTAAAAGTACAGGCCTTGGTCTTCTTTGAATGGAAAAGTTATCCAATACATTTTTATCAAAGATTTCTTCTCTATCTAAAAATAATTAAACATATTTAAAAATGAGTAAGACAAAATAAAACAAATGCCTAAATCAAAAGGTGCAACATGAAGATAAATAACATGGAAAAAAACAGATTACAATTAAAAAAGTTTACAAGATAGTTAATCGTTTTAAAATTTTTAATTCGCATGAAATTAAGTAAACGAAGAAATTGTATATATCGTTTGCTTTTATAAAAAGTTTAATTTTTGTTGAATCAAAATTATATTCGAGACTAAGCAATGGGTTATCGTAGACTGATTTCATAATTTTGAGCCGTGGTTATAAACAACGAATATTATATCTAAATTCCATGTTATATCGATAAGAGGCAGAAAGGCATCATTGAATTTCACATGTAACTGCTTCCAATATTCCCCACTATGCTTTTGAACTTAGAAATATGAAAGAATGCTCTTTCCAATTATTATAATTATTTAATTTTTTTTATTATTCTTATTACAATAATACCTCGACTTACGCGAAATTGGAGTTATTATCACCTAAATTCAGGCGGAATCAGTTCCAGAACCTGATGAAATTGGTAATTTGATTGAAGAAGTTGTCCATCTTGCCAAGCAAATTAATTTAGAAGTGGATAGTGAGGAAATTCAAGAACTGCTGGATTCCCACAATCAGGAGCAGACAATTCACATAAGATCATAGAAATGCATGAGCAAGTGCAAGCCATTGAAGAACTTTAGTCTTAAGACCCAGTGTAATCAGAAAATCGAATGACGGTTGGGAATTGACAGAAGGCATTCATTTAACTAAAAGAGGGCTACAAATTTTAGAATACATACACTCCAACGTAGAGTGCATTGTTTCAACAGAACATGGAATCAAAATACTAGTATGCTGAGGGGAAATTTTTACGGGAGAAAAAAATAAGTCTTTGAGCAGACAGATTTTATGAAACCTTCTGCAGCAAAATTACTTTGGTTTGCTATTTTGTATTCTTGCTATCTAAGATTTTACTAACCATTTAAGGTATCCGACTACTTTCGGAACTGTGATTTTAAAAAAGCGCATAAATGGATAATTTTCGTGATATTTAGTGTCCCTTAGATTAGAATATATGTATAACATTGTTTTAAGGACAATTTGACAAAAAAAAATTAGTACAATATTTTGGCAAAAAACTAGCTTAGAATTACCTTTTTTCAAAATGTTCTCCTTTTATAAAAAATGCTTCAAAAATAATATTTTGCTTATATAAAGAAAAGACTTCTCCAGAGAGTCTGGACTATATTTTTTTTACAGTTCACATTATTTTCGGAGTTACAACCCATTGAAATAATTATCGACGTTTTTTTAAAAAAATTTTCCCCTCTGTTGTCATAAGGCATGGATAAACCCACTTCTAAGTTATATATTTCAAAAATTCTAGTTGCGCCTCTGTAGAGAGGTCTGAGCTATATACAGGCAAAATATTATTATAATAGAAGCATTTTTCACAAAAGGAGAATATTCTGAAAATGGGTCATTCTATGTTCATTTTTTGTCAAAATATTGTACTTAAATAATTTTTTATTGTAATACTATTCTTAAAACAATTTTGTATACATTTTCTAATCTAAGTGACACTAAATATTATAAATATTATCCATTTATACGCTCTTGCAAAATCTCGGTTCCGAACGTAGTCGGATACATTAAAGTGATTATTTTCTTTCGTCTCCAGCCCCAATTAAAAGTAATTTATATGTATTTCTATGCAAAATTATACCTCGACTTACACGGTTATCTCTCAATCCCACCTATCGAAGTTCGGGGTACTGTATTGACATTTTATTATTCTTACAATAATCATTATACGAAAGTTGGGGCATAAATCATGGCAACTATTTTTTTTTCTTGTAGATATGTGAACGGATCACAAACGAATATGTGTTGTGTGGAAGTTCTGCAGGCATAGTGTGTATGCAGAGCATCAGAAGGCTCTTTAATAGCTGGTAGTAGCTCAGCGAGGGCTGTGAAATCAGTCAATTGGTAAGTGTCGTGCAAGATGGAAGTAACCCGTGTTGAACAGAGCGCTTACATCAAAATAGCCGTTCTCCGAGAGAGAAATGCGATGGAATGTCACAGTGAATTAGTGAAACCCTTGTGAATAATGCCTTACCATACCGTACAGTAGCACGCTGGGTAGGGAAAGTTTCATTAAAGACGTGTGTCAACCAGTGATGAGGAACGTTCGGGATGACCGGTCAGTGTGCGGACCGACTTGACACGTGCCGTCATCGAGCAGTTCTTGGATTACATTAAGAGTCTTTAGGCCCAGGTTTGTCATGTCAACTTTATGTGTACTGTGTTGTCATTCTTTTACCCCGTGAAGGCCATATTGTCCTGTATACTGCCGTAATAAATTAGTGTGTTATGATATTTCAGTGCTATCAATTGTCCACACATGTAGTTAACACCTTGAACTTTCGTCTGTAAATGTCACATTTTCCAAACAGACTGGTATCTTCAAGAAAAAAATAGTTGCCATGACTTTTTCCCCAACCCTCGTATATAGAAAAAGAAGAGGTGAGTCTTTTTCACTTATTATGTGTAATTCTTATTTCAAATATTTGCGTTAATGTTATATTTAAAACATTGACTCAAGTACTAAGTATATTATAAAAAATAAGTATATTATAAAAAATATGTAATATTATAGGAAAAGTTGCTTTTGTACTTAAATGTGCTACATGGAATAAGAAAAAAAAACAGAAATAAATGCAATAGCTTTATAATAACGCATGTATAAGATGATGGATATGTGATAAAACCTATTTTTTCCAAAAATGTATGTTCAATTCCTCAATGAAGCTTTAATTATTTTCATTCGTTCAAGTCTTCAAAGATTTCCTCTGTTTTTGATTACAATATCAGAACTTGTGATTTTCTAGCATAGAATTTTTAGAAAAATGTATTTACAGTGAAATATGTTTAACGTGAAAACGCTTATAAATGAAATATCGGTTAACACGAAACAGCACAACTGTGCCAATAAAATATTACGTATTTCCATGCATTTTTTCTCTTAACACGAAAACATTTCCTTTCAGGAAATGAACAAATTACGGAAAACACTAGCTGTATTAGACTGTACTACTGTATCATCGGAAGAATTCTTTGCACTTGATGATGATAATGTGTGTACAGCCCCAATTATGGCAGAAAGACATTTTGGAGTAAAGAAATACAGTAAGAAATACAGAAGTAAAGAAATACAGTGAAATACATTTAATGCGAAAACGCTCATGACCAAATATTGCTTAACACGAAATAATACAACAGTCCCAACAAACTACTATGTATTTGCATGCATTTTTCTCTTAACAAGAAACAAAAATCGCTTAACACGAAAAGATCTCCTTTTTGGGAATAAACAGAATGCGGAAAACAACAGAAACGTAATGAAATGTTTGAGAAAGCTTCTGCATTATTGCACTGCTCTACTGTATTACCGGGAGAATTCGTTGCAGTAGGGGTGATGATAATGTGTGTACAGCCCGAATTATGGCAGACAGACATTTTGGAGTTTGTTAAAAGCTCAAAAAGTATCATTGAGACAGATTCCGACGACGAAAATGAAATGAATAATGCAACTCCTTCTCCCACGTCATCCGAAATGAAGAACATCAGGAAAAATAAGCGCAATTATTTAGACGCACATTCCGAAGGTAAAATGAATAACAAAATGGACGACATGGAATAGTTTGCTGAAAATCTGATGCTAAGAAAGACAATGCAAAGAAAAATATCAGATTATTTCCCAAAAACTCAATAAACGTTTTGCTTTTCAAAAAACTTGAACATTTTTGTATTAAATTTCATTAAGCTCTCTTGGATGTTTTTGTCTCATTGAATTCTATTAAATACATGTATATATACATATTTATGTAAATAAAATGTGTGACAAATCTATACGGAACTTTATCACTAACCTTCTGAGTCGACCTTTTTAGGAAATTTAATTCCCTACCTATTTCCAATCGACTCCAAAAAGCGGACAGGATTCCTTGTTATATGCAGATTAGATAAACTATTTAAGTCAAACGGAATAGTAAAGTTGGAGCAGTAGGAGATAGAGATTGAAGCAGAAAGTTATAGTGAAGTTAAATTGAAGATTTCTTGTTGGAGATAATTTAACCTCAAGAAGAGTTGAGATTCCGTTGGTAATTATTGATTTATAATTAAAGTCTCATAAAATGTTTTAAGAGTGAGATTAAAATTAAATGTTCAATAGGAACATTATTAAATATAATTCTGGGATCTCTTATCGTGGTAATCTCTGTGTGATCGTTATTTAATTGTTAATTAATTGGATCATTAATTCATTAAGTTAAATTAAAGGATAATACCTTTAAAACCTCATAATACTAGTTAGATATATTTGTTAATAAAAACTTTGATTCTATTTGGATAAGATAACCAAATAAAGAAAGTTGTTTATAAAAATGGCTTCTGGTTCTTACATGACTCCTATTTATTCTCGTTCTCAAATGAGGTCAAGGAGACCTTCACAAATGTACTCTAATAAACTTAATTATGTTGAACATGTGCTTCTTTTTTGTAACATCATTTAACACGAAATTCTTTAAGACGAAAATATATTTCAATCTCTTCATTTCGTGTTAAACAATTTTCACTGTATATAATTCGTATTTCAAATAATTCTGATAATGCTATATTTAAAGCATTGACCCTGAAACATAATTTATTTTATAAAAAAAAATTATTATTATTATGAGAAAACTTGTATTATACGTAAAAGTGTGACATCGAATAATAAAAAGCAGAAATAAATGCATTAGTTTTGTAATAACTGGTATACAAGATGATGTGCGATAAAACATATTTTCTATTCATAAATGAAGCTTCAATAAATTTCATTCATTCAAGTCTTCAATGACATCCTCTGATTTTGATAACAATATCAGGATTTTTGATTTTTCTACCATAGAATATTTTCGTAAGACGTATATGTGTGTGTGTTACCGTTAAAGTGTATAATTCAAATATTTCATAGAATAACTAGGTATTTCATGAAACAGCTGAACGATTCAGTTAAAGCGTATAATAGATGAAAAAGTTCCATACTTTACTTAATAATTCTATGAAATAATTATTTATCCTATTAAATAACTAATGATAGACCGTTAAAGTGAAAACTAAAAAATTTCAAAGCTTTTTTATGAATTAATCGATCATAAATAGCTCAAACCACTCTAAAAATATATTTCATCCCTATTTCGTATGATTAATTGATAAATAATGAGGAAAAGCAAATGATATTATTTATTATTGCTTATATATTTCTAACATTAGTTAAACAGAAAGGATAAAAAAGAATATGTGATGCAGAAATAGTTATATTTAAATATTATCAAAAACAACATGCTGAGAGAGAAAAAAACTATTACTTCATATAAAAATATTGTCTAAACTTTTTCAAACAAAATTGTACACAAAAATATTGATTCAAATTTTATAAAATACCTTTATATATATTTTACTTTTCTTTATTTATTAGAGCAAGGATTTCTGTAATGACACTTTGAATTGGGCTTCAAAATTGACTAAAAGCAACTAGAACCAGTTGAAAGAACTTTCGAGTGCCGTATTTCATACTTTAATATAATCATTGTTCTATAGAATACCTAGTTAAATCGCAGAATTCAACAATTTTATATATTTTAATTGACTTGTCTATTTATTTCAGGAAATACCTAGTTATTCTATGAAATAACGATTGCACACTTTATCGGTAACAAATATATTGTTTTTTATGTATCACTCTCTCAGTAGGTCGATCAGTTGGCGAACTACTCCAAGGGTGTCAAATTCAAAAGATAACTTAGGCTAAACAAACAAGATTTTACTTTAAGTTGTGATACCCTCCTGCCTGGGGGTACCATCTCTTGATCTACGCGACCTAGATTTGTGGGAGGAAATGATTGATCACCGAAGTTAGCCATAATAAATCCAATTTATTAATGTCTAAATATATTGAAACTACAAGAGGGCAATCAGGAGTGATATGATATAACGTATCCGTAAATTTTAAGTAAATAGGCGCCTGGAAACCTAACCACTTATCTTTAAGCAAAGTGATCCTATGAATCTTTATCTTCCTTAATTTCTTTAACTAGCTAAAGCCCGTTCTATAATTACGCTTCTAAATTTAATGTCTTGCCATCAGCTCACGGCGTTCAGCATCTCAGCTTCCTTTCTCCTTCTTCTTCCCGATTACAAATCCTTCACTATATATCTACTAACTAATCTGAATATCACGGTTTCTTATTGAGAGGATTGGCTGTGAATTAACTCGATGTTGGCCCCAAAGATTCCCCAAGAGGATTTATAGGAAAAACGTGATAAAGCCCCGCCACAAGGTGGGCCGCAAAAATTATCTCTTTTCATAGATTCGTAATTTTATTTTGAATTATAAATTATTATAAACATGTATAAAAGAATAAGACAATTTAATGTTTTCGTCCTGACACTTGGCATCCCTTTTCTGCTACTATCTTTCCTTTTTCGGGAGAAATTTTGATATTTTATTATGTATTATTTATGATGTGCCGATATACTGGACGGGCTGCAGAAACGTTAGTCACGGGCCACGAGTTTGACACCCCTGAACTACATAATCAGAATATCTGAATTTCTTAACTTTTATTTTCCTCTTTCGTTACAGAGAAAGTACCTAGGCGCACATAAGAGTTTCTTCAAAAAAATAAAATACATAAAACGCAATAAAAAAGCAAGCACGTGCCCTAAACTGAAAATAAATATATGCAGAAAAAGAAAGAAATTTTTTTTTGCGTTCCATACATACTACGTACTTACCATCTAAAACATTTCATGTTTATGAGTTATCGTCAGGGTTGTAAAGTAAGGACTCCTGTAAAACAAGAAAGAAATTAGAGTGGTAGTCATAGTAATAATTATTGCGGCATTTTAAAAAACTTTTCGCCTCTTGAGTTCTTAAATAGGACAAATAATATTCTGGGTTATCGCGAATGAGAGAAATGACCGAGATTGTATGCAAAAAGCGAGGGTATATAAGAAAGCAGTTTACTCTCACTTAGCTCTCAGCATGTCTATTGATATGTTAAATGATTGGATTATTTTCATCCCTTGGATTACAAATAAATGATCGGTGAAGATTTCTTTGGATAAGAATAATATAATATAAACACAGTGAAAATGGATAATAAATTGACTGGAATGAAAAGAGGATTAAAATTCAACATTTTATAGTTTGGAAACGTACTGTAACATTACAAGTACGAAAGAAGCAGATGGGATTACGAAAAGAATGCAAACCTTTAACGTAAGAACACGCTATATATTTTAGAGTATAAAAAGATTATAAGATAGAGACTAATCGTATAAACGGGATAATGCTAGATGAATCCATCGAAGCTCCAAACCTTCGTGTTGGCGTGTCGTGGATGTGGAAAATATGTTGCTAACTTAGGTATATATATATATATATATAATCACTTCAACATTTGATCGAAACTACTAAGCTTGCTTGGTCGACAAACTTTGAAACCTGAAAAATTACTGTGAGCTAATCATCTAAATCAATGGTTCTTAAACTTTCGATTGCTACGCCCCCTCCCCTTTATGTGTCAGCCTGACATGGCAGATACCCAAAAGTTTGGGAACACCCCTCTCAGATTCCCAATACATGTCTGAGTGATTTGGAGGTTTCCCAATATTCCTATGACTTCCTCAGCTATTTACCCAGATTTTTTAACAGTTTTTTACCCACTAAGAAAACAATAAACTTCTTATTATATATGCAGATAAAAGTATTACTATATACTAGTTTCAAATAAGTAATGTAGGAGCAAATAAATAAATAATTCAGGTGAAATTCGTTCAAGAAATCGAGATGGATGCAATTGTTATCCTATTGGCACGCTGTGGGAATTCAGTTCTTAATCTTTGCTTATGTGTTTCTACTATATATTTTTTGAAAATATTACGTTTTTGTAATGCAAAAATAAATAGAAAAACAGAATTAATATTTTTGATGGAAATACATGTTCCAGTAAATACTTATATTGGGAACAATTTAATGATCTAGTCTAGGATGTCACATCTTTCAATTTTTGAGTCTGTAAAAATGGGAAAGCTTTAACAGTACATTAGATTTCCGCCCACTCCCTACAATGGCGTTGTGGACCCCCGGGGGTTAGCGGACCGCAGTTTAAGAACCGCTGATCAAAATCAGGGGTGGCAATTATTTTAGCTCGAGGACCCGTTGTGGAAGCGGATACTTAAAGGCCGCACCTTTTTAAAATGATTACATTCACTGATTAAATTTGTATCTCAAAAAAGATATAAATTGCACCATAAAAATCAATAAATATCAGTTAAATAAAAGAGGAGCAGTTTTATCCAATTAATTTATCGTGCTAATATTAAAATCGAGACCCAGGGGCCAAATGGTTGAGCCTCTACGCCGCGGGTGCGGAGTTCTATCTTCGAGTTGAGCAAAGTCCACTCGACCTTTCATCCCTTCAGTGGGTCGATAAATGAGTACCAAGCTTGCTTGGGGACTAAACACTGGGGTGTTTGCTTCACACTGACCACCTGACCGAGATATCTGCTCATGCCTCTCAGCGCCTTCACCTACTGATATGGGCACAGTAGCCCTTGGCCTTCATGGGCAGTTGCGCAACTGTTTAGTTTTATTTAATTATGTCCTTAATTTCAAATTATTTTACAAGACTTAAATAATATATATGTATATATACACTGGTGTGCAAAAATTAAGGACGAAGTCGAAAAATTAGCATATCAGCTGAACGAAGAGGCAGAGCGGACAGAAAGACCAATCAGGAGATTAAGTAAGGTGATGTACGGTAGCACATGCACAGAGGGGACACACATGGGGGAGTGTCTGAGTAGCATAAAGCATGTCGTCGGTGTAAGATCAGTATTTCTGGCAAAGAGATTGCACGCCGTATAGCAGTTAAAATCACACCGAGTTGCTGCCTCAGCGAGAAATGGCGAATAATCAATCTGTTAGACGACATCTGGATGCTTTTACCCGAGGTCGAATCATTGGGAAGTTGGAGGAAGGCCGCAGTGTGACAAGTGTGGCTGCAGAGTTCGGAATTGCTCACAGCATCGTTTCACGACTTTGGAGACAATTTCAAACTACAGGAACAGCTATCCGGGGGTTCAGTAGTGGTCGTCCACGAGGAACCACACCCACAGATGACCGGTACATTGTCTTACAGGCCAGAAGAAACAGGCGGCAGACAGCGGGAGAAATCGCTAGACACACGACACAGGCGACTGGACGACCGATATCGCGTTTTATCGTGGCCAGAAGACTGCACGGTGGTGGTCTGTTTGCACGACGCCCTGTACGGTGTGTACCTTTAACGCCTGCCCATC
The DNA here is from genome assembly GCA_019973935.1 of Trichonephila clavipes. NCBI lineage: Eukaryota > Metazoa > Arthropoda > Arachnida > Araneae > Nephilidae > Trichonephila > Trichonephila clavipes. The sequence continues at coordinate 493,985 of BMAU01018009.1, read as the reverse complement.
GGAGAAGGCGTTCTCTGTGGTGCCGGGAACACCAGAATTGGAGAGACAATGAATGGGGACGAGTACTCTTTACAGATGAGAGCAGATTCAGTTTGAGTAGCGATTCTCATCGCATACTCATCTGGAGAGAGCGGGGAAGCCGCAATCATCCCTCGAACATCATTGAAAGGGACAGGTATGGAGGTCGCGGTGTTCTCGTTTGGGAGGCATCATGCTTGGTAGTCGTACAGACCTTCACATCTTCGACGCAGGTTCAGTCAACGGGACCCGTTATTGTAACGAGATTCTTCTTCCATATGTGCTTCTTTTTAGAGGCGCTATGGGTCTGCAGTTCCTTTTCATGGACGACAATGCACCATGTCATCGCACAGTAGCTGCCGAACAGCTCTTAGAGAGTGAGGATATTGAACGTATGGATTGGCCGGCACGATCTCCGGATCTCAATCCCATCGAGCATGTATGGGATTTTCTAGGCAGACGCTTGGCAGCTCGTACCTTACCACCAGTAACGATTCGGCAGCTTCGATTGGCGCTGCAAGACGAATGGGCAGCAATGCCTCAACAACTCATTGACACCCTCATTCTCAGCATGGGCAGACGCTGTGAAACCTGCCTAGCAGTCAGGGGAGATCATATCCCCTACTAAAGACCGGATGTTTCTTGCTGGACACCCATCACAGGGATGTTTCGGCCTTCAGTCGCATTGCGCTCCATGCTACTTTTTCAATCAAGCTTCTTTTTATCCCTCTGATTTCTCTTTTAGTAAGTGTTGCTTACATTACACATGTCCTTACGTGTTGGGGATCTTACGGTATTAAATGTGTTGATTTGGAAAGCTTTTGTACAAAGTTATATTGAAAAAACCGTCTCGTCCTTAATTTTTGCACACCAGTGTATATATTGTTATGCTATCTTTTTGTTCACAAGAATTATTCGCTTTATACGTGTGTATCTATGTGATCATTTTATCTTTTTCAATTATAATTTTTGCTTTGGAGAGGGGGCGGCATTTTCTTTTATTATCCGGGGCGGCAAAACTGCTAGAGCCGGCCCTGCAGCCAACTTGCATTTGTATTCACTCTTGTTGATTTTCATACAAAAAAAAAACTTTGTTCGCATGTTTCCCGCTAATACTTAAATAACTTTGGAACCAATTGGGTTTGGAAGAAGTTTCGAACTAAAGCTATTTAGAAAATGTTGTGCTCAATTCTGCAAAATTATTAAGTTTTTGATTAAGGCATTATTATTGGGATTACATCCATTTGTGATGAAATTGCGAAAATTATGAAATGTGTCATATTTTTTGACGACTGTGCAACAGAGAGGATCGAAAAAAATTTTTTTGCATAAATTCGAAACCTCTCTCTCTCTATTTATGCGGAAAAGATGTTATCTGGTATATAGATGAAAAGAAAAAGAAAATATGGTATTATGACGCAGTGAGCGCCAAATTATGAGGGGTGTGACTCAAGGTAATAATGGGACACGCGGGGAAGGGGTTCTTTACAAAGTCCACTAGTTAATTAAACACATTTATTAGACAAAACAAACATTTACATACATAACTAGAGAACTAATAGTTAGCATAGAATTGAAAGGGATCGGAGCGAATGCTCGTACATCCTTACAGTTACGAAACTTGGCCATTACTGAAGATTGTTTTGTCCACTAGAGGGGGAGTGACAGTCTCTCTACTGTTAATATGGGAAGAGTCTAAGCAACGGGGGGTTATAGTATTTGTTCAGTGTACGTATGTAAATGTAGAGCGCCCTCTAGCGCTCAGAGTGTCTTACTATTCTGTGTAACCTCTGACTCCACCGAGTAAGGAGTCGAAACGAGCAAGCTGAGCAACAAGTAATAAAAACTACAGTCCACTTACTGAGAGAGAATTCTTTTATGAGTTTTTACTTGTGTACCCAACATTCTGGTCCTGTCTCAGCCGGAGCGACCTATGCATTGAAAATACGAGGTATGTGCTGTAGTTTTTTGACTTTCGTTAAAAAATCGAACTTTAAACTTTAACGATGTTTAAAGGAGCAAAAAAGAAGACTTGAGGCGAATCGCTTCTGAATTAGAGTTGTGTGTGAGTGATAAACTAACTGTTTTAGACTTCATGGATCTTATAAAAAACTGTGATAGATACAAAAACGATCCTGATTCAGTGCATGAGTTAGCAAATTTAATTATCGAAGAAAGGAAGTATGACGAAAGTCAGCAATTAGAGTTAGAAAAAATAAGAGAAAAAGTCTAAGCTTGATTTAGAGATAGCGAGAATACGAGCAAATGATAAAGACAATAATACTGAAGTTAATTGTAATGATTCCTTTTCTGTGGATTCTTTAATTAAAAGTATCCGCACACTTACAGTGAAAATTCCCGACAAACCTGAGGGGTGGAGTTTCTTTTTTATCATTAGAACGTGCATTTGCAGCCAAAAGTGTTACTGATAAATTTAAGCCTGAGATTTTGTTAAATTTATTAGGAGAAAAAGCTGCAAATATCATTATATATCTGAACGATGAGGATCTTAAAAATTATGATAAAATAAAGTCCATAATACTCCAAGAATTTGAGCCAACTCCTCAATCGTGTTTAGAGAATTTTAAGAAAGCAACACGACAAAATTGTGAATCCCATGTCCAGTTTGCGAGTAGATTAACAACAAATTGGGAATACTATTTAAAATTGAGAAATGTTTCAAATTTCGAGGTATTAAAACAATTAATAGTTTCAGACAAAATATTTAGTACTTTAGATAAAGAAACCGCATCGCATATTAGTGTCAGACAAGCAGATAAATGGTTTGATCCTTTAACGTTGGGAAAAGAAATTGATTTATTTTATTCATCGCGAGGAAAACCACTGAGTGAGAATATTAATTATTGTCGCAAAAATCAAAATTCTAAAAATATGTCTAGAGTATTTTTCTCAGATGTCAAGGGAAAAAATGTGTTTTGTGTCAATCTGATAGTCATTTTTAAATAAATGTCCTCAATATAAGCAATTATCAGTAAATAAACGGGTAGAACTTGTTAAAAATAATTCCTTGTGTTTTAATTGTTTAAATTTGCATAGAGTCAAGTTTTGTAAATCTAAAGTTCTTTGTAAATGCTGCAAAAAAAGCATCATTCTTCCTTGTGTTTCTCTGGAGACCCAAATTTTACGAGTGAAAGGGTCATTCAACCTTCTTCATTGGGGGGCAGAAAGAGCCGGAAACAGAGGAATCCTCGATGAGTCAACTTTCAGCGAAGGCGTCTGTGTTCAAACCCATAAATTACATAGGGGAGATTTCGAAAGAGTCTCAGGGTGTAGGAGATCTGTTTACTGCAACGAGTTACGTAAAATCGAAATCCGTTTTACTTGCAACCGCGATTTGTTTCATTAGAGATTCCTTTGGGAAAATGCAGGAAGTCAGAGCACTGTTGGACGGTGGTTCAACAAGCAATTTTATTTCGCAACAGTGTATGAATAGACTCAATTTAAAAAAGAGAGAAAATAAACATTTTAGTTTCAGGATTAAATAATTCAGAGTTAACGATTAAATCGCGCGTTAATGCAACAATTGCAAATCGAGGAAATAGTTATGAAACTAATGCAGACTTTTTTTTGTAGTGCCGCGAATTACGGATATGATTCCTTCTCAACCATTTAACGTTAGTTTGGGTAATTTCAGTAGAGAGAAATTAGCGGATGAAAATTTCAACATTCCGGGAAATATTGATTTATTGTTAGGAGCAGAAATCTTTTATGAAATTCTTTTACCAGGACAAACAAATCTTTTAAATACAAAATTAATTTTTCAGAATACAGTCTTCGGCTATATTGCGAGTGGGAGTATTCCAGTTTCTAGTGAAAATAAACCTCACTGTGGGTTAATCAAAGATAATGTCGATTTAGAAAAGACAATGAGGAGATTTTGGGAAATCGAAAATGTTGAACCTGAGACAATAAAAAATAAGGAAACGATAATTTGTGAGGAGCATTTTCAAAAAAATCATACTAGAGATAGTACGGGAAGATATATAGTATCTATGCCATTTAAAAAGGATCCAAATTGTTTAGGCCAGTCAAAAGATATTGCCCTTAAAAAATTAAATTCTTTATGGAATAGATTAAAGCGTGAGCCTAACTATTTAAAATTATATAGAGATTTTTAAAAGAGTATAAAGAGCTAGGCCATATGCAAGAGGTAGACGAGAGAGAGGAGTGTGGAATGTATTTCATACCACATCTTGGTGTTTATCGCTCTGATAAAAAACAAGTAAATTGAGAGTAGTTTTTAATGCGTCGAGTGCAACTACAAACGGTTATTCTTTAAACTCTCTACAATGTATACAATGGGGGAGTTGCTCAAAATGACCTTTTTTCAATAATGGTTCGCTTTAGAAAGCACATATTTGCATTCATTGCGGATGTGCAAAAAATGTATCGAATGATTTGGATTAATCCAGATCAGCGTAAACTTCAGCGCATTCTGTGGAGAGAGAACATGGACGAACCAATAAAAACGTTTGAGTTGTCAACTGTGACCTATGGAACAACGAGTGCACCATTTTTAGCGACACGTACGCTAAAACAATTAGCCCTAGATGAAGCAGGGAATTTTCCATTAGGGTCTTCAGTTGTGATGAGTGACATGTACATTGATGATGTACTTACCGGTGCAGAGACCTTATTAGAAGCAAAAGAACTGAAAAATCAGCTGATCAATATCTTCGCTAAAGGAGGTATGGTTTTGCATAAGTGGTGCGGAAATAATACGGAATTGATTGAGGTTTCCGAAAATTATGATTTTCAGATTCATCAGAGATAAAAGTGTTGGGTGTTTATTGGAACCCCAAGCATGATTGCTTCTCCTTCAGAGTAAAAATAGACTTGCACGAATTAAATACCAAACGGGATGTTTTGTCAACCATCGCCAGGATATATGATCCTCTAGGTCTTTTAGGTCCTGTGGTGGCGAAGGCGAAAATCTTCCTTCAAAAATTATGGATGCTAAAGATTGATTGGACAGATTTGCTTCCAGATACAATCAATAGAGAATGGCGACAATTTGTCGAATCACTTCAGGTAGTAAATGACATCAACATCAATCGATGCATTGTGGTAGAGCAACCGGAAGTGATCGAGCTGCATGGATTCTCCGACGCGTCCCAGTCAGCATATGGAGCTGTCGTCTACTGCAAATCCATAACCTCAGATGGAAAGATGCTTGTGCATCTTATTGCCAGTAAATCCCGAGTTGCGCCTACCAAGCAAACAACGATTCCCAGACTTGAGCTATGTGCCGCTGTGCTGTTAGCAAAATTAGTGCATCGTGTCAAGCAAGCTTTGAAATTAAATGTGACTAATACTTTTCTTTGGAGTGACTCCATGATAGTTTTGTCATGGATAAGGAAGGAGTCATATCAACTAAAAACCTTTGTGGCTAACAGGATTGCTACAATCCAGGAGATGACTTCCAGTGAGCAATGGCGTTATGTGGCAACAGAGGACAATCCTGCCGACTTCGTTTCCAGAGGAATGGATTCTCTAAAACTTAAAACCTGTGAGTTGTGGTGGAATGGTCCTAAATTTCTGATGAGCAACCAGTACCCACAACGACAAATTCCTGTTGCAGTGATCAAGGATCCAGGTGAACTTAAAAACTGTAGTGACTTTTCTAACTTTTTTCTTGATTCTGCTACTAACTCTTTTGTAAATAATTTACTTAACCTTAGTAATGACTATTTTAAAATTAATCGTGTCTTAAGTTTTATTTGTAGATTTGTTTATAATTGTAAGAGCAAAGAGAGCAAAAAGAATTGGGCCTCTAGATTTAGGAGAATTAAAAAGGCCGAACAGCTTTTATTGAAATTAGTACAAAAGGAAGAGTTTAAAGTAGAGATGAATGGTATTCAAAATTCTGCCATGGTACCTTCCAACAGTCGAGTAAAAACACTCAATCCATTTATTGATAGTGAAGGGATTTTGAGAGTTGGAGGTCGATTGAGAAATAGTGATATTAATTATAACCAGAAATTTCCAATTCTTTTGCCTTCGAAACATAAATTGACTTATTTAATAGTTGAGTATTTTCATAAAAAGTTTTTACATAGTGGTCCACAATCCTTGTTATATCAGATCAGGCAAAATTTTTGGATATTGAATGGCCGTAATATTTGTAGAAAAGTTGTTCATAATTGTGTAATTTGTTGTAAGGCCAATCCTACTTGCACTGATCAAATAATGGCTGACTTGCCAAAGGATAGAGTTATCAAAAATTATCCATTCAATGTGTCAGGTGTGGACTTCTGTGGCCCCTTTTACATTAAGTATAAAGGGCAGAGAAAAGGTGTATATAACAAAATCTATGTTTGTATATTTATATGTTTTGTTTCTAAAGCTGTGCACTTAGATATTGTGACTGATTTAACCTCTAATGCATTTATTGCTACACTTAAGCGTTTTATATTTAGAAGAGGTAAATGTGCTAAGTTGTATTCTGATAATGCAACTAATTTTGTGGGTGCAAATATAGAACTTAAAAAATGTTTAATTTGGTGTGTAAACCTGATGAGGCACTTGCAAGTTATATGGCCTCTGAAGGAATAGATTGGAAATTCCTCCCCTAGAGCCCCAAATTTTGGAGGTCTCTGGGAGGCAGGCGTTAAATCCTTTTAAGTTCTATTTAAAGAGAGTAGTAGGTAACATTAGATTAACATATGAAGAGTTTCTGACCGTGATTATCCAAATAGAGGGGATGTTAAATTCTCGTCCTCTTGTCCCATTATCTTCTGACTTAGATGATTTAAATGTATTGACTCCTTCTCATTTTTTGATAGGTAGATCAATTACATCAATTGTTGAGCCTGATTTAACTGATTTAAATGAAAATAGGTTGGATAATTGGCAGAAAATTACAAAAATAATTCAATTAATTTGGAAAAGATGGAGTGTAGACTATCTAAATAGTTTGCAGCAGAGAAATAAGTGGCATTTCGAGAAAAAGAATGCTAAAATTGGAGATATGGTTATAATAAAAGAGGATAATTTACCTTCATGTCAATGGTCATTAGGTAGAATCAACAATATTTATCCAGGAAAGGATTCTAAAGTAAGAGTAGTGGAAGTCAAAACCACTAGAGGTATATTTAAGAGACCCATTTCGAAACTGTGCATTCTACCAATTGAAACAGTGTGTGTGTGAAGTAGCATATATAACCCTTCAGATAGTAATGTCTGTGTGTAGAATAGTAATTTTTTTAATTCTGTGTGATTTATCAATTGCTTATACATTGTCTTCATTTGTATGTTGTTTTGTTTGTATTTTGAAGTATTGTATTTCTGTGTGTTATCTTTATGATTATGTTCTGTGTAAATCTTGCATGTTGAAAAACATTGCAAGGCCGGGCGGCATGTTCAGTGTACGTATGTAAATGTAGAGCGCCCTCTAGCGCTCAGAGTGTCTTACTATTCTGTGTAACCTCTGACTCCACCGAGTAAGGAGTCGAAACGAGCAAGCTGAGCAACAAGTAATAAAAACTACAGTCCACTTACTGAGAGAGAATTCTTTTATGAGTTTTTACTTGTGTACCCAACAGTATTAATTTTCATGTTAAGTTCTGAATGAAGTCTAGGTATTTTGGCTTTTTTATGGTAAAAAGTTAGAGTAATATTTATTCAAGAAAACACACTATACTTTTATCATTCATTGTGATGAGGGGACACCTACTAAATAGTTAAAAGAAAAATCATCCAGTACATTTAAGAGCTTCTTCAGTTAAATACTATTTATACCAGTGCTTCTCAAACTTTCAATATTTGCGACCCAATTTTCAATCATAATTTTCATCGCCCCCCCTTCATACAATAACACAATGTGTTAAATTCCATAATAATGTTCTTTGAAGCTAAAGCTACAATACGACCTCAATTATAAACCGTACAAATTATCAGAGTAAGTGTTATATAAATTTTGACCTTAAGTCATAGATATTTTAAGTAATAAGAGAGAGAGAGAGAAGTATTATGCTACTTTTTTTCCTTTCTAATTTTTAAATTGTAACAAATTGTAATAAACATGCAACTTGTACTTTATTTTTCAATTCTTACTATTAACTCACACTCTCTCTCTCTCTCTCTCTATTTATTTATCTTGGTAGAATTTTTAATCGTAAATAGAATACATTTTAAAGCGCTCAATTGAGCTGAAATTTAATATACATAACTTTACTTTGGATGACAATACAATAATTTAATTATAATTAATAAAAATTAATTGATTAAATCTAATTATTTAAAGAATTACAAATACAGCTACCTTAGCATCCTTTTTGGCGACTTGTGTCAAAACTTGAAAAGGTTTTTTTCTCACGAGTCAAAGTATTTAGTTGAACTAAAATTTATGTACACGATTGTTTTGGATGACAATACGATACTTTAACGATAATTAATAAAAATTATTTACCATTTAATGTTGAGATTCTGTTATATGTATATACATATTTATATTAATTGTAACTATTTAATAAAAAGTAGAGAAGAAAAATTTCTTTGTTGATCTAAGTAGGAATTGACTTAAGAAAAAAAAATTTCTATTACTTGTTTAGTGTCAGGATCTATTTTGTTTTGTTTCCTTCCAGTAAATTAATAATTTATTTAATAATCTTTTATTTTCGACCTTAAGATATACTCGTGCCTCCCACGGGGATCTGATTTGCCCCCTATGGTGTGCGCCTCACAGTTTAAGAATCACATATTCTCAAAATTAAAGTGCACGATGAAGCGGAAGAGGGGGGGATGCTAGGGTCGTACTGGTGCGACGGTGAGAGCAAGGGCTACGAAATATTTCAATGCACATTGTGTACTCTACTCACTGCTCATTTATCAATAATAATACTTTTTGGTTACTTATATTAAAAAATGTATTATTTTGAGACTAAAATCACCTAACCAAAATCAGTCTTTCCACTTTTTTTTGAAAATTCAGCCCCTTTTGTGGCAAAATTAAATTTTGAATTTATTATTTTTAATTATTGTTCTCCTAATTTCAATATCATAAAACTTTTTTTCCGCATAAGTAGGTTACGATTAATATTTTAAATTTTTTTCTCTATGTACCCGCGATTCACCATACTGTATACTGAGTTATAATAAGTTTTATATAGGTATTTAAAATGGCAATTGTTCTTGATTTGTTGTTAAATCTCAGCATTTATCTCAACTTCAATTTTACGAAGTTATATCAAAATAATTCAATAGATTAAAAGATAGCGTTCAAACTCACGTGCGTTGCAGTTCGCACTTTCTGGCCAATCACACACTTTCTTGTCAGGATTAAAATGTAAGGACGAAGGACATCGTCTAGGAAGAGCGGTTCCATGATTACAAACGTAATACATATGACAATCTGTAGGATGTGGAAATAAAATTAGCTCTTTTCCATTCACCTCCGGACAAGATGTAAATGGTGTAAATTTATCCACTCCTAAAATGTAAAGCATTAATCTTAAAAAAACAAAACTCAATTTAAAATGTTAGTGAATTACTTTATCCTGTAACTTAAAAGAAATTTTTTAAAAAAAGCAAGTTGCAATAAAATCTATTTTTTAAAAATATATATAAACCATAATTCTTGTTATCTAGCATCCACTGAGGCATATAAGTTTAATATTTTTATTTAATAAACAAAAAAGTTTCGCACAATTTTCATCTCAAGTATCAAACATAGAAGAAACAAGTGATATATATATATATATATATATATATATATATATATATATATATATATATATATAATTAATGGCAATTCCTACTTAGATTAACAAAGAAAATTTTTATTTCAGTTATTTAAATTTAATAAATGAATTACTATTTGAAAAAACTGTATCAACGTCAAGTGTCATCCACTATAAATTTTTTAAAAAAACTTGAAGCCAAGAAAAAATTCGTTAGAAAAACGTACTGGTGCCATATGTTGGTGCTAGTTTTAACTTCGTTAGAAATAACACAGAATAAATTTAAAATTTCAAAATAAGATTTAATTTATGAATTAATATTTGAAAAAAACTGTATTAACGTCAAGTGTCATTCAATACAAGTTTAAAGAAATATATTTGAACTTGAGAGGATGAATAAAAAGTATTTTATTAATGATTGAATATCATCTCTCATTTGTGAAGAATTTAGACTATATCTATATGTATTATATATATTTAGGGAGAGAGTAAACTAATGATAGTAGAAATTGAAATTATATTGTGGCATCGTAACAAAATTTCCAAATTCTTAATTTTGAATTCTTTAAAGTATTGCAAACTACTTATGCTCCTAATTTTCTCAATTCATCCATCACAGCTGAACGAAAACCATTTTTAGTAGCCTGTGAAATTCATTAACTTCGTGGCTGATGATTGGTAGCGGCAATTAGAGAAGTCCTTAGTAATTGACTCAACCCTTTCTAAATTTTGAGAAAAAATTAAATTTTTCCATCCTTTGTAACCGTCTATGACTTTAAATTATAAAAAGAAAGCAATTTATACTGTGACTGTTACCTTAATTTATTTTATCTTCTTTTGGGACCATGGCAGCCGAACAGTCACGGGCACGAACTCATGGCTGACGTTGTTTCTTCCAAGATATGGGCTAGAGCAGCGGTTCTTAAGCTATGGTCCGTGGACCCCTGGAGGTCCACAGGGCCTACCATGGGGGGGGCAGCGAGGGTCTCTCTTTTAATGTTAAGCTTTCCCTCTTTTATAGACTCTGAAAAGCCTCGTGAAAGAATTGAAAGATGTGCCATCCTAGGCTAAATCACTAATTTGCCCCCAATGGAAAAAACTACTAGAGCATGTATTTCGATCTAGAATTTTAATTGTATTTTAATTAGAAGCTTGTTTTCTTAAAGGAGAAACAGTATTAATGTCTGTGTAAGTAACAGAGGCAGTCTTAGGATTATTGTGGAAGATTTAAATCTCTTAAGCACTTGGTTGTTCAAAATCTTTGGGATCCGCGATGATTAAAAGCTAACGCCGAGGCAGACATGGTGCTACGTAGCCATCAAAGTCAATACAAGCAGCTGTCAGAGTTTGATAGGGGGAGAATCATCGGGAAGATGGAAATTGGGGGGTCAGCTCTACAAGTAGCTCTTCAAGTAGGCCGTTCTGATTTGACTGTGAGGAGGAGTTAGGCCCAGTGGACAAAAGAGACGTCGTTTACACGGCGACAAGTTTCAGAACACCCTCGACAGACTAGTCTTCGAGAAGACCATCACATTATGCGACATGCACGCGTAGAGACAATTGCCTCATTGGCCGCTGTCCAGACACATGAAGAACCTTCATTACTGGCTCCTGTGTCTTCTCGAACCACCGCAAGGCACCTGGCTGAAGGATATCTGGTATGTAGCTCCCATTACGTGTCCTGCCCTTGACGCCACCCATCGACGCCTCCGTTTGGAGTGGTGCCACGCACGAGGAAACTGGACTGCAGAGGAATGAAACCATGTCGTCTTTAGCGACGAATCCAGATTCAATCTCAGCAATGATGACAATCGTGATCGTGTGTGGAGACCACGTGGTGAACGCCTCAATACTGCCCTCACTTTACAGCAACTCACCACTTCCACAACTGGTGTGGTGGTATGGGGTGCCGTTGATTACGATACATGGTCACCCTTAATATTGATCCATGGCACAATGACATCCCAGTGGTACGTCCATGACATCCTTCAGCCACATGTGTTGATACTCATGGCAGGGCTCCCAGGAGCCATCTTTCAACAAGACAATGCTCGGCCACACACAGCAAGGATGTCACAAGACTGCCCCCGCCACATTATCACCCTACCCTGGCTTGCTCGATCCCCAGATTTGTCACCAATCGAGCATATCTGGAATCATTTGGGACGGCAAGTTGGACAGCCTATGAGTTTGGTACGAACTAGAGACCCTTTTACAGCAATTGTGGAACGAGATGTCTCAGGACATCATACGGGACGTGTGTGCCTCAATGCCCTCTCGTATTGCATCGTACATTCACTCTAGAGGGTACAAAAAAAATATTAAAATTTCCATTCATTTGTTCTATTTTCTATATAAATTATCCTTTTTCTTTGATTTTCTAATCAATGTAGTACTTACATATGTAAAATTTCGTTATATTTTGACGACTTTTTCTTGGTGAGCAATTTTTTATGGTAATGAAGGTATATACACTTCAAGTCGCTAAGCTCGTTTGTCATAACCAGTCACCCGACAATGCACGTTTAATTGCTTTCTCTCAACGCGGTAGCAGCATGCGCTTGATTGAAGACGCGAAACTGTCAATGACAATGATATTATTAATAATTTGCTAGATTATGAAGACGGACAAGAAGAACCGGATTCTTTGAGAGTGGATAGAATATACAGGGTGGTTCTGAATTCATGGTACAAACTTTAAGGGCAGATACAGGATATTATAACAACCATTTATTGTATAGAAATGTATGGGTGTAAGTGACGTGGTGAGGCACAAAATGAGAGACGAAAGGAAAGACAAAGTGTTCAATAAAAGCGCCATTGAGAAGTATAATGTTTACAATAACTGTTCAAAATTGCTTCCACCAGTAGCGATACATGCTTGACAGCGTTGGAGGAGCGATTGGCGTACACGTTCATGGATGTCAGATGTTTCAGCACACGTGCGGCAGTTTCGGATATTCGAGCAACGAGATACTCATCTGACTCAAGAGTTATTACATGAACAAGATTCTTCAGACATCCACGTAAAAAGTAATCAAGGCTCTATAAATCGGGAAGTCGGGGTGGCCCACCACGTCCAATGCATCGTGTCCCAAACGTGGCATTCAGGTAAGTGCGCACATTGCAGTAAAATTCTGTGATAAGGCATTCGTCTATCAGGAAACTGCGAGTGATACATTCGTAGTGCAGCTCTGCCATTACCATTTGCACAGCCGTACATGTAATGCATGCCTGCTTTTTTGGCATAGGTAAGGTCTTTCATTGTAGACGTCAGTACAATTGCGAATAACGCTTTCCTTTACTTGTTGAACGGCTGCTAGATATTTACTGCCCCCTACCGGCCGCACAACCAACCTATAACTCAATTTCTTTTTCCTTTTATTTCCCCTTGTTTGCACCTCACAGCGTCACTTGCACCTATACATACCAATGCAATATATGATTTTTATAGGGGCCTGTATCTACCCTTAAAGTTTGTACCATGAATTTGGGACCACCCTGTATACAAGGATCCAGCTTTCCAACAATTCAGAAAGGAATTTGAAATTCCAAGAAGAGTTTCTATCATGTATATCTGGTTATCGTGATGTTTACAAGTAACTGATCAACCGATCGTCGTAGCAAAAACGTACAACTTACTTTATGGTGCCAAAAAATCAATTGAAATTGTATCTTCAAGTGACAAAAACGATTTTGAACTAATTCATAACAGGAAGATGCGCACTTTGGATTACGACGAGTAGCAGTGGATAATAAATGTGCATTTTGAAAACATTTCCATGTATACAAGGAGAAATTAAATAATTTTAAAATGTTTTCGTCTGTAATTTAGTTATTTATTTCGTTTGAAAAAAGTTCTCATAAATTTCGTAAATAATTGACATATTTTCTAAGTGAGACTTCTTTTACGCGGTTCCTTTCCACCGCATTAAAAAAATTCTGTTGTATACCAATAAAATTGTTTGTTATATGTAAGTAATTATAAAATTTTTTCAAATATTCTTTTTTTTTGCGTTTTTATACGTTTTCTGTCTACCTTTAAAAAAATGTTTTACTGTGCATCATTCGCTAGAGTGAAAACACTCCACGCAAACACACGAACAAAAATAAATTTGGAACTAATAAAACAAAGAATTAAAAAACAGAAGCATAAACACCATCAGAAAGTCAGTCATATTGCAGTGCTTGTAATTGCTCTATGACCCTTCTGTATCTATCGCTGATGTTTTCAGAGACAGCATGACAAATCCTCAGGTGCTCAGCATTCATCAGGAAATCTACTCCCAAGTCCTTTTATGCTGCCTCATTGAGGCGGGGGTGGAATGGGTGAAGTACATCCGGAGTTTTGTACTCCTGATAGGGTCACCCAAGGCGTGAAGGCCATTCCACTATACCCAGCTAAAGCATAAAGGCAATGGGCAAAATCAGTCTTTTTCCCTCGGGCATCCACGGTCTAGTACCAACAGAAGCTGCACACATCCTACCATGAATCACTTTATCTTGGAAAATCCAGCGATGGCGTATGATTTTCTATTGGTGAATGGTCTTCTGGGCTTGGTTTAGCTTTGTTCTGGGCCAACAACGACAGGAAATTCTTCCTGCTTCAAACAATTTGGAGAGGGAAGGATTTTTAGTCTATGTCGGTGAATTATTATGACCTTACTGAAATTGGTAAACTGTGAATTATTGCACTTCTGTTTATATTCAATTAACCCTTTTGTGGGCCATTTATTTCTCTTTTGAATTTCTAGCGGTTTTTTATGTTTTATTAACTATTAAACAATAGCATTTAAGGAAATATATTTTATTTTGCCGAATTTTATGTTAACATTTAAATTTTAGGGGTGGGAAGAATACTCCTCAAGGAACTATTCACCGTCATAAAGAAAATTAAATTTAATGGTGATTACTTGCCACGAAAAGATGAGAAGCATGTTTCAATGCACAGGATCACATCACATTCTGCGTACATATAGCGGGTCCTCTTCACATGTCCCTTTCTACAACATTTTCTACATCGTCCATACTTGGAAACCATCTTTGGCAATTAATTTCCCAAACTGTCTAAGCACCCATCAACCGGAAATATACACTTCTTTGCTTGGAAGCTAGAAGCTAAATATCTCTTTTGTTCACTTGCCACAGTATGAAACTATTTATGATGACATGGTCAGTAAGAAAATAAAAGATACGATAACACCATCTTACAGATCTTCTTATTTAGTATTTTTCTTTTCTTTGATCGAAGCGATAAGACTCTTTCATGACATCATTACATACAGCGAAAGCTTTTTTCCACAAAGTAATTCTTCTTTAGTACCATCTTTTTTGTCCGATTTACAGATATCATAATCGCTGGATTACGTGCAGTAGCACATAACTGAAGCGGTAATTAGTCTTCCCATCGTCATAATATCAAGACCAATATATTATAATGGGTCCACAGGCGTATTTTGTAAGATTATGTAGATAAGAAGTAATCTTCCCAAGACCTACGAAAGGGTTAAAGAACATCAAAAGCTTTCTCTCTAATAATTAATTCCTTTCTCCCTTTTTTAAATTTTCTGTTTATCCCCTCACATATTCCTCGGCCCCTGTGGTATTTTTCATCGACTATGCATTCCTTTTCTAATTCTAATTCTTTCCCATTTCTAATTCCAATTTATATGCGATAGATTAAAGTTACCAATATGAAAACACTTTATTAATTTTTAGAAAATTTTATACCAAAAACTAATCATTATTCGTACTTTTTTATCAGTCACAATTTTTGTGTACTTGATATTACTGTGTAAAATACATTGAATGTATTTTCGTAATCACCAAATTCTTACTTCTCTTCCAGACTGTCATGATAAGATAAAATTATGCATTTTACAGTCTGAAAACTAGGAAGCTAAGTAGAAGCAAATTATCGTTACAAATATCGAAAAAAAAAATACTCAGAAAAGATTTTTTTTTCTTATTTCAATAGCTGATGAGAGCTAATATGATAAGGGGCAAAGATACTATTCATACAATAAACAATGAATCTGCCATTGGGAATTTTAAGGGAAAATTCACAAATGAAGTTTAACTCCTTCCTTTTATCTAAGAAATATGCATTTTACTTTTCATATGAACCCTTTTTCTTGTAAATTATTAATTCAAAATAAATTAACATTTTACATAAACACAGAAGCGGCTATGTGCCTAGTTATGCTGTAGAAATGTTTCACAAGAAATTGAATAGGCGTTTTCTTTTTGGCATCCGGACTGTAATACAGTCCTCAATCCCATGTCTTGATAGAACTTGGCTTGACGAAAGTGGGTGTTTTCATTCTGCTGAGTGGCATGGCGGCAATTGGTTGGACGATGGAAACAGGGAGGCGTGGATAACGTGCTTCGTCAGGGTGGGAAATTTTCAAGGTTTTTTGGCATGGCTGAGAGCTTAGAGGCTGCTCTCTGGTTGGATGCTTGGTAAAGTGATCATTGACTCCAATTGGCTGCCTTGGGGGCTGGGATTTAGAAAATGGGAAGGTGCAAGTCCAGTGGGGAGAACAAGAGAAAAATATTGACAAAAATAAAAGAAAGTTAAATTTTAGCTATTAAGGAGTGCAATAAAAATTATTGCACTAAAATTAAGAATTACGGAGGGTTGTAAGAATCAAGGAGAATTCTTCTTGACCTTTTAGTATTGTCATTAGGGGTATATGGAGTTAAATTTTGCATATTGACGTTATTGGTTGCATGTAAATCATTAAAAAAGTTAATTGCAATTTTCTGAATATGGGCTTTAAAACTACTAATTTTAAGAGCATTGCGTATGTCGTCATTGCGCATGTATCTTGTGGCTTTGACGATCATACGTATAAGAGGTATCTAGAATATTTATATTAGTTTTAGCGGCATAAAACTCCATACTGGACTTGCGTAGGCTAACATTGGACGCATAACGGCTGTATAGTGAAGCACTTTGTTTTCTATACTTAAATGTGAGTTCCGGCCTATTAGGGGGTAAAATTTAAACATAATTTTCCGGAACTTATCGCGAACGTATAAAATATGTTGTTTCCAAGTTAGTTGCGTATCGAAAATTATACCGAGAAATTTAGCTTCCTGAGACCAGGGGATCTGTTTATTGTACATAACGATTGGTGGTGGGAGTGAGTGCTTTTTTGTAAAAATAATAGCAGCGGATTTTTCAACATTGATACTGGTTTTCCATTTATCGTAGAAATTTTGTAAATGAAGGAGGTGCTTGTTTATTGCATATGAAATCGGGGACAGTTTTTTGTAAGTTGCGTGAATGGCAGTGTCATCAGCGTAGAGGTTAATTTTTGTTAAAGAGTAGTCAGGGATGTCGTTAATGTAAAGATTGAAGAGCAGGGGGCCTAGCAAAGAACCTTGAGGACACCCTGCAGAAACAGAGTGCTCGTTTGAAAGTGTCTCTTTGATTCTAATTTTGAAGGAACGGTTAGTGAGATAGGAGTGAATGAGGTGAATCAGTGGGGGAGGTAGGTTATAAGAAATTAGCTTGAAAGTGAGTCTATTAATCCAAACACGGTCGAAGGCTTTCTGGATATCCAGAAATACCGCGCCGTGCTTTTCTTTTTCTGGAAACCTTCCGAGATGTGCTCAGTTAATCTTAAGAGTGGGTGCAAGGTATAGAGCTTGTTAGTAAAACTATATTGATTGGGATTAAGAAGGTTATTCTCATTAATGAAATTTTTTAACCTATGGAGGATAATAGATTCGGTTAATTTACCGATTGTGGAAAGTAGGGATATGGGCCTGTAAGTGGATGCTAAATGAGGGTCTTTGCCAGGTTTGTTAATAGGAAAAATAATGGCTTCTTTCCAGTTGTCTGGAAAGTGATTAAATTTGAGAATTTTATTCATAAGAATAGTTAAAATAAGGATTAGTTTAATAGGGAAGTTTTTTAACATGCGGTTAGTGATTAAATCTTTACCAGGGGCCTTTTTGGCGTTAACATGCTTAATAGAGTGAATTATTTCATCGGGAAGGGCAGGTTCAATGAGAGTGGTAGGGGGAGTGGAAAGAAAGTTGTTCACGGTAGAGTTAATAATTTCGTCATTTTGGTTATAAGAATCATTTTCGCGATCATTTTCAATAAAGTTATTTTTAATATTAGTAGCGAGAAGGTTAGCTTTTTGCTGATCAGTGACTGCCGTACCAGTTGCACAGTTTAGAGGCGGGATTTTAGGTCTTTTGCTTTTGAAGAATTTTTGAGTGCGCCAGAGGCTGTTGTCCGTGGTATTAAGTGCTTCCAATCTTTTTTGCCAGATGTTATCGTTATATTTTTTTAGTTCTTTTTTGAGGTCTGATTGCGCTCTATTGTAATGTGTTTTAAAAATTGGGTTGAGAGTCTGATGGTAACGTTTACGAAGGTGATTTTTGAGTTTTAGCAGTCGGTTAATGTGTTGTGGAGTGAAATTTCGACAGTCAATTTCGATTGGTCGGCAGGCGTGGCTATGAGTTTCGATGACCGCATCGGTGAACTCTGAGATTTTTTGCTCTAAATCTTTAGTATTATTAATGTTATTAGGATGAAAATCAAAAAGAGAAAGATTTTTATTTAAGTTATTTTTGAAAGCATTCTAGTCGGTGGAGAGCTCTATGGGATTAGGGGGTTTCACCGCTAGTTTAAAGTTGAAATTTAAGAATACAGGAATGTGGTCGGAAGAAAGGTCGTCAATAGAGTTAATAGTGAAGGGGTAGTAGAAGTTTTTAATAAGGGCTATGTCAATTGTATTAGCAGAATTGTGACCAAATCTAGTAGGAGTAGGGGGAAAGGCGATATTTAAGTTGAGCATATTAGCGAAGTTATATAGGTGCCTTCCTCTGTTAGTATTATTCTTACAGTTCCATGCGTTATGAGAGGCGTTAAAATCTCCGAAGAGAATACAATTACTAGCGGTTTGAATAAAATATTCAATATCTATTGTAAATAAATTTTCATCGGAAGAGGGGGGGAATATAAACATAAGTAATAGATATGGGATCATGCTTGGGAGGGGTTAGTATTATGTTAGTGGCTTCCAATGCGCGGAGGGGAGGGGTGGGGAGACAGTAGTGTTTAAGAGAACTTTTAACTAGAATCAGAGTTCCACCGGCGGTCCGCGGTCCGTCAGAGATTCTGTCATTTCTGTGGCATGTGTAGTTTGCAATGTTAAAGGTGTGTGAGGGTCTCAGGTGGGTTTCCTGTATGAGAAAAATATCCGGGGAGTTCTTCTCTATAAAGATACGTAATTCAGCATTACGTCTTAACAAACCGTTTGCGTTCCAAGAACACAAACTGAGATCAATGGGAGAGGAACTATACATATTAATATTATTACATGATGCCTCTATTTGGGCGTACATCTGGTACAAGAAATTGTATACAAGAAAGGCTTAATATACCCTGAATAACTTCATATATGTATAATAATCACGTAAAAATAAAGCAAAAAAAGTGAAGTTCAATAAACAAAAATCTATAAAATGTCTATACAAATTGGCGATCACTGCCATTCTTAGTGAAATTCTACGGAAATCTGGGGAAAAAATAGATTAGATTATTTATTTATTTATTTTCATGTGACATTTTTTGGTTTAAATAAATTTTTCTTCAAACCATTTATTTCAATTAAATCAAATAAACATTTAAAAGTTTTAAGCTTTTCGAGAAGAGAGTTCTAATCATAATCTAATAATGCCTTGCACTGATTCGGAATTTAACCCCAAATATTATTTACCACCCAAGTAGATTTTCGTCGCATATACACACAGAAGAAAAAAAATATCTATTCAGTATCTATTTCGTATTGCACACCACCCACTGCACAACAACGTTGAGGTTTATGCTTGCGCTCCTTGAAGAGAAAAAGTCTTAAAAAATACTCATTTGTCGTGTTTATGATTGCAACTACGGAACCTGAATAGCTTTGTAATTTCTTGATCTTTCGTTTATTTCAACTAAACGAAATTAGACTGAGAAGTTAATTTATCTGCCAACCAACTAATACGAAAGTATTGGTATGCCCGAGAATTTCTTTTCAAGCACGTGCGGAAACTTTGACAGCCATTGGTGACGTTTTCGGATATTTGGCGAAATCTTTCAGTCATCTAAATTGGTCGACATTTCCAAAAAGCGCTCTCGCATGTGTGTGTGTTTTAAAAAAATTCTCTCTCTACCAAAACATTGAATTAATAAAGAACATAAAAACGTCTCAATAATATTCAATTATACTTTATATCAGTAGAGTAACGCACACCCCAGCAACCCTCGCATCACGGGGGGACAGGACTCTAGGGGACCTGAAGTCTGACTGAGGCCAAGTACACTTTTAACCAATTTGTGTAAAGCTATATTATGTTTTGGTTTTGCAATCCCTTGTAAAATCCAGCTTGGGGCCAAAAGCCTGACTTTGTAGAGGAGGAGGGAGCCTTATATTCTCTGTTGCTCCAGTGAACATTGTGACGTTTGAAATAAATAAAGGTAACTTGATAATGATTAATTTAAATATTTAGTTTATTTACGTCCCAGGTATTAATTACAGTATGTGCGAGAATTCGTACAAACTGTAATTCGTACATTAGAGCTAATAAACGTATTGTTGAGATTATTAGAGTTCAAATTATGTTGTTTGTGAGAGAGGAAGTTTCATCCGGGGAGGAAGGGTCCTATTTTCACCAACAAACCTCTATGTGGATAATAATGAACAGATTTCCAGGACAGTTATCTGCACCCATGATACTGTCTGATTTTAATCCCGTCATGGACACGACATTATCATCATCAATGAAAATTAAGCAAATATTCATTCGAACATCGTCTGCGTTTATAAAAATTCGTGAATATTACAAAGATGTATCTTCCTCAAAAAACACTGTAATAAAATCAAGGATCTATTGACAATCTCAAATAAAAAATGAGCTTTAAAAATGTTGTGTGTGTGTGTGATTGAGAAAAATTCAAAATACATCTAAAAACATAAAAGAATAAGTGATAGGTCAAAAAGGAAAAATCCTAACAAAATATAACCAAACAAATCCAATATGTTCGGGAATAATATTTGACTATTAAAATTATCCGGATCATATATGATCTTATTAAGAGAAACGAGGCCCTCACTGAGGGTGAGACGCTGGAGCCAGGCTCAGTTGGCCTATGCCTTTACGTCTACGATAATAAGCTTTCTCCATTTTCGATACACAACTAGCCACGTGTGAAGAGCGTATATCAACTAGTGGGAAGGCGAACGTTATTTTGCAAGTGCTCGAGGAAGTGGCACAGCAGAAAGTGCGTATGAAAGAGTTGGACAAGTGTGAAGAAACCCAAGTGATTTCTATTCGAAACTAGCTTCCGTCTGTCTGCTTCTCAGAATGAGGTGACACAAGTTGACTCGTATAAAAGAGCCTTAGCTATCGGCTTGAATGCACAATAGTATCTTAAGGGCCCTCAACGATGTCCCTGGGGGCAGTTCGAAGGATCGATGGAGAGAGAGATGCCACAGATTAGGTTTTAGAGCAACCAATTAATCGTACTGGTGCATGGACTTCCAATTTTGTGGGAGCGAAATAGCAGTTTTTTCGTATTGGCAGCTTTGGATCAGATAAAAAAGAATTCACCGTCACGGATGCTCAGTTCATCACAAGAACACAAATAACAGAAGGATCGAGTAATCACAAAAGCAGCCACATCTATACCTTAAATGAGAGTTTATTAACGTCGCGCTATAAAGCAACATGAGGGTTATTGGTGACGGACCTCGAATTTTTGAACATCGATCAATTAATGAGGACGACACCAGAGATAGCAACCCTTCTCAACTACGCCAACGAGAGAACTTTGTATCTTCAACATACAATCATGTCCATAAATTAATGATAATTCAGAATCACACAGAAATTGAGCTCTCAAATAAAAATTTCACCTGTAGAATTATCACACACATCACGAAGAAGAATATACAAATTACAGAAAACCACCATATGGCACGGATAGTACGTCACAATGACGAGAGTGTAAGAGAGGGGTATATAAGGAATGGTGGCAAGGAAGTAAAATTGTTCCCAAGTGCTTTAAAAAGCCTTTCAGTGTAATAACCCCATAGTTATGGCACAAAGGAAGCATTTGGATGATTTTTTAAGTGGTAGAATTATTGGACGACTGGAATGTGGATGTAACCAGCTGGAAGTATCCGAGGAACTTGGAATCACCCAGAATGTCATCACCAAGCTTTGGCAACTATTCCAAGATTATAGTAATGTGAGTAGATGTTACAGCGCAGGTCGCCCCCGAGTTACAACGCCGAATGAGGACCGGTATATTTGGCAGTTACTGCCAAGAGAAACAGACGAAGCACAGCATCAGACCTGTCTCGTCAGCTCTCTTCAGCTACCGATACGACAGTTTCAAGGCAGACCGTGTACAGACGCTTAGGGCCCATTGGTCTATATGCTCGTAGGCCTGTCAGATGTGTTCCACTTACCGCAACTCACTGTCACCTGCGATTAACCTCGAGTAGAGAGCATGCATTGTGGACACCACAACAGTGGTCTTGTGTGGTGTTTTCCGACGAGTCCAGGTTTAGTTTGCAGTCTGATTCTCGCCGTACTTTAATATGGAGAGTGCCAGGTACCCCTTACCACCAAAAGAACATCATTGAACGACACCGTTACGGTGGTGTAGGATGGTTCGTTTGCGGAGGAATTATTTTTGGTTCCAGAACTGACCTGCATGTTCAGAGTGCAACGATGACAGGCCACATCTATCGGGATGTCATTCTGGAACAACATGTACGCTTGTTTCGGGGCTCCATGGGTGCTGAATTTCTGTTTATGGATGACAGCGCCCGTCCTCACCGTACAAACATTGTATACGAATGCCTTCAATCGGAGGATATCACCCGTATGGATTGGCCAGCATACTCACCGGACTAGAATCCAATAGAGCATGTGTGGGATCTACTTGGCCGACGAATTGCAGCCCGTCAACCCCCTCCCACCTGTCTACAGGAATTTCGGAGGGCATTGCTTGATGAGTGGTGTAATATTCCCCCAGATCAGATTGATAATTTGATACTCAGCATGCCTAGGTGTTGTAAGGCCTGTATTGCATCGTCCGGGAGACATACTCCGTATTAACCATCATACTAACCATGTTATACTGTTTTTCGTAAAAAGGTTCTTTTTGAAATTTGCTCCAGGGAGTAAAAATCGCAATTTTTATTAATTGTGTCAAACATATAGCATCTTTTGCTCTTTACCTTTTGTTTAATAAATAGACTTTACAAATAAGTCAAATTTGTTTTGCTTCTGTCTCTTTCTTTGCTTGAACTTCATTATCCTTAATTTATGGACATGAGTGTATTTAACGTGTAACAGACAATTTATAAGATAAATCTTCAGTCGTACCTAGACAAGAACTCATAACACGCCGGCCACAAGTAGACCGTAACCATTAGGATACCGTGGTCTGAACACATCTACAACAACTAAGTTGCTAATATCGATTCAATACCATTTATCCCCAATGAGGCATCCAATGGTAACAAGGGAAGTTATTCGAAGGTTCTACTTATCAACAAATACAGTGTCAGTGGAATTTTCAGAATTCAGTCAAGCTTAAGTAGGATCGATAGGAGGCATGTAGTCCTCAAGAATCTTGTTTCAATCTCAGTGACCATGACTACCACTCATTTTGAATGGGTCTGCGGCTAGGCCATCAGTCTAAACCAGTGCTTGGTATCGCACGCGAACGTCATACGGTCATTGCACAAAGTTTGACAGTGTAGGGAACAATTAAGGGGAACGTTATCACCTCTAATAATTCTTCAAGGGACTTTGATGTCTCTTAACTACACTGACAGTATTTTAAAGCCTATTGTACTGTATATCCAATCAAGGTACCCATGATCATCTAACCCTTAGCTTCCCAATTTTTTAAATTTCTATGAAAAAATTTATATCAGCTAGTTCTCAAGTAATAATATATATATATAAGGGGGAAATATATATTTAAAAAAATTAAGCTGTTTTAAATTGAATTTCAGTCACTTTTTTGTTTGTTGTAGAAGTGCAACATTGCACAATAGTGCTATAAATTACAAAAGTTTTTTTATATGAGGATTTTAATATTGTCATCATAAAATGTTTAAATTTCTTACCTGGTAATTTATTTCGTCAATAAACAAGAGGAAGCATAACATATATAGGATTCTTTTTATACAAAAACACAGTGCTTGAGGCATCAGAGATTTTTATAATTGTTGTGATTTCTGGAAAAAATGTACTTCCATCTACTGACAAAATTAGCATGTATCGTAGCAGTAATATTTTTTTTTCAGTGAAGTGATTTGTAGGTAATTAAAAAAAAACATATTGAGACTGTTAAATTTAAAAAAACATATGTTGCAGAAATGCAACAGTGCGAAGTTAAGAGTTAACAGTAAGGTAACACTATGTTACAAATTGCTCGATACATACTCTAAACGATATCTTCTAGGACATGCCGTTCTACCATGACTTACCTCATACCAGATCTCTCGTTAATAGAGCTTTTCCAGGACATGCTTGGTATGTAACTGTAGTCCCAGTTGCAAAGTGTACCGAAAAAAAATAACAGAATTTCATATATGACCTAAATTGCTCCAATGCCACGTTATGCTACGGTTTGTATAGGTGCCAGAGAGGTTTTATTACTTAACGATGTATATCTAGTTTTATGCCACATCTTAATATAACTATTCTCAATTCGTAATAAATTCCTTTTCATCTCATACTCCAGTTGCATGTCAGTCTTCCCGATTATAAATTAATTTTTTTCTGTGTTTACGCATTAATATAAGACAGTGTATTTAGAAATAAAAGAAAAAAATGTTTCTCTTTCACTCATTTGTGTAATTACGTCATCATAATTTTTCCTATTACTTTTCATTTTAGAGCAAATTTTCTAGAAATTAATTATACATAAAAAAAACAGCTCTACTTTATCTTTGCTTAAATTAGAAATAAATACTAAGTGGAAAATTGCCAAAGGGAAAAGTAAAAGATCATTCATAACATAGTTATCAATGGCGGGGTTAGTTATCAAACCACCATAGTTATCAAACCACCATCGCGGGGGAGGGGAGAATTCTAGGGGGCCCCAAACCTATCTTTGCATGGGGGCCCTAATATCCTCCGTTACGCCACTGTTTTATGTATAAAATTTTACTTAAAAGGTGACATTTTAGTGTGAAAGTCCTTTCTTTACGGCAAATTTTAATGCATATAAAGGGTGTTTTTTTTAGAGGTATAGCATTTTAAATTGCAATAAAACAACGATGTATTATTCGATTGACATGAATTCTTTTTTATTCGAAAGATTATCTTGTGGCATTACATTTTAAATATGATTTCTGGCATAGGACTGCCACGGCTGGCTCGGATGTAGTCCAATCTGGACGTCCAATTTTCGATGACTTTTTCCAACATTTGTGGCCGTATATCGGCAATAACACGGCGAATGTTGTCTTCCAAAGGGTCAAGCGTTTGTGGCTTATCCGCATAGACCAATGACTTTACATAGCCCCACAGAAAATAGTCTAGCGGTGTTAAATCACAAGATCTTGGAGGCCAATTCACAGGTCCAAAACGTGAAATTAGGTGGTCACCAAACGTGTCTTTCAATAAATTGATTGTGGTACGAGCTGTGTGACATGTTGCGCCGTCTTGTTGGAACCACAGCTCCTGGACATCATGATTGTTCAATTCAGGAATGAAAAAAGTTAGTAATCATGGCTCTATACCGATCACCATTGACTGTAACGTTGTGGCCTTCATCGTTTTTGAAGAAGGATTCCACCAGCCCATAAAGCGCACCAAACAGTCAGTTTTTCTGGATGTAACGGTGTTTCGACATACACTTGTGGATTAGCTTCACTCTAAATGCGGCAGTTTTGTTTGTTGACGTAGCCATTCAACCAGAAGTGCGCTTCATCGCTAAACAAAATTCGCTTATGAAAATCGGGAACAACGGCAATCTCGTTTTGGGCCCATTCGACAAATGTACGCCTTGCTTGATCATATTTAAAATGTAATGCCACAAGATTATCTTTCGAATAAAAAAAAAAATTCATGTCAATCGAATAATACATCGTTGTTTTATTGCAATTTAAAGTGCTATACCTCTAAAAAAACACCCTGTACATTATAACAAATACTACTGCTATTAGAATCCATTAGAAGCATCTATAAGGAGTGAGTGTTATATTAACGTCGCACTGTTAAGCTACACGATGACTATTGGCAACAAGCCTCGTAATTTTGAACCGTGGTGAAGTGCAGAAGACTATACCTGATCTGGCACCTTCTGTTCTAACTTAACAATGGCCGTGGAAGATCTACACCGTGGACCTTCAGCGGTACTAGGCTGGAACTCGTGACACGAGTCCACGACCTTGACCACTAGGATACCACGGCCTCAGCATCTATAAGGTAGGAAATTGAGTAAAGACAACGAAAGGATGATTTTACCCGAATTCCTACATCCCTTAAAATAAATTTGCAGATTTTCAAAGGTCAAAAAAATCTTCTGTTAAGAACCTATAGCCTAAATGAATTTCTTGAATTACTTATTTAGTACTATAAGTAAATTAATGATATCTTGCAAATTTGCAATCATTCAAAAATATTCTCTCCGCTCATGTGAGTGATTTTAGAGTTTATTGGTGCAAGATCCTATTTCGGCTATACTGCGACAAACATTTGTTTTATATACTATAAAGATTTAAAAATACATTCAAAATATTAAAACGTGATACAAATAATGTATATATATATATAAGTATTTCATTAAAAATCCCGTTTATAATACCATATAGTGCATAAAAAGTCAATTTAAAAAATAAAAGTAAATATAGACTTTTGGGGGGATTTCCCCCACCAAGTCCGATAAGCATAATTAAAAAATGTGATAGATATTTAAAATACGATAATTAAGACTGTGAGGAGAAGTCATGCTGAATTTCAAGGCTTGAAAGAAAGATAACTGTAAAAGATAAATCAGTTTAAGTCTGTTATCATTGAAGATGACGTTACCGATAAAAAAATCAACAAAAGTGGATCACGAGATTTTTTACAATTGTAAAGTGTTTATCGGAATAAATAGAGCGTAACTATTGTATAATGAACTACTGATTTTTTTTTGTTTATTAGAATCTCATTTTTCTTCGGTATAGTTTACTAATATTTACTTTTCTTATACATTTCGTTTTGTTATGTCTAAACCTCACTGCAATAAAAAAGGAAATTTGATTGTTAAAAAAGCCTTATACTCAAAACGAATTTCCAAAGAATTGAAATGTTTCAATTTGTTTACAATCATTATATTAACCAGTTGACTGAATCTTGTAACTCCTGTAGGATTTTGGGTCTTAAGCCTAAAATGGGCAAAGGCAAAAGTCGGAAAGTTGATTTATAATAGGGTTCTTTCAGGTATGGTCAACCATGGAACTATGACAACTGCTCAATGGCAGAAAGAACTCTCCCCACCTATACGTGTCTAGATTGAAGTATGGAGAGTCAAGTTGTCCAGATGGTACATTGTGTCTCCCAAAAAAAAAAACACCGGCTGTTCTTTCCTTAAGCCTGGGGCGTAACATGCGCGAACTGTCTTGGAGAATGATGTCGTCTCACCTTTCTCTTTTCCCGACCTACAGACAATTGTAGGTCAAAACGCTCAGTAGGAAGGATGTTGCGAGAAAATTCCCCTTTGTGTTGGTTCCCCCTCGCACATATGGGATCCAAACAACTTGAATAGAGAGTACTGTCCACAAGGCGGGACAAAGGCGCACATTCAGTGAAAATATGATAAGACAAGTTTTCGCCTCCAGATGCTGGGCACGAGTCCGTTTCGTAGCGGTAATCTAGCGTGTAGACCCATTGTTCCTACGCACCAATGGAGTGAGACAACAGCCAGAATGCCGGTTGCAAATCTGTTACACTCGCCAATGAGAGGTGATGAAGGAGCGTGAAAGTGACCCATGGAGTTTAAAGGGGTTGTCTCGGAAATGGAGAGGGCTACTCGATCTCCCTCAGTTGACTGAACTTTTCGCTCTCCAAATTTGGAGTTTGCTGGGGCAGCAGAAAACATCAGTCGTGGACACCCCAAGAATGGAGGCGTGTTCTTTTCCGTGGTGAGTCGAAATGTACCAGACAAAGTGATTCTCGTCGAGTCCTCACCTGGAGAGAGAATGGAGCTTGCTTTCATCCTTCCTACGTAGCAAAAATCGACAAATTTGGTGGTAAAGGAATCCTTGTGTGAGGTAGCATAATATTGGGCAGTCGTACACCATGGTACGTTTTTGATGCGAGTACTCTCAAATCACGGAGCTATAGGAATGAGATACTGGAAGCCGGTTACTGGATGTACGGTTTTTCCGGATGCTTTGAGCCCGGACTCTATTTTTATTCACAATAATTTGCGGCCTCACAGACCTCACATTGTTGATTTGTTTCATGAAGGAGGGGATATTCGCCGTATGTGTATTGACCCTCAAGGTTTCTGAACAAAATTTCCATTGAATATGTTTGGGATTGTCTAGGAAAAGCTATTTCTCAGCGTAGCTCCCCTCCCAGGATCTCCCAGGAATTAAAAGTCCAGCGTTTGGAAAAATAAGTTTTATTGCCATAAATAATTATTTACACCCTCATAAACAATATTGCACTTCGTTGTGAGGTTTTTATTGCAGTTCACAGTGGTCACATACATATTAGACAGACTTTTGGGGAAGCTTTATCATGATTTCACACTTTTTTATATGACTTGTATCTTAATTCACAATTAAAATCCTTTCCATATTTTTATGTTGCTATGTTCTTTCTGACCTTATAATATGTCTCTGTCCCAAATTTTGGGGTAACATAATAAATAATTCGTCAGTTTTCACAGATTTTATGTTTGTGACCTTAATTTTGGACATGAGTGTATAATACTTCCAAGTGTTATACATAGAAATGGAACATATATATATATATATATATATATATATAGTCTAATTCTCTACAAACAAGAGATAAACTTTCACATCAATCACATTCGAAAAAAACACAGAGAATGTAAAGAGAACATACAATGAAGGACACAAGATTAAAATCTATAAAATTGATGCTGCAGTATTATAAACATTGCTGACTTAGGACAGCTAAGCTAATATATAAAAAAATTTTTATATAAAACTGGGGTTCAACATGTTTTTTGGCCAGCCAACCTTCCCCCTTTATGTAAATAATACTGAGCAAAAATCTATTGAAAGTAATGGATAGGAATATCTAAATCCATTACAAAATAGAGGTAACTTACCTAAAAACTGCACTTGAAAATGCAGAGCCCGCGCTAAATCTGAGTGCAATAAATAAGTTATTGCCAGATTCTGGACCCTAATGCAGATTTAAAGCATGTGAATGGCTGAAATGTAGCACTCAATAAAAGTATAAAAAGAATAGAAACAAAAATTAATAAAAGAGTTACAAAAAACCATAACTTTAGTGACACTAGAGTATATATGAATTAAATAATAATAAGTAATTTTAACTAATAATAGAAGATGGAGGTAACTATAACTATGTAATGTGTAAATTTATAGTATTAAACTCTAATTAATCTAAGAATTTTTAATCCTTACAATTTTGAACAGCTTTATTCATATAACTATTAATAAAAAGAATTAGGTATTTCTGATTTAAGCAATATTTAGTAAAATGTTTATAGTTATTTATTATTTCTGATTTTTTTGACACTAGATGATATATATATATATATATATATATATATATATATATATATATATATATGTAGGGTTGGATATGTGCAATGGACAACCTCTCCCCCTGTACTTAGGGTGGAGCAGTCCACACTGACGTCACACCCCGTCAGGAATGTCCGACTAAAAGGACACACGGGAAAATATGTAGACGGACGTTAGGGACGCTAAGCTTTAGACGTAGGAGAAAGACGTTCTCCTTTGCTGTTCAGTATATAATCTAGATATTTCATCTTGCTAAATAAATCATTTATCATCCTTAGGTTGTAGTCATTTTCCCATATTTTGGGGGCTCGACCTTTCTCTTACATATTAAGGAATATCTCCTCTAGACGAGAGGAAAAATTTTTAAGACGCGTTAATATTTTTCTTCAGTGGACGCTACATTGCAAAAAACGTAAAAACGTGTTGCTGTTGGAATTTCTTTTTCTTGGATTCATTTAGTGCCTCAACTGGTTTTGGATTTATTGTACGGACTGCTCCCCAACCCCAGGTAGGCAAAATTTAATTAAACGTATTTTTTTTTTTTGTTTATTTTGGCTTTAAAATAACTGTATTTAGTAGTTTTAACTCAGAGTGTGATAGGGAAATTTTGATTACAACCTTGCACCGTCTAAATTTTCAAAAAGTGATTAATTTTGTATATTAAGATGTCCTGTAAAAAAATTAAATTAGGCGATATTCCTATAATTGCTAATTCGTTGAAATGTGGTACAACTCGTGCTGTAAAAACATTAAATTCTATATTAGGATTCACCGAATTTGACCGTTCTTCGCGAAATAAAATAAGAAATTTTTCTATATTCCCTAAAGAGTTTAAAGTTGAAGAACACAAAGAAAAAATTTTAAACGAATTCTCATTGCCTGATTTTATCTCAGTCGCTAATTTATTGCATTTAGACGTAGAAACAAATGAGCAAAATTTATGCAATAGTATATTTAAAGCTTTGACGAACTTAGATGAATTCCAACAAACATTAAATAATTC
The DNA here is from genome assembly GCA_019973935.1 of Trichonephila clavipes. Taxonomy (NCBI): domain Eukaryota; kingdom Metazoa; phylum Arthropoda; class Arachnida; order Araneae; family Nephilidae; genus Trichonephila; species Trichonephila clavipes. The sequence continues at coordinate 463,482 of BMAU01018009.1, read as the reverse complement.
GGAGGCATCCTTTTCTGAAGGCGAAAACGTAGTTTCAAAAACCTAGTTTCAAAAACGAATAACGTTAGACACAGGAATATTTCATCGGAAGGGACAGACCAGCACTCCCCGTTTCAACAACATCCGGTCAGTAATTCTCCCCTGCCCAGCGTTCAAGGTTATTCTTTCATGCCGGCACATCAAAACGTTTCATCTCTTTGTACACAAAATACTTTTCCTCCCTATTCAAACGAAGCTTCCCTTACAGAGATGAATACCCAGTTTTGGACTTTATTGCGGGATATTTCGGCGACTAGTAGAAAATTTACCGGGGAAGACTTTTATTCTGTAAATCAGTGTTTCTCAAACTGTGGGGCGCGCCCCCCTGGGGGGGCGCGATAAACGTACAAGGGGGGCGCGAGCATATCGAAAATAAAAGATTAAAAAAAATTATTTACTGGAATGAAGTAAAACAAAATACTTTCTGACATAAGAAAAAAATGCACATTTACACTGATATAATTTATATATCTGCGATATTACGTCATAAAAAATTAAAGCTTCTACTTCTATTACGATTTCTTTTCAAACCAAAATGAGAAAAAACAAAACTCAGACCCATAATCGAAAAAAAATTTTAGGAAGATAAAAAATTCATCACTGTAGTATTATTTTCATCAGCTGTAGGCAGCAGAATGTAGTTGCTGCGGTTTGACCTTCGAACTTACTTGTACGGTTAGTTATTCCTGGCTCTTATGTATTTGTTTTTTCATTTTGGGAAGTTGCAAATAAACTATTTCTGCTGCGATTTTTTCCTTGTAAAATATTTTTATGATTTTTGGAAAAGCACAGAGAGCTTTTTGAAGGATTACTTGGCTAAGATTTATTTCTATGAGTTATTCCCAAACATAAAAAAGCATAATGAAAAACGTTTTACATAATTTTTTTGAACATCCATATTGTAATAAATACACTTTTATTCCGGAGCTGTCACGCCGAGCACAGAGTGCACGAAATCGGTAATTCTGGCAAAACTGTTTGTTACCAATGGCTCTGACACTATCCTCCTGTTTGACAGTCTTAACGTGTGAACTAAAATATATTTGTCACACATCTCCCTCTTTTTTAGGAGTGACAAACGTTTTTTTACAATCTTTAGGTACTTGTTATGACTGAGTTCCCGGTGTGATAACTTTTTTTCCGAAATATTTTCTGTGTTCTTGAAAGTAGGTGAGTATATTTTCTCTTAATTAAATTATTCACTGGAATTACGATTTTTATTGTGTACTATAAAAGTAATTGTAAAAAAAAGATTGGGGTGGCTCAATAACCCCACTCGACCATTAGTATCAAGTGCGTGCCTGCTCCAGGTTTAAAACATGTTAAGACTTTAAATATTGAAAATAATACAATTATTTCTCATCCGAATTTTATATTATTGTTCATTATTCAACATCAACTCTAAATGCTAATTCTGTGAAGATTAAAATTACAGTTAGCTTAAAACTAATTATAATTTGAGCAATGATTTAAAAAAAATCATTTTACATTTTTGTAAACATTGTTGCGCACTTGGCTTTACTCTCCTTAAAATTCAGCGATTATATCAATATTGTTTTGTTTTCTTATAAATGAAGTGCAAATAGCGGGTACTTCAGCCGGTATACTTTTAATGTATCAGTGCTGCACAGAGTATTTTATAACTAATTAATTAATGCTAAATTAAAACAAGTTTAATAAGTATTAGCGACTTCCATGGGCTTGTCTTACAGAGCAAATTTTTCAAAGGAATGCTTATGATTAGAAATTGACCCACTGAGTTCTTTCTAAAAAAAGCTGATATCTATATTTTGTCTTCTAAGCAGCCACTGTATTTTGCAATATGTTCCAATTTAAAAATTAGAGAAAGGAAAAATAACATAATAATTATCCTATTACTTAATATTTTTTTTTTTTTGCTTAAAAGCAGCATATACAAAATTTAATACATATGTCATGAATGTGTACGGTATATAATTAAGATTATTGCTTTAGCGTAAAAAAAATGCATTATTATTGCATTCAGTACATTATTAATGTATAAGGGGGCGCGATAAAAATTGTGATTGATAAGGGGGGCGCCACTATTGAAAGTTTGAGAAGCACTGCTGTAAATAGTTTCTTTCGCGATGTTGAAGAAAATTTTGATTTATTCCCAGCTATCAGTTCTTCTTAAAAATTAATTTTCGCGAAACGTCTAGTATGTGGAACTGCTAAATCATTTCTTTTTTCACAAAGAAATTTAAATACATACGAGTCATTCAAAAAAGCTTTAATTGAAGAATTTTCGAATTCAGTCACTTCAATAGAAATTCACCGTGAATTAGAAAAAAGGAAAATGTATAAAACCGAGACTTTAATGCAATATTTTAATTCCATGCATGAATTAACAAATAGATGTGATTCAAAAATTGACGAAGCATCAATTATCCAGTACGTAATTAATGGAATTGATGGGCCTCGTTCAGATAAAATAATCCTCTATGGTGCAACCTCATTTTCCGAATTTAAGCAGAAATTACGTACCTATGAAACTGTCATTAAAAACATGGGAATACATTACTCTAATTCACCGAATTTTCGTCATTCATATGAAAGCCGAGGACGCGATTTTAAACAACAAAGCTTCCAAAGAAAACCCACAAAATTTAACGCTTCCGACGCAGCTAGAAATCCCCAACGTTGTTTTAATTGTAATGATATAGGTCATCTATCAAAATCTTGTCCTAATCATTCACGTGGTCCCAGATGCCTTTCATGTAATTTTTATGGTCACAAATCATTTGAATGCCGACGAGCTAATTTAAATAACACTTCTACACCACTTTCTGGTGTAAATGCTGTGCATGAATTGCCTTCTCCTATTAATATGTGTAAAGGCGTAACAATTTTTGGGCGTAAACTTAACGGGTTAGTAGACACAGGCAGCAATTTAACACTATTAAGAAATTCTACTTACATAAATATAGATAAACCGCCACTGAAACAAACCAACACATTATTAACAGGTTTTGGTTTTTCGCGAATTAATGTGATAGGAACTTTTGATTCTGAAATTACAATCGATGATCAAATTTTTCCTGTTACTATTTCTGTTGTACCAAATTCTTGTACAAATTATGACCTTATAATCGGTTGTGACGTAATTAAACAAGCACATCTAAATATATCACCTACAGGCGTAAAATTTGCACAAATTTTAAGGCCATCTGATAATGAAAATGAAAATTTTATTTTGACGATTTCTGACGGTTCACCCACATTTGATATCGATCCAAATGTTTCTCAACATAATCGAGCTGAAGTCGAACAACTGCTATCGACATACACACGTAAAAAAACAAAAACTGTAAACATTGAGCTTGATATCGCTCTCACCGACGACGAACCGATATTTCATAAGCCCCGACGTTTGCCATTTGCTGAACGAGATATAGTGGACGCTCAAGTTGATGAATGGGTTAAAAATGGAATTGTTGAGCCGTGTTCATCCCCTTACGCTAGTCAAGTTGTGGTAGTAAAGAAAAAAGACGGGGAATCAAGAGTTTGCATTGATTATAGACGCTTAAATCGCAAACTTATTAAAGATAACTATCCTCTTCCTTTAATTGACGATATTTTAGATTGTCTCCAAAATGCTAAAATATTTACTACTCTAGATCTAAAAAATGGATTTTTCCATGTCGCGGTAAATGAAAGGAGCCGTAAATTTACTAGTTTTGTTACTCACAATGGTCAGTATCAATTTAGACGAATGCCTTTTGGACTGAGTACTTGTCCTTCCACCTTTATGCGGTACATAAATGCCATTTTCCGACATCTGATTTCGAAAAGTAGTGTTCTCCCATATATGGATGATATCGTTATTCCCACTGCTAATGAGTCCCAAGCCCTTGAATATCTAAAAATTGTTCTACAGGTAGCTTGTGATTACGGACTTGAAATAAATTTTAAAAAATGTCAATTTTTACATAATAAAATTGAGTTTCTTGGCCATATTATAGAAAACGGTAGATTGTTTCCTTCCCCTTCAAAAACTAAAGCTGTTATTAATTATCCTGATCTTAAAAATATTAAAGACGTTCGCCGATTTCTAGGTCTTACTGGCTATTTTAGAAAGTTTTTACCCTCATATTCGACCATAGCAAAACCTTTGAGTGACCTCCTTCGTAAAGACTCCCCTTTCCAATTTTATGCTGAACAACAGACAGCATTTCAAAAATTAAAATACTTACTTACCCAACAACCCGTTTTAAGTATTTTTAACCAAAATTCTCCCACTGAGATTCACACTGACGCGTCAATCGATGGTTTGGGTGCAGTCCTACTCCAAAAATCCATACATGACAACCAGTTTAACCCTGTATTCTACATGTCAAAAAAGACATCAGACCATGAACGAAAGTACACTAGTTTTGAACTAGAAGTCCTTGCAGTGGTCGAAGCACTAAAAGTTTCGCATCTATGTACTAGGAACATCATTCAAAATTATTACTGACTGTGACGCCCTCGTCAAAACACTAAGTAAAAAAGAGCTTAACCCCAGGAGAGTCAGATGGGTACTTTATCTCCAAGAATTTAATTATACAATAGAACACCGTTCAGGCTCAAAGATGGCTCATGTGGATGCTCTCAGTCGACCTCCACATTGTATGCTAATTCAAAATAGTGTTCATCTTCAATTTCTCAAAGCACAACAGGCTGATGACCAAATAACAACGATAAAGACGCTTCTAGAAACAACGCCGCATGACAACTATATCGTAAAAAACAAACTTCTTTACAAAACAGTCAATGGCACCGATTTACTAGTGGTACCTGACGAAATGCAGGCTAACATCATTAAAACTGCACATGAACGTGGACATTTTGCTGTTCTACGCACACAAGATTTAGTTAGCAAAGACTTTTACATCCCACGACTTAAAGACAAAGTTGAAAAATGCATTCAAAACTGTGTTACATGCATTCTCACAAACCGGAAACGTGGTAAACAAGATGGCACGCTTAACCCGATAGAAAAAAACGATTTACCTCTCCATACATTTCATCTAGATCATTTGGGTCCCCTAGCAACAACTTCTAAGAAATATAAGCATGTTTTTTCAGTGATTGACGCTTTCAGTAAATTTACATGGCTGTATTCTACTAGATCTACGGACGCTGCAGAAGTCATAAATCGATTAGAAAACCAAAGACATGTCTTCGGAAACCCCGCTAGGATTATCACTGATAAAGGATCCGCTTTTACTTCCTCCGCATTTGAAGATTACTGTAAAAAGCAAAACATCCTTCATATCTCCATTACAACTGGTCTCCCAAGATCTAATGGCCAAATTTTGAAAAACAAAATTCCATCATCATTTCTGTGCTGTCAAAACTTTCTGTCGACGATCCTGAGAAATGGTACTCTCACGTACCCCACCTGCAAGAATTCCTGAACTCAACTTTTCAAAGAAGCATCAAGATTACTCCATTTGAGCTCCTTTTCGGCACCAAGATGAAGTCTTGCCAGGACATTGAGATTGTCGAACTTCTTAACGATGAGATTACAGCTCAATTCCAAGAACAACGTGATGCTCTCCGTCAAGATGCCAAAAGCAAATCTACAAAGTTCAAGATGAGAATCGCCGCACGTACAATCTCCGGCGCAGACAAGCTCATAAATATCAACTACATGACCTAGTAGCAATTAAACGCACTCAGTTTGGTCCAGGCTTGAAACTTAAGCAAAAATACCTCGGACCATACAAAGTTACAAAAGTCAAGCAAAATGACACTTCTGACGTAGAAAAGTGTGATTTTGTTGACGGACCATCAAAAACGTCTACTTGTGCAGAATTCATGAAACTCTGGCCAAACTAAACTAACTCTACTTGATTTCTCCATTAAAAACTGTTCACAATTTTTCTCTCTTCCTGTGAAAGACTTTTGTTATGGACATCATTAACAACAGACTTTTTATCTATTTATTTATTTTTGATTCCATTTTTATTGAATGACTCTAACATTTTCTTATTTCATTTTAGTACAAATTTAAGTGTTTAGAAGTAGGAGCATCTTGCTTCAATATGTTCCTGTTCCTTATTCCAGATCCTTATTTTAGCCTTGATCTTATTTGTATCGTTAACATAATTTGTTTTACCCCAGTGGTAATGTGTATGAAATTTTTTCTATTTATGAAATATTACTTTAAATCTGTTTATTTTTCAGTATTTTTGTACTTTTTCTTTGATGATAATTTGTGTTGTGTATAATTCTTTCATCTACTGTGTAACTGTGTACATTTTTAACATTTCATTACTATGTATCTGTGCATTTTACCATTGTATGTAATCAGGCGAGGTCGCCTTCCCGGTCATGATGGCCGATGTAGGGTTGAATATGTGCAATGGACAACCTCTCTTTCTGTACTTAGGGTGGAGCAGTCCACACTGACGTCACACCCCGTCAGGAATGTCCGACTAAAAGGACACACGGGAAAATATGTAGACGGACGTTAGGGACGCTAAGCTTTAGACGTAGGAGAAAGACGTTCTCCTTTGCTGTTCAGTATATATATATAATCTAGATATTTCATCTTGTTAAATAAATCATTTATCATCCTTAGGTTGTAGTCATTTTCCCATATATATATATATTTCTCGTACTACTGTGGTATTAGTTGAGTTTTATTTGTTATAGTGAAATGTAACATAATACCATCTCTTCTCTTTAAAAAAAATGCTATAATAAATTTATTTGAAATTACGCTCTATCGTCATACTATTAAAAAAATTAATGTATTACTGATGGACTGTTTCATGGCTCAAGATTGGTAGTGAAAAATATTCAGAAGGATAAACTACAGAGTGAAATTTTATCAGGGGATAAGAAAGGCGAAATTGTATATATACGAAGGATCACATTGGACACTCGAGTGGACTTGGATATGCCTGTTCGTACTGAAACGTATACAATTCCCTGTAAGATTGGCATTTGCCATGACTATTAAAAAAATCACAAGCGCAGAAATTTGAAAAAAATCGTTTTATGTGTAACATCAAAAGGAAAAATACAGAATGTTTCTAAATGAATCTATCAGAGTTCTAACGCTTTACAGTATTTATTACATATATATGTGTGTGTGTGTGTGTGTGTGTGTGTGTGTGTGTGTGTGTGTGTGTGTGTGTGTGTGTGTGTGTGTGTGTGTGTGTGTGTGTGTGTGTGTGTGTGTGTGTGTGTGTGTGTGTGTGTGTGTGTGTGTGTGTGTGTGTGTGTGTGTGTGTGTGTGTGTGTGTGTGTGTGTGTGTGTGTGTGTGTGTGTGTGTGTGTGTGTGTGTGTGTGTGTGTGTGTGTGTGTGTGTGTGTGTGTGTGTGTGTGTGTGTGTGTGTAATAAATATATATATATGTAATAAATATATATATATATATATATAATATAATATATATATATATATATTACAAGTAAAATTCATACATTGAATGAAAGAGTGTCAGAAACAGTTTTACCAACAAGCTTACATATGTTCAATGTGATCCTTATTCTACGCACGGCACACAAGTCGATAGGCGAGTTCATCCTAAACTTTTCTCAGTGTGTTTGAGGTAATTCTTGCAATAGCTGCTTCAGTCCTGTGTCTTAATTCTGGAAGATCAGCTGGTAGCGGAGGTACGCACACTCAATCTTTCATGAACCCCCACACATAAAAATCACATGGCGTCAGATCAGATGAACGTGGAGACCATGCGAAACAAGCTTTAACGTGAGACCTTTTGCGGAAAATCCATTGGTCGAGTACAGTGATATTCAATCAATCGAGTACTGAGAGATGCCAGCGAGACGGTGCACCATTTTGCTGCCAAATGAAGTTATATGATTCACTTCCTTTTAATTGAGGAAATAGCCATAGTTGTAGAGCATCAGAATAGATAGAACCAGTTACGGTTGGTTCTCCGAAAATGAAAGGGCCTTACATTTTCCGCCGAGATATGGCACCAAGAACATTCAATTCAGGTGAGTCTCGTTGCGATTCTAGCGCCTCGTGAGGATTTTCTAAGCTCCAGATGCCCTCGTTATGAGTGTTCACATGTCCACTGAGGTGTCCACCGGAACGCTCGTTTCACAGTAATAGCAGATTCTGTCTTTGCAAACTGGGGAACACAAAACGCTTTCTGGTCAATTGTCACCATTTTTCTACTAGCGCGTTGATCGGCGGGGAAGGGGGGATTAACATACGTTTCGCGCGCATGCGCACACATGCCAACAAACAAAACTGTTTCAGTTGGTCTTTCATTCGATGTATGGATTGTACTTCTAAGTTAAATGTAATAAATAATATAAAGCGTTAAAACTCCGATATATCCATTTAGAACAGGGGTGGGCAGACTTTCCCATGGTGCGGGCTACTTCTAATTTTTTCAAGATTTTGCGGTCCACCCAATGTTAGTGGTACACATAAGGAAGGAGGGGGTCTACTGGTCCGGACCCAGCTCCATAGCCCTTGTGATTTTTTTTCCGATTGATTATAATCTCGTGTATATAGTACGCAAAATTTACTTAAGTTTTTGTTATCAATATTTTTTTTATTATTTAATGCTGATTGTTTGTTCAGTGACTTTTTTTTTTTGTTTTTTGTTCCCGAGAACCTACTAAATGAAAAAAATATATATTTGGCTGAGCATTGGGGTATAATACGAGAATGGTAGACTTTTGAACCTCGACCTCGCCTCCCCCTTGAAAAATTCTTGTGTGTGCCAATGCCCAGTGTCGTAGGTGTGAGGAGGTTGGAAAAGGTCTGCAATATTTATAATAAATTAATATAAAATACGGAATATCTACTTACTTACAGAACTAAAATAAAAAACTAACACTTTTAAGACCACGTTTTAAGCAAAACGCAAAATATACAATCATAATAATAAGAGTCACTAGTATAATATCAAATGATGCATTTATTATCAAACAATTCAAAATACGTAAAAATAAACGTTTTCATCTTAGTCTGCATACTTCAACCAATCTTGAATATTTCCTCATATAATTACTAACTGCTAAAATCTTCAGGGGGTTACCCCAAAATGTATTGGCAGTCCATTGGTCGATCGCGATCGACGTAATGCCCACCCTGGATTTAGAAACACCCAGTATTTACTGATGTATGTTGTTCTGTCAAGTTGCAGAAGTAAATACTGAATAAAAATCCAGTACAATTTAAGGAAAAGTTGATTAGGAACATTGCTTTAGAAGAGGCACTAAATTGAAGTACAAATTAGAACTATATCATGCATGTAAAATATAAATTAAAGTTTAACAATTTGAGCATTGAATACAAACAGTTGTATAATTTGTACAATGGGGTTTGGTACGCCATTAGGTGGACAAGGATATTTCCCCTCCCCACTTTTATTTTTAAAATAAATTACAAAATTCAAAGAACGTTGTTTGGTACTAAATGGATTGAATATTTCAGTTCACAACCAGTATCTATTAATATTCGGCCTTTTTTTAAAAAAAACTGAAGGTATGTTGAAACTTGTTCTGTAACAGTAAGCAAAAATTCCCTATTAAAATCGGTATTTAATTCACTTAAAATTTAAATGCAAATAATATTAATTCAAAACCAATGTAGCTCATCTGTACACATAAACAGACTTTTAAAAAAATTAAATACTACACTGAAAAAAAGCAACAAACCTTCTGTACATGCTCTTTTTGATACACACTTTTGTTCCGATCCAAGGAATATTTGTCCCACGGGACAATAATATCGACGAGGTCCTGCGTGTGTGCACATAAAAACCCTTCTACAATTTGTTGGATCAGGTATCAAGCGTGGAATTTTTCCGGAAGTTGAAGCGGGACATTGTGGAGCCCATGCAGAAAGGGGCGATGAAGTTGCTACAGGTAATATCACTCCAAGTGACAGATAGAATAGAGTCATTAACTTATCCATGGAAAGGAAATAATCCATAAGGAATTCCGTACTATACATAGAGAAAAATAATTTATTTATTATTAAATCTGTGTCTAGCCGTTCCAAATAAAATTAAATTCTGTCATTAAAATAGCATTTCACACATCTAATCACAAATAAAAAATATTTCACTTTCTTAAAATCAGCTATTTGCAATATTTTGAAAAAAAAACATTTTCGTTCCAAACTTTTGCAGGGAGTTTTGCTGTTGTTTCAAAACAACCTTAAGGTATCCGACTACGTTCGGAACCGTGATTTTGCAAAAGTGCATAAATGGATAATTTTCATGATATTTAGTGTCACTTAGACTAGAATATATGCATGAAATTGTTTTAAGGATATTTTGACAAAATTTTTTATTTAAATGCAATATTTTAGCAAAAAATTAAATTCTAGTTGAATTCTAGAAATAAAAATTCTAGTTGAGCCTCTGTAGAGAGGACTGAGATATATACAGGCAAAATATTATTATAATAGAAGCATTTTTCACAAAAGGAGAACATTTGGAAAAAAGATTATTCTAAGTTAATTTTTGCTAAAATATTATAGTTAAATAATTTTTTTTGTCAAAATGTCATTAAAACAATTTTATGCATGTATTCTAATCTAAGTGACACTAAATATTATGAAAATTATCCATTTATGCGCTTTTTTAAAATCACGGTTCCGAAGTATATTTCTTCCAAAAAATAAATAAAAATAACTTTTCTTTCATGAATTTTGTTCTAAAACCCCCATGCTTACGGAATAGTGTGGGCGTATGTTCGAAATTGCAAAATTCCGTGATATGCAGCCAATAGTAAAAAAAAAACCTTTCCCTCTCATGTTTAAAAACGTTTACTGCTTTGCTAACATCTTTTGATTTCGCAACATTTAAGAACAGGTTTTTCGGAAATCGGCTCCCAAGATGGGGGTGAAAGGGATGTTGTTGATTTGAAAAAATCCCCTTTTTGAACTAATAGAACAAATCTAGTTAAATACAATAGTGCCAAACAATAAGGTTTGGCAAGCCTGTTTCTTTTGTTGAGTAGAAATTCGCTCGAAACGGATTTTGCAAAAAAATGATTCCCAGGAAGAGGAAAGGGGTTTGCAACGATAATTCAGCAAAAAATTCCAATTTTTGAACTATTAGATGTATAGATTTGAAATTTGGCAAGCATATTTCTTTTGATAAGCAGAAATTCACCAAGAACATGATTTGCGGAAATTGACTCCTAAAGGATGGAGTTACAAGGTCATAAAAAATTTAATATATTCTGTTTGAGAAATTCACAAGTCTCGTTCTTTTTAAATTTAGAGATGATGGCTATAAAAAGTTTTTTAAATACAATCAAAAATTTAATGCTAAGCTTTAGGTATCAATAAATTAAAATATATAGAGTCATGCATTTTCATGAAATAACCAGCGAAGCATCCGAGTATGCTATACTATATTATATATAGCATAAAAATGATAAACAAATATTAATATTTCTGCTATATCTTTAAAGACGATTTATGTTTTTCAATTGCATTCAGTTCACGCAGTACTAACTAAAAAGGATTTTGAAACATTCATTAAAAATAGATTTTTAAATAAAATTTGAATTCTAAGTACATTTACATTATCAGATTAAATTTAATTAAACAAACGCGAGAAAAAAATAATTCAATGGCTTAAAATGTGATTTGAATTGTTCTAATAAAAGGCATTAAGCTTTGGAAAATATATTTGTGAATAGCGTTCGCGCTTAAAAATGAACAAAATTTTATAAAATAAGAGACATTAGAAATTTCAAATGAAAAGAGTTTTGAGAAAATTCTTAAGCAGAATTGAAGATTTTAATTAAAGAAATATGAAAAGAGTGAATAACAATTTTTACTGTTTTAAACAAAAATATCGTTTTAAATATATTTTAAATTTTCATTGCATTCAAAACTCAGGCTGATTTGCAAACAAATTGAAATATTTTTTTTAAAAAAAAATCGTATCTATTGCAATAAAAATAACAATAAAAGAAAAGAGCATACAATCAGTGTTCTTTAGAATACATACCTAAAATTTGCAATGATGCGTACTGAACAAGAAAATGAAGCAAAATAATATTATTAAGTATTCTCTATTAATGATAGACAAAATTATCTAATTGCGATAAGAAAGATTTATTATCACTTATTAGCAAAGCGCGTGAGTTATTTGCATCAAAATGAAACTAATATCAATCGCAGTCAAAATTATCTTTCAGGAGATTATGTAGTCACATAATGATGAGGAAGCGATTTCAGACGAAACTTTAAAACTTCTGAATAAAGTTTTCGAAGTTTTTCACTCACATGTAATCAGATCTTTAAATATATTTCACATTCAAGAGAAAGGAATTAAAATAAAATACCTTCCACAAAAATTATGTGTTTGTGCTTATGAAAAATTTAGATTTATTCTGGGCAAGAGAATCCAGTTGTTTGGATGTACTACGTTTCCTTTTTCGACGTTTTCGAATGAGGGGTGTTAAGTAGTTCTATTTTTCGTGCCCATTCATTGGTGGATTTGTTTACTTCATTAATTTTCTGTAAAGGGCAATGTTTAAATAATTGTACACTCTTATATATTTATATATGAGTATATACGATTTAAATGTCAATTAGTCAAATTATTTAAAATTATTTATATGTTAATTACTTAAGTAGATTACATTTGTATAACATATATGTTTATGTGATACTTACGCACTATCGCAACAATGCCAATGTTCAAGAGAACTCGACAAGTTGACAACCCTGATTTCCCATGTCATACGCTCTGAAATGGAAACCATGTGGCTCCTTTCATATAATGACGCCGATAATACATAAGAGTACCGTTTGTATAACTTACATAAAGCCGTATACTATGTAAGGCTAGGAAAACTTATGCCTTAAAAACGTTCACTTTTCTTAAAATTTTCTAAACAAACAAAAGGTAAGGGTTCATACTTTTTCCCAATTAATGCTTTTATTTTCTCTCCCGTAATCTCTTAGTTGTCGTCACTAATATAAACAAAAATATTGATAACTTTCTCGACAATTAACTTAATTAAAATTTCGGATTTTAATTCTTTGTGCTCTTACTGAATCAAAAAATAGATCCCATGTTTGTTTTTTTCTTCATATCTTCGATCTCTTACATAAGAAAATCATTTTTCTTTTTTTTCACCTATTTTCGCTTGCGTTCCTCTTCTCTCGTTCACTCGCTGGAGTTGAGTGGAAGTGGGCTGCATGACAGTAATGGTTAAATAAAGAAAATAAAACTTCACGGGAAAAAATTGGCATGAAATTTTGACGAAAAAAACCTCGTACCTAAAAAGTTTTCAATTCAAAATTGAACGAGCGTCGCAGACCCAAACAAGAATGCTGAGAGGGGCCGAGTAAAACCGACTGAGCGTAACGCAGCCGAAATTGAGTCTTGATTTAGATTCCTGCTTCAGCAAAACGAGCCTAAAGAAATTATCACTTCAAAAAGTTTTTAAATTACAGTTAACCAATTTAAAGATATTAACTAGTTATATGTGAATGATGAGCATACTCATCATGGAGAAGTTGATGGATTTTGTTGTTTTGATAAGCGTACTCGTCATATTTAAAAAGTAGTGACCATTGGCTATTTAAATCGTAATTTCTGAGAAAAAAACAAAATATATCATCAAATTTCAAGATATTTAGAATATTTTCAGGCCACAGAGGCCGGAGTAAAACAAATAAATAAAAAATATGAAAAATTTAGATGAACGCATGCGCGTTCCAGCATGCACCTGCTGAAGCAGTGCATAAGTTCGTTATTTAAATGCGATGATAATGTTTTTTAGATGTTAGCCTAAAAGGGGAAAAGGAAAAAGGCATTCCGATTGATTTTTACAGATTTTTTTTTTAAATTCTTACCTTTATATGTACAATTAAATATGTTTAACGCGAAAACGCTTAAGACGAAATATCGGTTAACACGAAAATACGTCTCAAGACTTTTTGAGGCCCTGGGCAAAACTATGCCCTACCTGTGATCCTTAAAAGTAGACAGTATACAGCGTATATTATCGTACAAATGGTGGTTTGGAACAGAAAAATGTTTACGACTCACAATCGATTAAGTTACGATTAAGTGAGTTGAATGATTTTATTATGGATTCTCTGGGATGTTAACTTTCTCTAGTTGGGCTGAAAATATAAACAATATTCAAATATATATATATAATATATATATATATAATATTATATATATATATATATATATATATATATATATATAACTCTTTGAAATTAAAATTAAATCATTCGAATCCTTTTACACATTATTTATAAAGGAATGGGGCTCTTCAAAACGGTGTAAAATGTTTATAAAATATAATCATAATTTAAAAAATTATAAGCACATGAAAATGGGAAACATTTTTATAAGAAATATTAAGTTTTACGTTGCTCATGCTATTTTCTAAAATAGTTGCTTTAATTACTAACAATGAGGTCATTTATAAAGTTAAATGTATATCCTTATTACACTGTGCTATTTTTATATCAATAAAATAATGAATTATTATTTTTAAAAAAAATTACATTTTCAAATTTTTTTAAAAAATTTCAAGACTTTTCAAATATTTTGAAATACAAAAGATATATTACTCTTAAATTAAGTAGGCTTTAAAGAGTATGATATATTTTATAATTCTATAAAGTTTAATACACCAAAGGGGCTACTATTTCTGAAAATAGCATCGCAACTTAAAAATTACTTAATATTTATTACAAAACTATTTCTTATTTTCATATACTTATAATTTTTTAAAATTATGATTAATATTTCAAACATTTTGTACTTTTTTGAAACCATAATCTTTTGTAAATAATGTGTAAAAGATTCGACTTAATGTAAACTTAAAAGAATTATATCTATTTGAAAATTGTTTACTTTTTCACCCCTCGAGACAAAATTAACACCCCTGAGTTAAGTTATATACAACGGTCCTCACATAATAATACAATCTTATCACTTTTGCCAGTTGTCATGCAGGTTGAAATTCCATGGACAAATGCGTGTCACCGACCAGGAGGTGAGCCCATTGATAGCTGTTGGACCGAAGTTACCAAACTATCGAGTTGCGTAAATTGCAATTGTTTGATATTAGAACCATGTGGACATTAGAGTAATAGCCCAATATTATTTGATACAGTATATCTTAAAATATAAACATCTTCTGTGCGTGTGTATGTGACTAAACACCACCTAAACGGGTGGACCGGTTTTAATGAAATTTTTTGTGTCTGTTCCAGTGTACTCGAGAATGGTTTAGATTCCCAAATCGGTCTGATATCGCAATTAGTTAAAAAGATATTAATTAAAAGCCTTAAAACGCATAATTTTTTTACGCCTGTGTGCTATTTATTCTGCTAATTCGCGACAAGAAAAGCCATGATACGGTATATCTTTATACACTCAGGAACATTGGAAATAGCGACCCAAGAAGAAAGCATCGGATTGAAATGAAATTTAATACACATAATGACACAGATGAGAGATTCACTTGATCTCAAAAACAAGACAATTAAACGGATACAGGGTGTGCAACGACACAAATACTGGGTAAATTCAATAGCGTGTTGGACCACCTCCAGCTGCAATACATGCCACCACACGGTCCGGCATTGAGTTGATTAGACACCTTATGTTGTCCTGAGGCAGATGGGCCCACAAATCTTGAACAGCCAACTCTAAATCATGTACAGAGTGACACGATGGCATCTGCCGTTTTAGCTGATCCCACACGTGCTCTACAGGGGACAAATCGGGGGAGCGGGCCGGCCATGGAAGAGTCTGAAAATGACGTAGGAGCAACTCTTGCTGTATGCGGACGAGCATTATCTTGCTGGAAAATTGCCCCTGGGAGACCATTTAGGAAAGGTCCTACATGGGGTCGAAGAATATCATCAACGTAACGTTGGCCCGTTAAGGCTCCACGCATCACAATTAAAGTGGATCGGCTGTCTTAGGCTATGGCCTTCCCAGGCCATTACACCAGCTGTGCGGGCAGTGTGACTAAACACCACCTAAACAGTGTGGGAATTGTACCGCTCACCAGGGTGCCTCCACACCAGTACACGGTTATCATCTGTCCCCAAAACAAACCGGGATTCATCATTAAAGACAACCTTTTGCCAATCTGTGACTTTCCACATTGATCTGGCTTAGCACCACTGTAGACGCAGTTGCCGATGTTCCGGTGTTAAAGGGAGTGCACGGAAAGGGCGCTTGGATTTAAGATTTGCTTCTGCAAGGTGTCTGGAAATTGTTTGTGGAACAATTGCTACGCCTACGTCTGCTCGTATCGTTGAACGAGTCACTGTGGGGTCCACAAGTGCTTGCCGCATGATCCTCTCTCCTCGTGGTCTTCCTAGTCGCTCCAGACCCGGTTTTCCGCACGTGGGTACCTTCTCGTGTCCACTGCTCCCAACAATTTCTAACGGCACACTCCGAACGATCCACCTGACCAGCAACACGGCGCATCGACCAGCCTGCAGTTTTCATCCCAATGATCAGGCCTCTCTCAAACTCGCTTAACTGTGAGAAATGTCTTCTAGCACGTTTCGCTTACCAGTCTTCCTACAATCGGCGGGTAATCGTCACGTTTATGAATCTTCGAATTTGCACTGGCTTACATAGCACCCTCTTCCTGATTGTAGCGCCACATCGGCGTGTATAAGCATGCGTATTGCCACAAAACTTGGATCATTTGTATATCACATTACGCTGTACTTATTTGCAAAGTTTCGCGATTGTGTACTTAGCTTCCTTCTTGGGTTGCTATTTTCAATGTTCCTGAGTGTATATGTAATTCTTCTGTGCGTGTGTATGTGACTAAACTCCTCTTAAGCGGGTGGACCGATTTTGATGGAATTTGTGTTTGTTCCAGTGTATTCGAGAATGGTTTAGATTCCCAAATCGGTCTGATATCGCAATTAGTTAAAAAGACATTAATTAAAATCCTTAAAACGCATAATTGTTTTACTCCTGTGTGTGTGCTATTTATTCTGCTAATGCGCGACAAGAAAAGCCACGATACAGTATATCTTTAAAAATAGGAATTTTCTGTGCGTGTGTATGTGACTTAACTCCTAAACACACACACACGGCTGGACATTTTTTTTTATTTAAAATTATTTCTTATAGGAAATCTATATTAAAAGAAAGAGTTTGTGTGTGTTTCCCTTCTAAGCAACCCAGAAGTATAAAACTTGGCACCTAATTATTATAAGTCCTAATGATGTGCACTAAGAAGAGTTCTTTTCGAAATTAACCAAAAATATTTAATATCCAATGGCCTTACGATAAATTAAGCTTTTGTACAATTTAATAAATATACCCGTTATAAGATACTTTGTGTCTCAACTTTTTCACCTTTAATTAAAAGAAGTTTAAGTTTTTATTCCCACACCCTCTACATTTAACTTCGCTCATAGTATACACATACTCACACGCTAATGATTGATCGAATTGTGATAACCGTATATGTAATGAAGTTGGATAACTTTTTAATACAAATTTTCATCAAAACGGTCCCGATTGTTTAAGCTTATTCATAAAAATTTTTAATTTAAGATATATGTACAGGACAACGTCTGTCGGGTCCACTAGTATATATATATTTCAGATTTGCAGATTTCGAAGCTTTAATAAGTTAAGAAAATGATAAAGAAAGAATGCACACAACTGAAAATTATGCGAAACTGGTCTAAGCAGCGAAAAATTATTGGAATGGGAAAGAACTAAATGCCTGAGATACCTTTTCTAATTAATATAGAGTAGTATTGTGGAGAAGGAGTGAGGACGATGCATAACAATACAAGAAACATACAAATTATAGTTTTATTGTTGAATCAATACCTCTCAGTAAAATTCTTAACCTTAATAAGGGAAAGATTTTAATACATTCTTGCCACAAGATTCAAAATGTTTTTCAATTCCTACTATTATCTCTCACTCTATATATTTATTTACATATTTATCTTGTTCAAATTTTCAATCGTTAATAAAATACATTTTAAAGCACTTAATTGAGCTAAAATTTTACATACACGTTTATTTTGGATGACAATGCGAGAATTTAATTAATAAAAATTGATTAAAACTAATTATTCTAAGGATTACAGATACAATCGCGTTGGCTTCATTTTTAGTGACTCCCGTCTGACATTTTTTCCTCCCGTTTTAAAGAATTCAGTTGAACTGAAATTTTATATACACAATTGTTTTGGATGACAATACGATACTTTAATGATAATTAATAGAAATTAATTGCCCTTAATATTGTAATTCTGTCATATGTATATACATATTTATATTAATTGTAATTATTCGATAAAACGTAACTAATAATTATATAATGTATAAAATAAAAATTTTCTTTGTTTCTTAGAAGGAATTGGCCTAAAAAAATTTCATTTTATATTACAGTAGAACGTGGTTTATCCAGAGCGTCAAATATCCGAACGTGTTTTTTTTTGTCAATTTAGAAGGCGAAAAAGACTACAATTACGCCCACAGGGATGAGATTATCGACTTTGTCCAATCGATCCCAGGATTTCAAGAATGCGATGAAGATATGGAAATCTGCATGGCAATCGATGCAGTCGTCTCAGTAGATTTCAAATGCTAAATGATGACAAGATTGTGACTTCCGTGCAAGCAGAATCCGACCCTCTCTAAGATGAAACGGATGAAGACGAAGACAACAACGAAAGTAGCAAGTGTTTATCAAATTCTGGCACGTTTTCTGCATTAGACAGCTATGGAGTGGTACAAATAACAATCAGTCTGGGAAAAAGCGCCCTACGGCGCTCGCGAACATCTAATTTTAGTTTAGTACAGTCAGAATGCTGTCCTACTCAACTACTGCTGTTGAAGAGAATCGGAAACCTTGCAGCGAAAAGTTATTATTTTCCACAATAAAGGTAAAATTGCGAGATTTTGCACCTATTTTTCTTTTCCTTCAAGCACATTTCCCGCATGTGATGATTTTCAATTTTCGCATAGTGTCCTGTTTCACATACTACATGCATCGGATTCGGTGTTCAGTTATCCGAACGGTGTCCATTTCCAATTAATTCCGATAAACGTCGTTCTACTGTACTTGTTTAGTTTAGCTTAGTTGAACTAACATAACACTAGAAGCAATATGAGTGTTATCAGGGTAATTTGAAATTTATTAATGTTGCACAACACAAAGGCAATTAGTGACAGACCTCTCAATTTTGAACCTCAGTGAAGCGATGAGGATGACACCAAAGTCAACAATTTTCTCTCCAAACTTCCATACCCCAATAAGATACACTGCAGATCTTCAGTGGCACCAGATGCAACAAGTGGTGACCACAAGCTCTTGAACATGATCATCAGACTACTGCAGCCACTCATAAACACAATAGTTTGAAATTCAGTTATTTTCACTTAAATTGTAGTTAAACAATAAAGTGTGTTGATAAGCAAAGTTTCCCTGCCCACTTGGGCATATTAAAAAACTAAGGAAAAGTGCTAATATTACTTCAAGCGCGTATTTTTAACACCTTAATATTTCATACCACAAAAACATTTCGGTACCTGATTTAGCTTTTTTGTTTTTGTTCATAAAAAAGACAAATGACAAAAGAAAAAATGCATTCATAAAAGTTTTAATTTACAAAGATAATCAGTGTACTGCCATTTTCGCAGAATTAAAAAATTGTGTCAACAGAATATTCATCAGAGATAAGTTAAAATGTGGGGCAGGGCAATTTTAAATAGAATATGAAAGTATTTTTCTTTTGAAAAACTGATTACAGCAATTTACTATTACAATACATGCATAAAAAATATGAATTCAACACAAAATCTTAAGTTTTCAAAAATAAAATAAAATTTTATAAAAATGTATATTATTGCAGAGTTTAAGAAAAAAATTCTAAAGATGAAAGATTTACGAAAATGGGGATAAAAACAGTAGATCTAAAGAAACAACGCAAGAGTTTCAAAAAAGTTCCCACTTAGAAATAGTGGATTCAAAAACTACATACATGTAAAAGACAAAAACATTATCAAAGCTCACAATGGCAACATTACTGAATGCAAACTGAAAAAGTGCATGCCAGTTGATAATTATAAGAAGCTTTTTTTTTAGATAACTTTCCATCCAGAATATTTGGCATCTCTCATCTTTAAGAAAGTATTTATAGCTGAAAATAATTAGAGTCAACATGCAAGTGTGGTTTGAATGAATACAAAATGCGTAAAAGAAAGATTTTTAAAAAGAATTTTGACTAAAAATCTTACTACTATAATGTTTGCAATTAAAAATTAAATTACCAACAAATTTTTGAGGGAATAAATTTCATGTAATCGGAAAAGAAATTTGTTCCTCTTAGAAACATAAATTATATCAATATGTAACTTAACTCTATTTTTTTGCATAATGGACACATTTCCAATAAATACATGCAAAAAAAGGTAAAAAAATTTTTATTTATAGAAAATAGAATAATTCATGATTCTTAAAAATTAGTAGAAAAAATATGATGTTCCAAGTTGAAATGTGCATCGAAATTTTAGTTTTACGTTTTACCTATTTTATTTAAAAATGTGTATAAGTACATTTGTTTACCCAGTGTTGAAGTACAGTGTTGAAAGTACATTTTTATTTGAAAAGGAAAATTTATTACTAATTCAAACACATAAATAAAATAATCTCAACAGCAAAGAAAAGTTTTATTTACTATTTCTTTTCAGTTGCCAACTACTGATTGAATTTTCCATTAATTGACTTTTGGCAAACAAAATAAATATATATGTGCATGGATTTTATTCACATCAATCTCTGAAGTTAAAATATAAATATGGAAAAATTTATTTATTTCTATGTATATTTTAAAAATCAGGGCATTCCTCACAATAAAACAAAAAAATTAAGTGTTGATTTTAAAGAGACAGTTAACTACCAAATTATATAGATTTTAAAATAAAAATTTAATAATGAAAAAAACAATTGTTTTTCTTAGAAACTTGATTGATTACATGAAATCAAAAGTTTTCAATAAAAAGAGAATAAAATTTATTTATAATTTCAAATCATAAATAAGATTAATGTAAAAAAAAAAAAGAATCAAGTATTTATATAATGAATGAGAAAAACATCAAGCAGCTACAACTATGTACACAGATCCATATGGTATATATCCTATTTCCGGAAGAATTATTAAATGTTTCATAAAATAATCATTTCCATCAGTGATTCCATAAGTAAAAATCTGCCACCTAGCATACATAAAAAACTATGAACTGGTGTATATGTGATTTAATACAGCTGGTGCAATCAATATACATATTCTCTAATATAACTAAGTATTATTTTATATGTTTTAAAAATCACACAACATAGTATAAATAAATTTCGACAAATAAACATGTACATTTAAAAAAAATATGATCTTTATTGCACAATTTTCATACATAGATTCAAACAGGTAAATTTGTATAAAAATAAATTTATAACATTGATAAATGCATTGCAAACATAATAGTAAGGATGGATCTGGCTATTCAAATTCATGAATACAATTTCACTTAAAATATTATATATTTAGATAATATAAAAATATATATCGATTAAATTATATTCTTCAACATTCCACTACCGTTAACAAAAAGTACACATTCATATCAACTTCTATTCACAATTATTTACCTCATAAAGCAAAAATTAACAATTAAAATACTTACAAAATCATTAATTTTACCCCAAAATCTTATAATCTTTTAAATTAATGATACAAAATGATTTAATCCTTTCCAAAATCGCAAACGTAAGTAGGTTGGTCAATTCTATACAAAATTTGACCAACATTGAAGTAACCTTCATATTCAACACAATCAGCAGTTGTATCCTCATGATAATGACCACCTACACCATGATCACTAAAACAGTGAGTATGTTCCACTCTCAGATTTAATCCCTAATAAAAATAAAATATGAAAAAAAAATATTCAAATATATCAAACAAAAGAATTTAATCAAACTGAAGTATTTTAATAGATCAACATATCACAAAATTTCAATAATTACATGTCCTCTTTTACTTGACACATTATAGATATAGCTAGCTTACTCATAAATCTTGACCACAACATTCACACACACACACAGTTAAGAAAATCATATATACTATATTTACTCGAATCTAAATTGCACTTTTTTTCCCAATATGTTAATGCTACTGAAAATCAAGTGCAGCTTAGAATCAAAGAAGGGCAAAATTCGTTGGGGCAATTGGAACAATTGCAGGTTGATGTATGATTTAAAAGTTAGTAATACAGATAAAATAACTATTCACTTATTAATTTACATTTTAAATTCATTTTAGTTTTGTAAAAATGGATATAGATAAACCATTTTACACTATTTTTTATTTTTCATAAAAGCTTGTTGAGAATTAAGGATGTGGCTTAGAATCAATGGGGACTTACATTTGAGTAAATATGGTACTTTTGCAAATTCCTGCTTTTTTATTTTAAAATTTTTTTTACATATGTTTTATTTATGAGAGCATTTATTGATTTTTTCAATTGTAGTTGTTTTATTCAGTGTCAAGTGGCATGTAATTTACGGAGTTCCTGTCCCTGTAAGGGACGTACCTCCTCATCAGAATTGATAAATTTAGAGCCGAATTAATGGGGTGACAAAGTGAAAAAGAAAATTTTTTTAAAAAAATAAAAAATTAAATTAAATGGGCAGACCAAATCTGCTAAAAACAGTGGAGAATGGAGTCCGCTCACCGAAGGAAGAATTTCCCAGCTTAATGCGATTTGATTGGACGAAGCCGATCTACACAGAGAGTGGGCGTGGAAATGGATTGGGTCGATCCGAAAATAAACGACACGAAACAAGGAGATCTTGGAATTAAGTAAAATTTCAAGATCCCATAGAATAAAGAAGGGGGAGAAAATAAATTTTGAATAAAAATTTTAAATGAACCAACTTGCACATTGCCTGTAAAATGGGGGGAGGGGCCCAAAAAACAAGAAAATATAGGACTGATTGCGGTATAAGAATTTATATAACGCAATGAAGTCATATAAGTGATATAACATGATAATTGATAAAAGGAAACAAAAAATATCCAGCTCTCAAAAACGTAACGATCGTTCCAGGGAGCGATTTAATTAATGATTGCTGGATGTGAAACGAATTTTAAAAGTATTGCTAGATAGAAAGTACCGTGCCTCCATCTGGTGGCCGGAAAGGAAAGCAGAAGCGAGATCAGCTGCAAAAATGATTCCGAAGAGGTCACCCTCTCGGTTTCCAACCGTGGAGAACATCGCTTCAGTTAGAACATTAAATCCGCGACTCTCGGCGTGAAGCTAGTATTTACTTGCTATAGTGAGAGTTTTTAGTTTTAAGAAGAAAGTTTAAGATTAAAATTAAGTTAAAATTAAATTTAAATTCCCAATGAAAAATAAGCTAAATTAAGCTCTAAGCCTTTTGGCTTAGGGAAAATTTATAAATTCATGATCAAGAAGTGCTCTAGGGGGCTTTTGAGATGATGGCACTGCGGGATCGTATGCAGGCTGGTTACTAATTAATTCGTTGGAAATGTTAGGAAGATTATCAAAGAACCTTTTAGAAAGGTCCTTTATATAAGGTAAGAATGGTTTAATTTTTAAGTCGCGATATATGACCTCATTGCGTACGAACCAGGGAGCATTAACGATTTGTCTCAAAAATGAGTTTGTCAGCGTGTGTAATTTCTTCAAATGACACATGCCAGCAGATCCAAAAATTTGTGATCCGTAGCACATGACCGGTCGTTATGATAGATTTGTAGAGCAAAACCTTGTGCCGGATCGCAAGATTACTTCTTTTGGAGATAAGTGTTTTATTCAGTTGATTTTTTAAGTTGATTCAGTTAAATTTTTTTTCCAAATGACTTGTGAATCTTCATATAAAATTTTAATTGGTAGTAATGTGCAGGAAAAATAATAAATTTAATATAAGAGAAATATAATTGAATTATAAAGCTACGTTACATTCATACTAAAAAATAATACAGGATATAAAGTTCTAAGGAATCTCATTAGAAACTTTCAACAATTGTTCCAGATTTTGATTATACTTTTTTGAAAGCATTAAGGAAAAAGCGATGGATTTAAAACATTCAGACTATACAAGAAATAAAATTAACATAATACACAAAATAAAAAGTTTCAAAACTTACAGGATCAGAAGATACAAAAACACTCAAACAAGACAAAGGAGCTGGCATATTGAAAAACTTCAGCCAATTATTCACATCATCAGTGCTTTTCAAAGGTGTCTCAGAATAATCAGGCTAATTAAAAATGTTATTTAGTAGAATGTTGGCAGAAAAAAAGTACTTAAATATATGTTTTCGTTCTTGTTTTTAACAAGGAAATCTCAACATCAACAAAAAAATTGAGAGTAATTTCATTTTAGTAAAATAATTCATAATGTAGCTATATAGTCAAAAGTAAAAAAATACTAATTAAAATCTTTAATAAAAGAGTGTTATAGCTAAATAGTGAAAGAATATTGTTTTATAAGAAGAGTAAGTGTAGAATATAATTTCAAAGAAATATATACTACAAAAATTAAGATCATTTTTACTTTTCCTCTCATGACATAGCAAAAGAATTTTTTTCATAGTAAAAAGAAACATCTTAAATTATGTAGAACTCGCTAAATTAATGAGAAATACTTTTTACAAATAATTTATGCAAAAAGAATTTTAAAAATATGATAGAATGGATTAATTAAACAATCCAGGAAAAAAAAGAATTTAAAATGAAATAATTTTTTTCTTCTTTAGTACAATAAATAGTTTCAACATATTCCTAAGCAAAATTCTATTGATGTAGGTCACATGTTGATATCAATACATTTATGAAAAGTAAGTAATTGAATAAATTTCATGAAATGTTGAATCCTAATATCCAAATTTAACCGTATTGATTAATATACTAACAATATTGATGTAAAAATAAATAAAAAATAACTCCCTATAAAATTCAATATTTATTAGATTCTTTGTACATTTATTAGCTTTCACACATAAATTACATATGAAAGCTAATAAATGTACAAAACTTTTCATAAATAGTACTCGGTAAAGTATTTTACTTCTTATTAATTTAAATTTATACATTTCGTGATTCACATCATGTTATTCGGAATTTATACTGACATTCAAAAAGTAAAATAAAAAACATGAACAATGATGTAAAATTTTTAACTAAAAATTATATGTTCATTATTAGGTTTTCACATACACTAAAATTCCTTTTAAACAATAAGTCCATAAATGAAATTATTTACAGTTAGATGTCATAAAATCAATTAACTTACACTCTTTTTCAAACTGAACAAAACATTACAATTTTTTTTCTAAAATAAATAGCCTTATATTTAGATGTAATAAATAACTGCAATTTCTGCTTGTTTTATTTGTTAGAATAAATGAAAACTTGCAAGATAAATTTACAAAAAGTATTACAAATTAAATTAAATATATGAATTTTGATTACCATGATATGAAGTTTGGCTTTTCCAGTTTGTATTACAAAAACACCACCAATGCCAACTGGCTTTTCAAACTTCTTTGCTAATGCTAAGCGCATAGTTGTAACAAAATTTTCAGATCCTTTTCGATTTTTAGCTACTACTTTTAAAACCTAATGGTAAAAGAGTTTATTCATATAATTATAAATTGGAAATGTATTTAAAATGCCATAGTAAATTCATGACAGCAACAAAGAGCTTTTTCTTCTGGTTTTAAACTTAAGTTGAGATTGCATTAGATAAATATTTTAAATATACAATAACATATCCATGAATTATTAAAACGTACAAAAAAAGCAAATTGAATATTTTTTTACAACTCTGCTATTTGAAGTTCCAAATAATACAATTAAAACATTTTGGTATATTTAATAACCCCCCCCCAAAAAAAAACCTGTCATATTACTTTTCACAAAACACATGTGTTTGTTCAAGCGCAACAGCGCTGCCTGGACTGAGCATGCCCAGTAATTCTGATGTAACTGTAAAAAGAGTTGTGAGTAAAAAATAAATACCAGTCCACTAAAAACTGTTGCGATTGAGTGCTGAGTATTCGACGGAGTGAGCCATAACACTGGTCCGGTAGAATCCGGAGAAAAACCGCATGTAGTGATGAGTTAAAATTGTGCTGGAAATTGTGTCTGAAAACTGAGGGAAGAAACTGAGTTTCTGAAGTATTTTCTGTGTCTTGAGAGTCCAGCGCAATTCATCAGTCGAAGCGAGAGCGATTTCCTTGCTTCTTATTTGATATCAAATTAATGTTATGTGTTAAAATGTCAACAATTAAAAGTCTTGAGAAGGATGAGCTTTTGCTGGTTGCCGAGGAGCTGGGATTAGACATACCCCAGAATTCAAAAATTATAGTATTAAAAATTTTAATTGAGAGTAGTGAAATCTTTGAAACTGATAAGGAGTTTCTGCAAAGTGTAATTGGTGGCGTTTTGGCAGAAAAGAAAGCTAAAATTGAACAAGAAAAATTTAAATTAGAGTCTGAAAAGGCCAAGATTGAATTTGAAAAAATTAAATTAGAACAGTAAAAGAAAAAGCTTGAATTAACTAATGCTAAATGTAAATTGTCCCCTGCGCAAGAGAAAAGTGAACATTTTGAATCTGTCCCATCTGATATTGAAAACTTAATCAAAAGTATCAAAACTCTAACAATACCTGTACCTTCTAATACAGAAGCCTATAATTTATTTTTTCAATCGCTAGAAAAAGCTTTTAAAACAAAAAATGTGGAGGATAAATTTAAAGCAGAGATTTTATTGAATATGTTGGGAGAAAAGGTGGGAAATTTAATGATTTATGTTAAACAAGAGGAACTGGGTGATTATGAAAAAATCAAGCAGTTAGTGCTAAAACAATTTCAACCAACACCTCGAGTATTGCTTAACCAGTTTCGAAGGTCCGAAAAACTACCAAATGAGAACTATGTTCAGTTTGCTTCTAGAATTGAAGCAATGTTTGATTATTATTGTAAATTAAGAAATGTTAATGAGTTTAATGAATTATGCCAGTTAATTGTTGCCGATCAGATAATTAATTCTCTTGATCAAGAACTGATCAGTTATATTAATTTAAAAATGTGCGAAAATTGGTACACACCAGATAAGCTGGGTCGTGAATTAGATTTGTTTATGTCATCTAAAGTTTCAAGTAGAAATGAAATAAATACGGGTTTTCGACAAAATAAATTCTTTAAGAGTGGCATCGACAGAAAGGGGTTAAAAGGTGTAACTAGTGTTTTTTTGTCCAATGTCAATGAAACAAAATGTTCATATTGCTGTGAAAATCATGCTATTCTTTTTTGTACAAAATATAAACCACTTTCCGTTCATGATAGAATAGAGATAGTTAAAAAACAGCGACTATGCTTTCTGTGTTTAAGAGTAGGTTGTACGGCGTCGAAGTGCAAAGCGAAACCTTGTAAATTATGCGCTAAGAGGCACCATGTCTCGTTACATTTCCCCAAACAAAATACGAATTTTCAAACATAGTAAGTCGAATGCTTTCGATCCATCAACCGAGTCAAGGTTAAATGCGGAAGCGCGAGAATTTAACCCTGCTTTTCCCTCTGGAGAGGTTTTGGAGAAAGATAGTAATGCGGTGTTTGCAATTAATCAAAAAAAAAAAAAGGGAACCACTAGTGTGTTTTTGAGTTCCGTGAAGTGTTTTGTAAAAGATTCATATGACGAGAAATGGAAAATAAGAGGTCTGCTTGATGTCGGTTCTATGACAAATCTAATTACGAAAAAATTCGTAGAAAAATTAGGATTAAGAAAAGAAAAAGTAAATATTCTGGTCACGTATTTAAATGACTCCTCTGTATGTGTTAAAAATTGCGCAACTACAGAAATCTCTAATTCCGATGGTAGTTATAAAAAGAGAATAAAAATGTAGTTGTAGATAAAATTTCTGATTTAACTCCAGTTAAAAATCTAAATGTGAAAGGATTCCTGAAAATATAAATTTAGCAGATGATTCCTTTTATGTGCCAGGTTCCATCGATTGTTAATTAGTTGCAGAATTTTTTTTATGAATTATTGCGAAGTGGGCAAATTCGTTCTGAAAATTCTAATCTTATTTTCCAAAATACTGTGTTTGGGTTCATGGCATCAGGGAGCAATAGTTTTGCAGATACTGAAGCACGGGTTCATTGTGGATTAATTAAAGGAGATTTAAATCAGACTTTAAAAATGTTTTGGGAATTGGAAAACGTTGAGGTAGAGGACTAAAAATGAAGAAGTAATTTTTTGTGAGCATCACTTCCTAAAAACGCATTCTAGAGATGAGGAGGGTCGGTATGTGGTTAAAATGCCCCTTAAAAACGAACCAAATTGTTTAGGTGAGTCGAGGGACATCACTCTAAAATGATTTAATGCACTGTGAACTCTTAATCAGAGATTCTCAATATCTTAAGTTGTATAGAGACTTTATACATCAGTATGACCAACTTGGTCACATGAAAGAGGTTGCCGCAGAGCATGACAACTCTGAGGTTGCCTATTATATGCCACACCATAGACCAGAAAAGAGCACAACAAAGCTGAGGGTAGTTTTTAATGCTACCAATCCTACAAGTAATGGGTTATCATTGAATTCCATACAATACAATGGAGGACTGGTTCAAAATGACCTGTTTACAATTATGATTAAATTTAGAGAGCGCATCCTTATGCCTTTACGGCAGATGTGAAGATAATGTACCGAATGATACTCATCCACGAGAGCCAACAGCCGTTGGCTTAGAATTTTGTGGAAAGAAAGTCCAGAGGATCCGGTGAAAACCTTCGAGATGAAAACAGTCACATATGGCACGGTGAGTGCACCCTTTTTAGCAACGAGAACTTTACTGCAGTTATCGAGAGAAGAACTTTCCTTTGGCTGCACCTGTTCTTAGAGAAAACTTTTATATGGATGAGGTTCTTTGCGGCACTGCATCTTTAATGGAAGCCAAGGCCTTAAAGAACCAACTTTCCGGCATTTTGAAAAAGGGAGGAATGGAATTAAACAAGTGGGTTAGTAGTCATCCGGAACTGGTTTCAAACATCCTTGGAGACTATGAGTTTGAGAATCCAATTGAAACCAAGACATTAGGAGTGTCCTGGAAATCACAAGAGGATTGTTTTATTTTCAAAATTGCAGTGGAGTTAAAATATCCCTACACCAAGAGATGTATCCTTTCAACAATAGCTAGACTGTTTGATCCATTAGGACTATTAGGTCCAGTAGTCGCAAGAGCCAAGATCTTCACGCAGAGTCTTTGGAGTCTTAAAATCGACTGGATCGACGAGTTGTATTCTGAGAAAGCTAAAGAGTGGCATCGTTTCCTAGAGGACTTCAACAGTGTAAGAAGTATCTGCATTAGTAGATGTATTGTGCATTCTCAAGCGACAAGGGTAGAACTTCACAGTTTTGCTGATGCTTCAGAGAAATGTTATGGAGCAGTGATATATCGCCGTTCTCAATCGCCAGATGGTGCAACAGTGAAGCTTGTAACAAGTAAAAGCAGAGTAGCACCTGTGAAGAGTGTCACAATGCCGCGACTCGAGCTGTGTGCCGTCGTTCTTCTTGCAAAGCTGATGAAAAGAGTTGAGACTGCCTTACAAATGAAAACACCCCCCATGTACCTGTGGAGTGACTCGACTATTGTCTTGGCATGGATCCAGAAGGAGCCTAACTTGCTTAAAACCTTTGTGGCAAATAGAGTTGCCACAATCCAACACCTGACTAACACAGAGCAGTGGCATCATGTTTCTTCGAAACAGAACCCAGCTGACCTCGTTTCAAGAGGTCTCGACCCGTCCAGTCTTCACAACTCTTTGTGGTGGAATGGACCTACATTTTTAGCGACGAAAGATTTTCCGGAAAGGAATACCCTTTCATCAGTGACTGATAATGATGAATTTAACTGTGAATTTAAAAGTAACGCAAAGCACTGTGTTAATTTAAATCTAACAAACTCAACATTTATGACTGACCTGTTAAATATAAGTAATAAGTAGACTAAAATAATTATAGAATGTTAAGTTTTATTTTTAGGTTCATAGCAAATTGCCGAGGAGAAAAAAAGGAGAGGACCTTTAGATGTCTAGGAAATCAACCAAGCAGAGATCACCTTAATCAGGATTGTGCAACTACAGGAGTTTGAAAGAAAATAATAGAGTGTCTGCAGAAAGTCTTATAAAAAGCTTAAATCCCTTTTTAGATAAAAATGGTGTTTTGAGAGTTGGTGGTAGACTTTGTAATAGTGATTTGAACTTTGAATGCAAATTTCCTATAATATTACCTTGTAACCATAAATTAACGAATTTAATTGTAGAATATTTTCACTTAAAATACTTCCATCTAGGTTCACAGGCCTTACTATATCAAGTAAGACAGAGATTTTGGCCTCTTAGAGGACGTAATGTAGGAAAATAGTACATGATTGTCTTATGTTTTAAAGTGAAACCTATAACTTGTGAACAAATAATGGGCAATTTGCCTAAAGAAAGAGTTAGGGAAAATTTTCCTTTTGATTGCAGTGGTATTGACTTTATTGGACCGTTTTGGATCAAGAGCAACAAACAGCGTAAAAGTAGTTTGTATAAGACATATGTTTCAATTTGTGTATTTTGTCACCAAAGCTGTACATTTTGAATTAGTGTCGGATTTAACAACTCAGACATTTATTGCCTCATTAAAGAGATTTGTTAGAAGAGGAAGACC
Source organism: Trichonephila clavipes (assembly GCA_019973935.1). Taxonomy (NCBI): domain Eukaryota; kingdom Metazoa; phylum Arthropoda; class Arachnida; order Araneae; family Nephilidae; genus Trichonephila; species Trichonephila clavipes. The sequence continues at coordinate 432,694 of BMAU01018009.1, read as the reverse complement.
CTCTCTAATATTTTCTGATAATGGTAAAACATTTATAGGAGCTAATGCCGAACTCAAGAGATTGTACAAGTTAGTGATAAATCCTGATCCTGAATTGGCTGGTTTCTTAGTAGATGAAAATATAAATTGGAAATTTCTCCCTCCCAGAGCACCAAATTTTGGCGGCTTATGGGAAGCTGGCGTAAAGCCGTTCAAATTCCACTTTAAACGTGAGGCAGGTAATTCTAGGTTTACTTATGAAGAGTTTCTAACCCTTATGACTCAAATTGAGGGAATTTTGAATTCCCGTCCTCTCACCCCTTTGTCAACGGATATAGATGATTTGTCGGTTTTGACACCGGCACCCTTTTTAATTGGAAGACCAATTACTTCCATTAGTAAACCAAATATTATACATATAGAAACAAATAGATTAAACATATATCAGAGATTAACAAAAATTGTGCAGTCTATATGGAAAAGGTGGAGTAATAATTACTTAAGTAATCTTCAACAGAGATCTAAATGGAAATTTGAAAAGGATAACGCTAGAGTGGGTGATTTAGTCCTTATTAAAGAGGATAACTTAGCAATCAATAAATGGCTAATGGGCAGATTGATTGAGGTATTTCCTAAAAAGGATAATCGAATTAGGGTTGTAACAATCAAGACTCAACATGGTGTAGTAAAAAGACCTATTTCTAAAATTTGTATCTTGCCCATGAGAGAATGAATTTCTTTTTCTTTTTGTGTATTACAAGATTTTATTTATTTTTAAGTTATTGTAATAAACCTTTTAGTATTGTGTGCATTTTAGTGAATTCTTTCTGATTTATAATTATTTTAATAGTGTTACATTTTAATATAACAATATTGTAAAAAGCCATGAAACTTATTGAATGTTGTAACATTGCAATGCCGGGAGGAATGTTTGCGCAAGCGCAGCCTGGACTGTGCATGCCCAGTAATTCTGATGTAACTGTAAAAAGAGTTGTGAGTAAAAAATAAATAGCAGTCCATTAAAAACTGTGTTGTGATTGAGTGCTGAGTATTCGACGGAGTGAGCCATAACAACATGTATAAAGATAATTAATTTAGTGATGGTGGCATTCCATTTATAGTAATAACACAAACTGAATATAGGCAGCATTAAGCACACACACATGCAATACACTTAAATATATATATAATACTACAGCAATAATATTGGATACACAATATAAAAGTACACAGGTTAATTTCCTTTATTATGCTATTAAAAAGTAAATACAATAACTACATAAAAGAGTTAAAAATAACAGTGAAAGGTTAATTTTCACATTAAAAAAGTGGAGATATATCCATCAGTAAAAACTTGAGTAAAGAAATAGATAAAACCAAATTATTTTACACAAAAAAATCAAATTATTTTACAATTATAAAATAAAAAATATTAGTGACACAGAAGTTGAAACTAAAAACTTTGAGTCAAAATTAAAATTACAATTAATTTGAAAATTTTAATTCAGAAAAGTAAATTTTCCAAGATAGAATGGAATGAATATTTTATAATATGTTGATAGGTGAATGTTGGCTGCATTTAATTTAAGATAATAGGTATTAAGATAGAAAAATGGAATTCTGGAATTCCTGACAAGGAAGAGATTTTGTTTCTTAACAAGAATTCAAAAGGTATAAATATTTAACAAGTTCTAAAATTTCTTCACATATTATTGTAATTCAGAGATAGGTTTACTAAATTTAGCTAGTTATATAAATAATGTGATTTATGGGGAATTAAAAATATCAAGGTTCATATGAAAAACAAATACAAAAGGAAATTTCATTAAACAGAAAATGAAGGGAAAATTAGATAAAAATATAAAAACCTACTATACAGATTTTTATTTTTAAAAAAAAAAATACAAAATAAATCTTACTTTTCCAGGTTTTCCTTCAGATATAAAAATATTTCCCAAAATACAAAATTGCGTATTGTCTTTAAGATGAACAAGTTCACAAGCTCCATCCTAATTAAAGAATTGAAAAATAATTTAATCCATCTCATTTTAGCCCATTGAAAACAAAACACCTCAAAAAGTACTTATTGGTAAATTCACATAGGTATAAATTTTTCATATCAAATATATGCATTACATGACATGTAATACTTTAATTTATGAAACAAATCAGCAGTAAACATAAGCAGATAAGTTAATTAAAATATCAAATAATACAAATATCACTAGCTTAACTATAATAACTATACTATTGATAACTAAAAATCATAGCCCCCTCCAATTTTCTTTTGACCTTTGATATTAGGTTACCTTTCTTCTCACTTCCACTTTAATATAATAGGTTTCCTGAACCACCCAAAAAAAATTTGTAAATGCTGTGCTAAATAGATGCAAACTACCAGAATCTCCTCATAAACATACACACTTTTCAAAATTAAGACTGCATAGTTGCAAAAATCTTAATTGCAAAATTTTATGAAAGATAACTATAAAAAAAATTTGGAAGCATCATAAGGGTGTAAAAAACACAAGAACTTAAAATTACCACATAATGCAAAACATATATATAACATACACCACATATTTTCATGTATAAGATACATATTTTTACAACCTACAACAATAAAAATAAAGTTCAGTTAATGAAGTCAGAACGGCCAATCTGGCAACACTGGCGAAATAAAATGCTGCACATGCATTACTGGTGTTAATCATCTGCCCCCACCGTTGTTCAGTTGAGACTCACATAGTGTTCAGTGTAAGATTTGTTTTACAAAAAGCTTGTTTAGTACATTGGTTCTCAACTGAGAACAGGAAAATGAACAAACAAAAGATAAATTTAAAATTTTGTTTTAAGCTTGGCAACACCAAAAGAGACTTATGCAATACTGGTACATGTTTATGAAGATCAAGCACTGTAAATGAAGTGTGTGCATGAGTGGTTCACCCATTTTCGAAAAGCAGGGAAAGTGATAAAGTGATTCTGACAAACCCCATAGCAGAAGACTGGCGACCTCCGTCAGTGATGAAATCATTGAGAAAGTGAGGAAATCAATCTCTAAAGATCATCAATTAACTTTGTGCACGATAGCTGATGAAATGCAGATTAATCATGAATTAATAGTGACAAATCATTATCCAGAATTCAGGGATGAGAAAAATGTGTTATTGTTATTGATGATATTCCTAACATGTGACGAAGTTTTTGAACTCCATTCTAAAAGAAGACTTCTTGTAAAGTTTCTAGGACATATATAGCAGATCTTAGTGGTGCATAGTTGTGGGAGATGATTATTTGAAGGAAAATAAGGTAACTTTCGTTAATATTTCATCTACGTTAATGTTACAGAACTATTCACAGAACTTTGTTGTCAGAGGTTGTATTACCTTCTTTTGAAGTTCAAGTGAAGGAATTAGTTAATTTCAGAAGGGAAAAAAATTTAATTTCTCATTAGTTTAAGCACAAATAATTTTATTTTTTAAAACTTTTCAAGGTATTTTTATTGAAACTTTTCATCTAAAAGAAAAAAAGGCATCAATCCTTCAAAATCAGTATCAGAATGCAAATTTCCCTATAATTCATAAAATTCCATCCACTCATTGGGATGTCTGAATGAATATAATCACATAGACAGTTTTTCCAACCAGGCATGAAACATAGGTTGAACATTACTATATGAATTTCTCTACCAGTTCATTTTCCAAGCAAAAAAAAAAGCACAGAAAATATGATCGGCACAAGTAGTGTACAAGATAACAAATTATTTGAAAAAAATGAATTACCTTTAAATAGGGTTGCAAGAAATCTAACTGTTGCAATTGATGCTTTACTTTACATCAATTAGAAAATATTCTTTCCAATGGCAACATTTTCACTCTTGTGGCAAAATTACAGGAATTCCCCTCTCCCAATTTGGTTTGCATACAAGTTTTAAATTTTTGAAGAAATAAATCCTTTTCGGCTTATATTTGGAAATATATACAATATACATACTCAACATGACATAGAAAATGCAACATCCATGTATGAAAATGCCCTTGCATCAAATCTCAATTGACACCCATCTATGTATACCCATAATGTACTAGTTGTGCAAAAATTGGTCAAAATTTGGAAATTTAAGAAGTTTAAGGGGTACAACCAAAGCCATGACAGCATGTATGGATACATGTCACTTTGTAGAATGTGCAGGACACCTTTAATGTTCCTACATTGACCAGAATCATCCCCCATTATGTTAAACTTCTTCCTTTACAAAGACAGTATCCTCTATTTACAGTGGTGCCAGACTAAAGTGACATGGATGATGGAGAGAATGGTACAGAATCTTTAACTTTCCCAGAATCTTTTCTCATCATAATAATGCCAGCTTGCACATTGTATACATCATCCAATGTGCTGTACAAGATATACAGATGCTTTCCTGGCCCACTCTTTTCTTCTGATTGTTTACCAATCGAACCTCTCTAAAATATGACTCAGTGCCAATTGGTATAATGAAGCAATTTATTTTTCAATAATAATAGCAGTTATAATGTAACTAATTTTTTTAAAGAAATTTCTCATTTTTACAAAATAATTGGAATATCTGTAACATTTAAAATTAATTTATCCAACTTTCAGTTATTATAAAAAAAATTGGAAATTATTTGCTGTTGTATTAACTTTTATAACAGCCAATCCCATTTCAAACTGTTATTCTTAATACTAAAACTGAATACAGTAAGGCAATTATAACTAATAAAGATAAATATAAACATATAAAAAAATTTATTTTAGAGTATTTATTACCTTGTCTAATTTTGCAATATGGGTATTAATACTTTCTCCTTCACCTAATTTCAAATTGGCCATCATCTGTAAAGAATATTTTAAATAATTTAAGAATAAAATATATTGGATTTAAAATTCTAAACACATTTTAAATTATTTGTTTGTTTAATATTTAATTATAAATATTGAAATAGAAACTTAATATATTTAAAATTATAATAATTTAAGGGAATGGGTCATGTTTATTAATTTTCAATACTGAATTTCATTAAACATAATTCAATTTAAAATATTCGATCCAAGAAAGAAAAATTTCAAAAATCTTTTAAATCAAAATAAATTGTACAGTACTTCACAATTGATCCCTATATGAGGTCTAGGACCTGCTCCAGCACCAATAATAAAAGCATTTGGCATTCCAATCTTTTTAGTTATGTCCTTGAAATCATACACCTAAAAAGATTTTTAAAAATCTTGTTATACCTATATTCAAACTTGTTTTTTAAATAGTTTCTGCTTTAATCAAACAATCTTAGTTTTATTTTTCACAAAGAAATCAAAAAATGACTTTTCTCTTATTAGCAAATTGATTGCTTATTAATGTTGCACTGAGAAATAATACAAGAACTATTTTAAGAACAAAAGAGGAATTACATTTTCTTCAAATACTCTAACATATTTTCATCAGATTGAATGTTTAAAATACTAAAATTTTAAAAGAATATTTTACAGGAATAAATTAGAATAAATGTAATATAGTAAAATTTCAAGTGAATATTAAAAGTCAGTTAGTTACAAGAACAGATAAAAATTTATTTAGAACATCTTTCTTTAAAAACACAAAAAACAATCAATTCAAGAACTTTGAATTAAAAAAACATACTGCTGAAATACATATATAATGTGCCTATCTTATTTTAAAGGAATGTGCCATGTTAAAGCCTCTCAACTTCATCCCCTTAAAGATTTTTTTTTTAAATTTGTATTAATGTAAGCCAATTTCATCACAATTTTAAGCAGAAGGCACTGGTGTGTTTTAAAAAATATATAAATTAATCTTTATACATTCACATTATATTTAAATCAATGAATAATTTTAGAAAGAGCAAAGCTGATTTACAAGTACAACAAGTTTTACAGTAAAGGCAAAGCAATTTTTTAAGTGAAAAATGCCCTAACTTAAAAGAAAAACAATGTGATGCTCATTTAATAAAAAAAAATTAACCAACTCAAGAAATAACAGTAAATTTTAGATTAAAAAATAAATTTAAGTTCTTAATGTATTTCCCTTTCATGACAATTTACTCACAGTGATTAGTTATTCAAAAGTAAAATTATAAGTACCTTATCTTTCTTCGCTAAGGGCATTAAATATTCCACACCACCAACATCAGCAATACGAGGATTTCCACATAGACCTGGATTTATTTTTGAAGAAAATTTTATAATTGAGCTTAAATACTTTATTATTAACTATGTTAAAACTAGAAGACAATTTTTTAGCAATTTCGAAAATCAATGTAACAATTTGTGACGAATCTGTACGGAGCCTTTTCACTAATATTCTTGGGCGTCTTTTGGGGGATTATAAATTCGCATATATTTCCAATCAACTCCAAAAAGTGAACGGGATATGCAAAGTAGATAGGGTATTTAAGTAGAGCATTGTAAGCTAGCAAGTATGAAAGCTATTGAACCAACAGCAGTAGCCTCAAATTTAGAGGATTCCATGGGATTACGTTAGTGAAGCCTTATTGCCGTTATTCTACGGAAGAACTAGAAAGCTGATATACCAAACGGTAACATATCGGCCGCAGGCAAATTTAACGGAAAGAATTAATCGCACCTTAGTGCAGATGATGGCTTGCTTTGTAGAAGAAAATCACGATAACTGGGACCGATTTCTCCATGAGTTCGCTTTCGCGCTGCGCACATCAGTTAATGAAACGGCAAGTAAAACTCCGGCTGAGTTATTGTTAGGTAGAAAGATTATAACACCTTTTAGTAAATTAATAAATGTCACAGAGGGTGCTGAATATGTGGGAGGAAATATTGAGAAATTATTCGATGAGGCATGGCAGAATATGCGGAAACAACATAAGACTTGGGAAAACTACTATAATCGGAAAAGGAGAGAAGTTAACATCAAAGTAAATGATTTGGTGTTGGTACAAACTTATTTTATGAGTGCTGCGGGTAGGAGAGTGGTCGGAAAGTTTATGCCTAAGTTTGAAGGGCCATATAGAGTGTTGGAAGTTCGGAATAACAATTTGATCATTTGGAAAAAGGGCCACAGTTAATATCGACCAGGTGCGAGTGTACCATCCAAGACAGTCCAACACAATTAGTTTTGATAGTCAGGTTGAGACACTATATGAAGGACAGAGGTCTAGTACTGGGTCGAGTAGGTCGCACCCGGGAAAATCCAAAGGATCTAGGAAAACCTCGAGTGAGGAGAGTAGGGATCGTAAATCAAATAAGGGAAATGCCGAATTGGAGGATCCGAGATTGAAGCGTAAAGTAAGGTCGAATGGGTCAGTGGAGAGGACTGATAAAAGGCGGTCCAAAATATGCAGGAAAAGATCTCTGCGGGGGTCCGAACATGGGGACCAGAAAAGACCAACCCCTGTACCAACACTGGGGATAAAGAGAACAGTCCCATCCTCTATATCATCTAGAAATCATAAATATAGGAGACCTAATAACCCTTCTCGGGGACCACAGTCCATTGCAGGTCCCTCACATCAACTAGATACAAGGCAGTGCAAGCCACCTACAGAAGAGAGCAGACAAGGAGCAAGAGGCCAATATGACAGGGCCCGGGAGAGCAGGACAAATCCGAGCAAAGGAAACAGTGTAGCTGAGAGGAGACCGGTCCGGTCTACGCAGGCGACAGCAGTGAGACCTTGTCCTTACTACCTGCAGAGCCGATTAAAGAAGCCCGAAGGAACACCAGAGGAGCAAATGGATCGACAGTCTACCGCAGAACAACCTCAGGAGAAGGAGCCTCAGCATGAAAGCCTTAGACGGAGGTCCGGCGGATAGGAGCGAATAGAGGACAAAGAAAAAATCAGGTTGTATCGTTCTTTTTTTTATCCTTTCGAACAAGTGGTCGGAAGAATTATTGCAATGAAGCAAGTCACGGGCGGATGTTTAAAATTTAAGAAGCCAAGCAAAAGTGGACACTACAATGAGTGTGTCTTTCTTGAAGAGAAAAATAAGCTTTTGTTTCAATTTTTTTTATATAAATATGGAGAAAACATTTGTAAGAATGCATTTGTTTACTTCTATGTATGACTTCGCTACGACAATTACTTTGGTTATTTGTTTTAATGGTTTATTGAAAAATGTTTGAAATTGTATGTATATGTATGTGCATATTTTTCTTCACATCTGGTGGCTTGGGACGCGGCGTAGTTAGGTAGTGCTAACATTAAACACTAACAATCGAAGCATGCATGGAATGGGAATTTTAAGGAGCCAGATGCTTTAATTGATGTTTAAGAAAATGTTATGTAAAATGTGAATGAGTTTGTACATACAGTATATGTTTGTTTCTTCCCACTACTTAAAGAAGTTCTCATTTCAGGGTGGCTGACCCTGAGCATTGCATAGGAAGTGACGAGTCGACTGTAAATGAAGCAAGAATAAGTGTGTATAGTTTTTTAAGTAGTTAAATAAAGCACAGAGGCAGGGTTTTTTCCCACTTCGGTGGGTTTTCCCTCGCCTCTTAGCCAAATGGGTGTGCTGTAGGGAAATCTAAACTTGTAAATATTATGTCAAACAAAATGAAGTTTGTGGTTGTAATGCTTTTCTTTCCCTTAGGGAAGGAGAAATTGTAAAGTATCCGATGGTTAGATATATATTAAAGTCGTAGAGACTATGAATCAAGTTTAGGAATTGGTTACGTAATTTATTTTTAAGCCATTGGTGACCTTCGAATAAATCTCGTTTTCTTTTTGGAGGGGTTTGTGACGAATATGTACGGAACCTTTCCACTAATATTCTTAGGCGTCTCTTTCGGGATTATAAATTCGGGTATATTTCCAATCAACTCTAAAAAGTGAACGGGATATGCAAAGTAGATAGGGTATTTAAGTAGAGCGTTGTAAGCTAGCAAGTATGAAGGCTATTGAGCCAGCAGCAGTAGCCTCAAATTTAGAGGATTCCATGGGATTACGTTAGTGAAGCCTTATTGCTGTTATTCTACGGAAGAACTAGAAAGCTGATATACCAAGCGGTAACTATAATTTATTTACGCTTAAAATAAAAGAGCGTTAGTTTAATAAAATTAGTTAAAGTTAATGAAAGCTAATAATTCGAGTACGTGTATTTCTCGGACCGCCTATTTCGGTAGACCTTATTTGATCTTGCGCATAATTATTGATTAATTTCATAATTCGTAATTTAATTTAATATTAAAGGTAAATCCCTTTTGTTTGACGTAACATAGAGATATTATATGTTATTAGAGTTTTTTGAGATTTAAATTGATATAATAAATACAAGTTATTATACAAAATGGCTCTTAGTGATTCTTTGCCTCAAATTAATCTTGGTGTCCAGGTTGGAACCCAGGGGGGTCTGCACAAATTTCACTGATTTTAATACAAGTTGTAAATATTTTTAATTTCACACACACACACACGTATATATATATATATATATATATATATATATATATATATATATATATATATATATATATATACATACACACACAAAATCAATTTATTTACAAATCTTGTAGAACAAATATTAGGGAATATGAAATATATATAATACATATGTATTATTTCAAACACAATTGTCATTGACATCAACACAAACATATTTGTTTATCTTACGCAGAAGTCACAGTTAGATAAAGTCTGATAAAAACAGTTCAATACCAGAATATTACCTTCAGATGATAACATATAAGGCTTTTTTCTTAAATCTGGACAATCAACAACTTGAACATCAACGTGTGAAAAAGCACCAGACAAGCCTTCATGTAAAACTAAAAATATAATGAAGTTCAAAATTGTTACAAAAAATAAATCATTCATAAAACTTTGATTCAACAGTTAAACAGAAATTAAAACACTTAAAAGTATATATGGGATACACTTTATGTATCCAATATATACACTTTATATGTTTTCTTTTTTTTTTTACACTTTATTTTATATTATAAATACAGTATATAATTTTAATATTAATTATATAGTGTATTTATAATATAAAATACATAAAGTGTAATAATAAATGTGTGTAACTCTCAGAATATACATAAATTTGCTAGTTTGTTCCAATTTGAAATATTCAACTTGATAAGAAGAATGCTTTTTACTGATAAAAAAATAGTTTTTAGAAGATACGATTTTAGTCAAAACCAGCATGCCAATAAAAAATATTATATATAAAAATACAGTTTTTCTTAAAGATTCAGGACTATCATTTTATTGCAGTGTAAGAATTTTGCTTTGTCAAATATCTTCCATAAAATTTCTGCAAAATTACAAATTAAAAATGATCCTTTACCAAATCTAGCATTTTATAAGTTGTTACTTCTCAAGAATTTTCTTTTTTCTTTTATTCTTTCTTTATAATCTTGTCTTTTTTATCTAATTTACTTTTGTAATTAAATTTATTTTCCCCTTTGATTCATTGGCTTTCATTAACCTTAAATGAAATGTGCCTAATAGTCTTTTTTAAATAAATACAGCTTAAATAAGCCAATATATTTTTATTTGGAATTTCTCAATCTGTTGGCAATCCTTTTTAGAATAATCTGATACTTAAAAGTTCCTCCAAGATATTTGATGAAAATTTCCCAACTGTGTACTTCTCAACACTTCATTCAACCAAGATATTAAAAGAATAAACTTAAACAGCGGCATTTATTTTTATTGGCGAGAAAACCATCTAGAAGGAATGTATTTTAAATAATTGGCCTAGTTACATTAAATTTGTATTGTTTGTGTGTGTGTGTGTGTGTGGAAATGTAATCTTAATATATACAACCAAAATTTGCAAAAATAAACAGCCTTTTTTTGTAAGAAAAATTATATATAAACACATGTGTATAAGAAATTCCTGATTTTTTTTAGAACCAATCATAATTTTAAAAATTTCTATTTTAGAAAATGAAAGAAAAAATACTTATTTATATTGAGCACATTTTATGCATTCATGCAATGATTCTGAAGAGATGTTATACTTGTACATCTTTTTAAAAAATTTTGTACATTGATTCAATTCTTAAATTAGAACTATAAAATTTTCTTTTAAATGTTTTGAAAAAGTTCAAGTTTTCATTTTTTTTTTTTAAAGTTGAATGGTTAATAGTTGAAAAATTACATTTTCCCCAACAGATGGCGTTGATTGCAAATCGGTTTGTGATCATGGCGTGATAAAGCTTGAAACTACTAACTATTTGTTACTATAACAATGGGTATGAAGTAAAAATAATTTACAGAAGTAATATGAGCTAATGTAAGAAAGAAAATTGCATTGAATAGGATGTGAAGGAATTTAACCTTACAACCAGTCAATATCATTTTGCCTACAACTGACGAAAAGATATGCCGGCTGGGTGGTGTGGTTGGTTGGTTGGTTGGTCACTGGCCTTCTGCACGCAAGGTTGCCTTTTCGACCCAGGACCAAGTCGGTGGATTTTCATGATGCAGAAAATCGACAACGGCATGTAAAAAATCCCTTGAGTGCCTGTTTGGCTTGGGTACTCTCAGCAAAATTAAAAATCCCGAGTATGATTTCGCAACGCCAGAGCTCAGGTGCCTCCCTCTGGGGAGGAAACTGGGCATCAAAATTACTTGCGGTAATTGGCATCGCCTATATGGTTACGCACAATAAAAAGGGATACCAGCTCCTACGTAATGTACTAGGTTAGCAAAGGTTAAACACCAATGCGCAACCCCATTAGAGAAGAAGATATTCTTCGGCTATTCTGAATCACTATGAAACAGTAAAACACACTAAAATGAAAACCAGTGTAAAGCGTAAAATCGTACGGAAGCAAGTGGAAGATCTTACGGGTAATATCAAAGGCTATTTTACAGAATTTCATGGACAGTTCAACGTAAGAGTACAGTGAAATACGTTTAACACGAAAACGCTTAAGAAGAAATCTGGGTTAACACAAAATAATACAACGGCCCCGACAAACTACTACGTATTATTTAAATGTATTTTTTTTTCTCTTAACACAAAAAGATTTTCTTTCTGGACAAGGAGCATATTGAAACTGAGCCAAGACTTAATGAAATGATTGAGAAAGTATCTGTGTAATTCGACTGTCCCACAGTATCATCGGAAGAATCCGTTGCAGCAGTTTATGATAATGAGAGTAGAGCCCCAAGTATGGCAGCCAATGACATGATGTAATTTGTTCAAAGCTTTTAAAGTATTGATGCAGATTCCGACGACGAAAATGAAATGAATAATGTAGCTCTAATCCATGTCACCCGAAATGAAGAATATCATAAAAAATACGCAGTCATTTAGATTCACATTCCAATGGTGAATTGAAAAACAAAATAGACGACATCGAACAATTTGATGCTAAAAAAAGACAACGCAAAGAAAAATCAGATTATATATTTTCAAAACACTTAATAAATGTTTCGTTTTTCAAAGAACTTGAAAATTTTGTATCAAGTTTCATTAAGCTCTTGGGAATGTTTTTGTTTCGTTGATTTTCATAAAATACATGTATGTAATTGGAAAAACTTCAAATGATACCTACTCCTAATTCGAATCTCCTTTATTTATACCATCTTAATTCGCGTAAATCAGTAATACCCTATTTCGAAACGCGTCTCAATTTATCTTTTTCTAAAGCATTAAAAACATACACTGAGAAAAAAGATTTACTCAAAAATGAGTACGTAGATACACTCAATTTGAAATGACTATCAGATTTGACCGCATGCCTTGATTGAATTTGATTCCTTACATATACTCAAAATCCCCAAAAATGCTAATTAATGCTTTCGGAAAAATTAAAAAAGATATTCATGATTGCAGAAACTCTTTTAATATATTGGCTACATATTTTGATAATTGGGGCTTAACAACAAATTTAATTCTCATAAATCTTCCGAACTATTTTTTGTATCTACCACGCTACCCGCGGAAGAACACATGAGTACAAGATTGTTTTGATTTTTGAGTTAAATGTTTTCATTTGTATTTCTTAAGTAACTGCCTTTGAACGAAAAATTTAATGGGATAAATATTGACCATCTTTTGGCGGATTAGTGTTTTTACTTGATTCATAATAAGTCATTTTGTTTAAATTATTCAGGCAAATAATTGTGTTACTTCGGAATAATTTTAAGGTGACCAGATTTTTAAAATGAAAAGGAGAACGAAAAATTTAAGAAAAAGTTACAACGTAAATATATGAAACATTTTATTAATTCAAACAAAAATGAATTTTTTCGTTTCTCAATATATTTTATAATTTATCGAAATTTCGGAGCAAAAATTACCTTTCATCTTTACTATAAGTACTGCAGTTAAAAAATATCAACATTCAATCTTGATTTCTGACTTGTCCAATTACGAACTGAAAAGACTCAACTGGTGCATTAGTTCCAGGGCAGCACAATGTAAATTAAAAAAGAATATAACTAAATTTTCTTATGGGATGTGTTTATTTTTGAAATGGTTAAGTATTTCAACCCCTCTTATCAATTTCAGCATGTTGATTTTCCAATTGTTTCAATTTTATTATAATTTAAATATACATTCAGTCTGCAAACTGACCATTGTCAATGATTTTAATATCAGGCATTTCTTTTGATAAAAAAATCAATTCAGTTTTCTATATCTGCCCAATTTACTTGCGATAAAGTCAAAAAACACCATTGAAAACTGTTATTTCCTGTGATATTTGTTTCAGACTATTCCTCGACATATTGGAAACATGTTTGGTTCATCTCTGAATACAGAGATTAACAGATCTGTTTTAAAATATTGAAAAAAGGAGGACACTTTTCGAGGAAGGACAGGATCTATAAAAGGAGAATGGTTGATCATCTTAATAATTTTAGCTTTACTTTCATATTGAACTCTAAAATGCCTTGCATGGTTTGAAAAAGGCAAGTTTACAAAATAAATTTTCCTTTTGCAATTAGCAATCCTTTTAGATTCTTTTATAAGCTTCACCTGTATGTAACGGAATCTTTGAAATAGATTTTTACCCACTCTAAAAGGTCTGATTAATTCGAAATTTTGCACACTTTTCAAGGACTGATGACAATACAATAATTTTGTTCCATTGTCCTGATAAGGATCATGACGATTAACAATTTCCCATTTCCAGATTTGGTGACTAAAAGATTAAGTTACAACTCTAAAGCGAAAACACTCATGTCAGTAATTTCTTATTATAATATAAACAATTGCCGACTTTCTTTGAAAATGGAAATAAATAAATGATAGTTTAAAAAATTAAAAAAGCATGCTTTTATTGTAGATCGAACCAAAAAATGAAAAATAAATTATAGTTTAAAAAAACCAAAAAACACGCTTTTATAGTTAAACTAAAAAGTAAAAAATAATTCATAATGTAAGAATAAAATGATTAACGAGAAAATATATATTAATGTCATTGTGGTAAAAGCGTGGGGTGCTTTTGTTCTACATTTTTACACTAACTCGGCATTTCAGAATAGAACTAGTAAGAAATTATAACAATTGATATTGAGCACCCCACATTTTTATCACAATGACATTGTCTCGCTAATCATTTTATTCTTATATTAAGAATTATTTTTTTCCTTTTTAGTTCGATTAACTATAAAAGTGTTTATTTTTTTTTAAACTATAATTTTTAGGAGTCTAATTTCTTGTAAGTTTTAAAGAACCTTTTTAGCTTATTAGTAAATTTATGGAAAATGTGTTAAAAGTTCTCAAAAAATTATTTAAAGAGCTTCAACAATTTCAATATACTTTATGATTCCTTTCACTCTCATTTTCGAATATTGAAAGAATCAAAATTTACTGAACAGAAATTACAGAATCAGCAAAATTAGTTAATAAAATTGAATGTAATCTATATTTCAAGAATGCTTTTTATTTTTAGACATTACATATAAATATTAAATGTTCTTGATTACTAATATTTAACGAATATTTTGTTTTATTAATTATTGATCGACATTGTTTAAATTGGATTTATCAGTACTTACATATTATCACAACCTTTTGGCGACATTATATGAAATGAAGCATATGATTGGCAATTCAGCGCATATGACACATGCGAAATTGGTATTGCCAACAATTATTGCCATGTATGTAAGTACTAATTTATCTTATAACCCTGCATCACTCATGCGAAAAAAATGGCCTAAAGTTTTTGCGCCGGGTATCTCACACCCCCAAGGATGTTTACGTTCTGATTATACCATAAAATTTGTATAAAAAAGAAAGAAAAGTAGGAAATACATTATGTTTATTACATTTTTCACTCTTAAATTTAGTTTTTCTATTCTTTTTATAAGGGCATTCAGCACATTGTTTATACACTCCTTTAATCTAGTCGTGAGTGAGTGCGATGTTTTCACGGGATCTTAATTTTTTAAAAAAACATATGTTGGTATATTTATTAATGATTCTTTAGACCAGGGGTGTCCAACACGCGGCCCGCGAGTACATAAGTTGCGGCACACCGACTATTTTTAAAAAAATTTAAATATCAGATTTTTCAAGAGAGAGTTTTTTTCATTTTGAAATTTATTTGAGGGGAAATTTATATATATTGCCTGTTACCTGTTCTTGTTTTAAAATAAATCCTTTTTGATAATAGAAATGTCCTTAAGATTCAAATAGATTTAAATTTCATCAAACAGTTACATTTGATTTTACTATATAGTAAATTACTTTTTCAGTTAATTTCGAATTGCATATCCTTATTATGGATGGTACATTATTCTCTGTGTGTGCGACTATCATTTCACCTCCTTTTATACTTGGAGTGCCCCAAAAGCAAGAGGCAGTCAGAGAGGTTTTTTAAAGTTAAAAATATTCAGGACGGTTAAGATAAAGGCAATGTATGCTTAATCGTTTGCGAATGATAGCACTATTAAATTTCAACAATGAGTAACGAAAGATCAATTCAATAGGAACACCGAAATTTTCAAGAAAACGGCAACACACACACTGTAATATTTTAAACATTATTTGATCATTGTATTATTATATTATAAAAAAATTATTATATTATATATGTCTGTATACAAGAAAAATAATGAAAACAATTATAATTATTCATTCTGTTTTAAATTTTCACTCCAGTAACTTTTTTTTTGTTTCCAAATCTGATATAAAAGGTACACATTTTTATGTGCGGCCCGCGCGATTATGTTTTTCTGAAGTGGCCCTCAAGGTCATTTGGGTTGGACACCTGCTTTAGACCTTGAATTTTTGATAGATTTATTGGCGATTTCAAGAAATACAAGATCATTAATTGTTTTCATTTGCCTTTCTAACCGGGATTAATATTCCCTAAGCAATGATGTCATTTCTATAAATAACTAATAAATCCCTTCGCCTAAACACGTAACTGTGTATATTTTTTTTTCAATTTATACTATTAGTTCACTCTCTCCCTATATATATATATATATAAGGGGTGATCAAATGAAAAGGTACGAAATGACACGGGGGGGTAGAAATGTAGACTTTATTTAAAATATACACCATAGGCCTGAGCACAACGATCCCACTGAAGAACAAGCCACGGGATTCCTTGTTCCCAGAATTCCTGTGACGAGACCCAGTTCTTCAGTGTCCTTGAGTATGTCGTTCGAGTTGAAGCGCTTCCCTTTCAGGTGTTTCTTCAGTGGACCAAACACATGGAAATAGCAGGGCGACATGCCCGGACTGTAGGGCGGATGGCCCAACGTCTCCAATTTGAACTTGTCCAGTTCCATTTGTGTGACTCCGGAGACGTGTGGCCGAGCGTTATCATGGAGCAGAGCCACACCCTCCGTAAGCAGCCCCGGTCATTTGTTCTTGATGGACTTGCGTAGGCGTCGGACTGTCTCACAGTACACATCGGAGTTAATGTTTCTTCTGTGCTCGAGGAATTCCACAAGTAGCGGACCGTGAACGTCGAAAAAGACAGTGAGCAACACCTTGCCTGCTGACTTCACGGCTCTGAACTTTTTAGGGGGAGCTGACGACGCATGCTTCCACTGCATGCTGTCCTGCTTTGTCTCTGCCTCGTAGTGATGGCACCTGGTCTCATCACCCGTGACAATCCGCTTCATGAAAGCGGGGTCTTCTGGATACCGAAACAGATGTTGCAGTGCTAGTCCCATACGCAGTTCCTTTTGCTGGTCGGTGAGCTGCTTCGGAACCCAAGCGGCACACACCTTCCGAAATCGCAACCTGTCGTGAACAATTGTCCACACGGTTCCATAGCTGACATCCACCTTCAGAGCCAACATTCGCAATGTGACACGCCGATCACTTCTCACTACGTCGTCCACCTTGTTAATGAGATTGCTCGTGATAACAGTGTTTGCCTGGCCTGGTCATCACCCACACTCTCACGGCCTGCACGAAAACGGGCACTCCATTTTCTGACAGAACTGTCAGAGACATTTCTCCCTGTAAACGGTCACCATCTGCCGGTTTCTCACCTTCCGCTGTCAGAAATCGGATAACACTTCGCTGCTCCTCAATCGTCGAATTTTGCAACGCGAACGCCATCCTGTCCTCATACGGACTTCCGCATCATTTGGACGCCGCTTTTTATAAGAGTCTTTGCTCTCTCCTGCGTATGAGGGCGCCCGCGCATGATCCAATCCCAGTCAGAGGCTCCAATGGCATCCCGAGATGTCGCGCTACATTCTCCCATGGTGGAATATGCAAATATTTAACTGTTTCATTTTTATGTCGTCTTTTCATTTGACCACCCTTATATATATATATATATATATATATATATATATATATATATATATATATATATATATATATATATATATATATATTCAAACTTTCAATCGTTAATAAAATAATTTCTATTCATCCATTCAAAGTAGGAATTGACTTAAAAAATTTTTTTATAATACTCTTGTTTTTGATTAATGTCAACATCATGCGAGTGCTTCATTAAAATCATGTTTATAAGTTACAACTTTTAAAATTACATACAACTTACCATTATTTCATGGCAAAGTTATCAAATTTTACAAAAAGCTATTTTATTCCACTAGAAAAAAAAAACATTTTTACTCCAATAAAATGCTAATAACCACCTTTTTTTATGTGTGGTTTCTAACACTCTTGCAATTCGGGGTATTTCCAATAAATGAAATTCGTAAGTAAAAGCGCTAATAAAAGTAGAGTAAAAATATTTTTAATAACACCTCACGCGTAAAAAGATTGCTCACAAATACGTTCAGGTGTATTATTAGCCTGACGCTGTAAAAATAGAGCAATTACTTTATGAGCGTTATTTTTGTTTGAACATCTTTGCGTGTGTTTTTGTGTTGCAGGGAAATGACGAGAAATTAGGAATTTCATCAAATCCTTAAGGGATATGATCAATTGACGGGAGATGTTAAAATAACGTCTGTTCAAGGTCATTTTCCCGATGAAAGTAAGTGATTTCATCAAATCCCTAAACTGTTTCAGTGAAATGATTATTTAGTAAGAATTTGCATTGGTAAAATGCTGTCCGGGGGGAGGAGGCCTCTGGGGTTCGGGTTCTTGTACTTCCTAACCCTACAGATAGTACTATCGATCCCCTAAATATCAGCCTAATTTTCTAATTATTTGTTAATTAGTATCGAATAAATATAGTTTGTATTTCATTAACCATTGTTGTATTACTTACTTGTACGTTTAATAATGCACCATATTTGTTAAATAAAAACACTTTTAAACTCTTGACAATATTATTTCATCATTTCACTGAAACAGATCAGGGACTTGTTCAAAGCCCTTACTTTTATCAGGATAATGACCTTGAAGAGACGTTATTTTAACAACTCCCTCAATTGATCATCTTTAGGGATTTGATGAAATTCTTAACTTCATCATTTTCCTGCGACATACATATATCAGAACAGGGATAGGCAATTGTTTTAACCTGAAAGCCACATTGTGGAAGAGCAGGATTCATAAGGGTGAACTTTTTAAATATGATTGCATTGTTAGTTAACCCGTTTAGTAAGTAGTTGATTGGAAAGCGGAATCTAGGCAGTGGCATAACAAAGAATATTAGGGCCCCTTGCAAGTCAGTTTTTGGACCCCAAGCTCCAATACGTACGTAGCGTCAGTCAGGCTTTGCCCCCCCTAGAATCCCTGGGACCCCAGCAATGTGAGGGTGTACGTTACACCACTGAATCTAGATCAAAACCATTCCAAAAGAAATTTAATCAGATTTTTATTACATAATCTCTCTAGATGACAAGTGCTTACTTTTGTCATTGTATGCAATTTTTTATAAGTCCAGTGCTACAAAGTAAGTCAATTACAAAAATAGATTTTTATTTTTTAATTCAATGCGGTACCGTTGATGATAATTATACAATTTACTTAGTTCAATAGGAGCAATTACTTTTCCAGTTTAATATTAATGTAGAAATTCTCTGTAAGCCTATTTTTTTAAGAATATTACATGTTTCATTTTCATGCTTCTATCGGGATTAGAAAGAGTCCTCATTTCATTTTTTCCACCAGTTGCAGTGGACAGGAGTGGTGGGAGAGGGGATTCCCTCTTAGATAGCCTCCGATTATTGGCGGTGGCGGGGGGAGAGAAATTACAGAGTTTGGTGCCTTTTCGGAGTAGTGAAACCTACTGAAACTCCATGTTTTCTTTGGGTACTAAAGTCACTATTTTTTTTTGCTTTGCGATTTTTCCGAAACTTGTTCCAATACTAAAGGCCGTATCACACGTACACGTTTCAAGCAATTTTTCGTCCAATTCGTGCAATTTTTACTCAGTTGCTATAGCAATGGCTTTCGAACAACTTTTTGCTAGTGAGCTCAAAAAATTGCTCCAAATAAGAATTGCTTGAAATTCTAGCCAATGGGGTTCTTCGGCGCCCCACGTCATAAACAAGATGGCGGCTTCGGTTTCGTCTAACACATCAGATATGCCGTATAATATTTTAATGGTGTATAATATTTTAACGGCATATAATATTTTAAACAGGATGGTGCTAAATTTCTGTTTACGTCCATCAACAAGAGCTTAAGCGGAATAAAAGAAATAATTTTGGATGTTCGTTTCCCGAAGTAGAAAAATCGGCGAGTAATTTTTCAATGTGGAGATAGAGCGCGGCTGACGTCAGAGCATGTCGTTTTGTTTATGACAACCCCTCCTCCTCAGTAGGACGAAAAATTGCTTGAAAAAATTGTACCAAAAATAAACGTGTGATACGGCCTTTATGGTTGAAAATAGCAAAAAGTAGCGGGATCTTCAAGTGAAGTAGTATAAAATTCGCGAAGTAGCAATAGGATAAAAAAAAGTAACGGAAAGCTTTAAAAAGTAGCAAAATCCGCGAAAAATCGCACGATCTGGCAACACTGCTTTCTTGCCTTTACTAATAATGTCATGTTTCTCGGTCCACCAAATTTAAAATTCTCTGTTACACTTACTAACTTACACTTCTTGTTCTGTTGCTGAGCTAGCCATGTTAAATAACAGTTAAAAGTGGTAAATATAACGTAGTAAACTTTAAAGTACAGTTGTGTCCATGAAATTTATTATGCTATGCGTAGACAAACTTTATGTCATACGCAATTGTAGTCTACGACGTAACTAAGATAAGACAATAACAAACGAGTGTGCGCCCCGCGACCGATCCCTCGCGTTTGTTCGTAATACTTCAAAGTAAATTTTGAAATAAAATGCAAACCATTTTGATCACAAGCATGCAAAAAATATTACGCCGCGTGTCATCAATGGCACGTGTGCCACTAGTTCGCCATCCCTGGCCTAGACCATACGACATGGACGACGGTCATCACATGTAGCCAGTTAATACATCGTCCGAAATTCCCAGATTTTCGGAGAATATAACCGGTCAAGACCGGATTCGAATCAAGGCTGAGTCGAGGACGAGATAAGGCCCTGGACCCGAGCGTGAGTGAGTGAATGAATGAATGAATATTAACGTCGCACTATTCAGTTACTCGAGAGCTTTTGACGACTTATCTCGTAATTTTGATCCATCGTCAAGTGACGTGGGCGACACCTGAGCTGGCACCCCCCTCTCCTAACTACCACACCATACCAACGGGAGGACGTTTGAGCTCTCGACAGATTTAAAGCGCATCACCCCCTACACGGCGGGTCTTCAGCGGTACTAGGCTGGAACTGATGACACGCTGGCCACGAATCCGTTACCTTGACCACTAAGCTACCGCGGCCCTTGGGCCCATGTGCCTTAAGACATCCCTAATTTACTCGTAACTAACAAACTTTGAGAAAATTCTTATCTCTCAGAATAGGTAAAATTCTTCAATTGTTTTAAGCATTAATGCAGTTTTTGTCCCATTTTCTCAAATCGGTATATTTCCGACATAATAAATTTTATTGAAAAACTGTTAAAAAGCATAATTCTAAAAATTAAACTGACTATAAGAACATCACTTACTTTTGTTAAGTTGAAATGGTTATTACATATAAAATGCTAGTCTGATTTCATGATTTACAAAACAAATTCGAAAACGAAATCAAAAACAAAAATTATGCTTGAATATAACGTGACAAATCACTCTCTTACAGATTTGACAGCTCATCAAAATTGCTTCCATTCAAACGAACGTTATAGTTTGAAATTGAAACAATAATCATCTCAAACTAAAGCCATTTATTCAATTTCAACACGTTAGCTAAACACAATCCTCTCAACAATGAAAAAATGTACAGCTGTGCTTCTGATACAGAAATTTTAGAATAGGTTTCAAGTTTTGAGGAAGATAACCAATCGTTCGGCATATCTGCAATTATATTTCCAGTCGATATAAAATACTACTACCAATTTTCAGATGGAATCTCACATTGAAATTTAAAAAAAAAAAAATTATGTCTTGTTACTGTATAAGATGTCTTTCAGGAGAATAATATCCATAGCAAAATATGCGCAAGCACATGCATTTGTGAATACCGTAAAATACAGCGTATAACGCGCACTTTTAACACAAAAAAAATAAGATCGAAATTTATGGGTGCTCAGTTATACGCCGTGTAAAAAAATTAGCTTCAAAAAAAAATAGAGAGGAACTCAAAAAAATAATTAATCTTCTACATATATCGTTATACTGTTTATTTAAAGGATATGACATACCTAATGAACTTAAAAGGTTGCAGTTCTAGAAATATATCATTTTTTTCAAAATTCTAAGATAATATCTCGAATAAATGACTTCTAAACATAAGAGTAATGTACGCGTATATTTCAGAATCTTTCGTAAAAAAAGAGGTTGCGCGTTATACCGCGAGTATACCTAAAAATTAAAAAATGCACTTTGAAAGTATAGGTGCGCGTTATACGCCGGATTTTACGGTAGCTGCTTTTAATGATGAAGCCTATGCAGAATGAAAGTAGGATTCAAAAGCTTTATGAAAACATTGAGAATTCAGCGAGATGTTTGAACATTTCTAACAAGCACTTAAATCTAACAGAAGGAGAATCCGCATTTAATATCAAATGGTGATGTTGAGAAAATCTGAACTTAAAGACAACAAAGTAAAAGACATTTCGGCGACAAGCTGTTGATTTTGGCAGGGGTGTTTATTTGAAACACAGACCTACAGGTTCGCAGCTACGCCGTGCGTGCCTTAGACCAGTGCTTCGCAACCCCCGGTCCGTGGACCAAATGGTGCCGGGCCGCCTAAAGAACATTAAACTATTGCCATTTTATTTAAAGTGGTGCATTTCTCTCGGATTTGCGCAACTTTCCACGGAAATCACTTTATATTCCACGTTAAAAATCACTTTTATTCATTTTTGGTGTAACCATAGTTTATTCTGAAGGCATATTTAAATGTAGCTAAATCAAAATTGTTAAATCAAAACAATCTAAAACATAAACAATCAACGTGTCTAACCTTCAGCGTTTAGAAAAAGTACTTTTGTAGTATGATTAACGAATTTTAACAACATTTTCCAATTTTAAGCCTACAAGTAATTTTAAACATGCATATTTTATGACCAGTAATTTTAAGAATGCGTGACCTTCAACTTCAATTTAACTACTGGTTAAGTCTATTAATTTTGTTTGAGTGTTTTCGTTTTTTTTTTTATAAAAAAAAAATGTTCTCTCATTCCTCGCATCTTTGCAGTGCACGAAATACCTCATCAGGCGTATTTTTTTCACACAATTCGTCTAACCGTTTCAAACCCTCCCAGATTCCATCGTCCAACCAATCGCCGCCATGCCACTCAGCAGACAGAAAAAACCCACTTTCGCCAAGCCCCCCCACATCAAATTTCTATCAAGACATGGGATTAAGGACTGTTTTACAGTCCGGATGCCCAAAAGAAAACGCCTATTCAACCGTTTCAAATGATTTTACTTGCTCATTACATCATGCGAAGGTCCATAAATATTTCAAAAACAGAGAGAGAAAAAAATCGAATCCCAAGAGGAAAAGTTCGATAAATGGAAAATGCACCTAGCTTTTTGGAGGCTATTTGACGAAGAAAATCATAAAATGTTCTTGGTTCCAGGAAAAAGTTCGCGAAATAGAGAAATCCGCAAGATAAAGGTTCGCAAAATGGAAGGCCGACTATATTATATTCATCGAATTAATTTCCAAATTAAGCTTCCTTTTTATTACACTTCCCTAAGTTGGTATGGAATTGAAAACCTGTTTCCTTGTTGAATTTTAATAATTGTTCTTATAGATAATCCAAGAAAAAGCATGAATATTGTTAAATTTGGAAACCTGGAAGGAATATGAACATTTTAAAACTATTAACTTAAATGTTTAAAAAAGGTTATAACAATTTATGATGAAAAAGTGCTCTAATGATCATTTTCACAGAAAAAAATGACGTTTTCTTTTTAGACTTGTATCGAAACTTATGTTCTTGATGAGTTTCTTATAAAGCAATTCAGAAATTCAAATTTAAGTACAGTTTGTTTCTACCATCTCCATTTTCTTAAACAGGATACCACATAATGTAGCCTATTTTCTATTAAATGAAACTGTTATTTGGTTACCAAACACACACACAAATGCGTAAAAATTAAACAATATGTTTGAAGTGAATTAGGAAAGAAACTTATAATTTTCTTTGAGACAAAAATCTTTCAACCTACTTTTATATTATATAGAAGCTAATATCTTATTGTTATCTAATGACATTAACATCAAATTATTATTATTGTTACTAAAATAAATGACAGTATGTGACTTAAAACTTGAATTTTCATTTACGTAGAATACAACATAGAATATGCCAGGGTATTGTTAGGCGACACTTTTATCAACGATGTAATTCAGAATTCGAGGAATGCGTAATTATTCGAATCTCGGCGTACACAGGAACGATGAATAGTGAGTGAGTGAATATTAACGTCGCACTGTGCAGCTAGCTACACGTGGGCTTTTGGCGACGGACCACGTAATTTTGAACCATGGTCAAGTGGACGACACCTGAGCTAGCACCCCTATCTCCTAACTACCTCACCACACCAACGGAAGGACGTTTGAGCTCTCGACAAATATAACGTGCATCGCTCCCATACACGGTGGGTCTTTAGTGGTATTGGGCTTGAACTCGTGACAAGGCCAGCCACGATCCGATACCTTAACCACTCGGCTACCGCTGCCACATGTCTATGTTCAAAACCCCTCCAGTTGGTGTGGTGTGGAAGTTAGTAGAGGAGGGAGCTAGCTCAGGTATCATTCTCGTCGCTAGGTTATGGTTCATAATTAGGAGATAGGTTGCCAAAAGTCCTCGATTAACGAAAAAGTACGACGTTAATATTCACTCACTTAATCCTTATTAAAAGTTGTATTCTTATGTTATTAATAACTGTGCAAAATTTGTAATAATTGTGTGGTCATTGAAAAACATTTAATTAACATCGTAACTCTTATAAATCAATTCAAATTATTGGAATTAAAAAATATGAAGTGACCGAAACTGATTGTTTGGGATAACGAAAAATAAATAAGTAAATAAAATTTCTTTGCTCCCATAAAATAATTTTTCTAACTGGCTTCAGCAGTAAAAGTATGCGTTAATAGCCATTTCCTTGAAAGAACCGATTATTCTCACAAATATCTCCTTTTATAAAAACAAAAAAAAGTTTTTCGTGATGCTGTAATAAATTTACTTCTACTTAAGGTGAAGTAAATAAAAGAAACTACATCTTTACAACAACTATATGACTAGTAGAGAAAGTCAAAGGAATAAAAAAAGAGAATTTGCCTAAAGTTGGATCGAACTTATCTATAATAATGAAAATGCCGGTCTTTCAGTCACAAAAACGAAAATTAGGTATAATAAACTGAGATTATCTGATGTTACAAGTATTTGCAATGAATTGCTTTAAATTACCCTTTTCAATAGGAAAAAATATTCAGGAAAATATTCTTAAATATAGAAATTATATTCTTGCACTTTTACTTCGTCTGAATACATGTTAATTCCCCTCCCCCTTAAGTTTTTGGACAAATATCGAGAACAAATGTTTTTGCTTGAAATAGTTCATTGATAGGGTCAATTTTAGACAATATTGCTAACCATACTCTTAAAAATGATTGGAATTTCTTGTATTGAATATAAATAAATAATTAATAATTTTTTAATTAATGAATTTTTCTAGGTTATTACGAGTTTGTTCAAACTATATACACTGTTTTAACCGAATCTATTTTAGCTTCCCAACGGGTATAGCAAGCTTGTCTTAGAGTAATGCTTAAATGCTATAATAGAATTTCTCATCTTTCTAGATGCAGAAAATAAGCATTGAAATATCCAGTCCCAATTTTAATAGTACATACTACTGGAAGTGAGATCACAAACTATAAAAAATTAAGAGATGATAGGCAAGGGGATTTTGTTACAAGGTTAATTTGTAGTTACAAGGTCATAAATCTTATTAAAAACAAAGATCATGTCTGCAATTTTGGCTTTAAAAAGACATCTGTCATTTATCACCAATTATGGAATATCGTTAGCAAATTTTTAATTACTTTTTCTCAGCATGGTTGCCAATCTCCAAAACAAAAAAGAAAGAGGGGAAATAAGTTCTGGATACCATCGAGGAAATTCAGAATTAAACCTGACAATTGATTCCAAATATTGGAAAAATTATTGAAGCACCAGATTTATTCCTCTCTTTAAAAGCATTTGTTTGTTCTTTTATTATATGTATTAATTTAATTTTAATTCAAATATAACGTGTTTTTTCTTAAGTTTCACAATTCTCAGTGGCACACTCTGCACTACTCAACAAGTGTGTCAATTTTTGAGAGGATGGAAGTTTATAAATTTGTAATGGACCTTTATTTGACAAAGATCTCCCGAATTATGGACAACTACGAAATTTCGAAAAAATAACTCCAAAGATAAATGTACAGCTATTTTGTAAATTATTGAATGTCATTGCTGATGAGATTTAATTGCTTAAACAGAGAAAATTGCATACACTCTGCTCTCCGCTTTTGGTTCTACTATCTGACAAGTAAAAAAAGTAAAGTAAGTAAAAGACTTTCCTCATAAGAAAAATATTTCGAGCCCATATAGAAAATCAATGAAGAATCGTCTCAATTTTCTTCTTGGACAAATTCTTCTGTGAAATATAATTAAATATTTTTCAAACACAAATACGCAAATAATAATTTCATTACATTACTTTTAATTATGAACAGCAGTATCAATAGTATCACGTGTATTTCAAAAATATTCAGACAAATTTTAAATGAAAAAAGTACAAACAAAAGAATGAATATTAAATTTTTTTCCCGTCGTTTTCTCAGTACAAATTCTGAAATATATCTCAACGTAGTTAAAAGTGTTGTATAATATTAGACATGATATATTTTATGCTGCATATACATATAGATTAAGAAACAAGTTTTGAATCTCATAATTATTGATTTAGTATAACAATAACATCAATTTAATATTTATACCGTTAGATAAGCGTAAGAATATTTAATTTATATGTATATTTGGTAACAGAATAATAATTTCATTATGTATAATGCATTATGCATAATAAATGACTCGACTGGACTACAATTCTTGACTATTACATCACCTCTGCTGGTTACAGAATTTAGACATAAACTTACACTTTTAAAAAATTTTATATTTGTGCTGGATATATAGTTCCCCCGAATCTAAGCCGCCATCGATTTTAAGCTGCACACCAAATTCTCAACAAGTTTGTGTGAAAAATGAAAAATAGTGTAAAAGGGTTTATCTATATCAAATTTTACGAAATTAAAATAAATTTAAAATGAGAACTAATAAGAAAAGTGAACAATTATTTATTTTATCAGTATTATAAACTTTAAATTACATACATGCCCCCGTACTTGCTCTAAATAGCCCCAACCAACAAATTTCTCTTCCTTCGACTATAAGCCGCACCCGATTTTCAGTAGCATTAACATTGAAAAAAAAAGTTAGCTGAGATTCAAGTAAATACGGTAATTCCTCTGCTTTAATTAAGCATTCACTAATAAAATCTTCTTTAGTATATGATTTCGATCTGTGTTTGCGATCAAAAGTGATATTATATAACTAGTTTTTACATCAACTGTATTGTCTTCAACAGTTCAGTGAAATCACTGAAATAGTGGAGACTTGGCTAACGCCTTATGCTCCGATAAAATTTTGATTAGTTTTTAATCCAAGTTGTAACACACAGTTCGTGATTGCACTGTCCATCAGTAATTTGAATTATCGCGTTGTGCTTCCACTGAGATTGATGAAATTGTCTTCAACAAATTCAGGTGGCTGTAGTAGCCTGAGGGTCAAGGTAACGAACTCGAACCATGAGTTTGAGCCTTGCACCACAAAGCTGATGAACATTAAATATGTCGAGGCTCAAACGTCTTCCAAATGGTGTCGTTTGGAAGTTAGGAGAGGGTGCCAGCTCAGGTGTCGACCTCGTCACTTGACCATGGCTCACAACTCTTATATAAAGCAATTCAAGTGATTGGAATTAAAAAATATGAGGTGACCGAAGCTGAATGTTTGGGATAACAATGGGATAATAGCCTTTGCTGCTCCATATCCAACACAAAAATATTAACTGTAACTGTGGAATAACAATAAATAAATAAAATTGCTTTGCTCCCAAAAAATTAGTTTTTCTAACAGGTAAAAGAAACCTTTGGATAAGCTAGAGAGCACCAGTTTCTTTGCATAACCTCAACCAGTGTTTCTTAAAATATGGGTCGCGTGACTTGCATCTGGGGTCGCTAGAAATTTTAGGATTTTTGATACAATTTTTGCATAAAATAACTTGTTTGCAATGACGCACATAAGGAAACCTCGGGTCCAATTATGTCGCCTAAATGGGATGTACACAGTGGAACCAAATTCTTCTGTCTTTACTGCTGTCAGATTACAATTAAGAAATGGGATAAAATTAGAACAAAGCACATTTTAAAGAGTGTCAATTTTGAAATCGGTGGAATGACATTTTTTTAAAAAAGTAAGCATTTTCTCTTTATGAAGGAACTCAAAAAAGTTCTAAAGAAATTATTGTATTTTGAGCTAGGTTTTCAGCTAGTAATTTCTTTAAATTATTAAAAATAAGCATTAAAAGAGCACTTTAAAAATAGCAATTAGACGTATGTATAACACTCTAAAATAGAAATATAAAATTGGATAATAAAGACGAATGCAACATTATCTAAAAACATAGGGAATTGAGAACTGCTACTTGGGTTTAGATTCACTTTTGTGCCTTGTAAACTTTCTCCTTTTGCGTATTGTACTGAAGCGAATCACAATTACGGCATAGCGTAATTAAAGAACATCACAATAACTGTGAAATAAACAAATCAAGAAAATGTATTACTTTAATGAGAATTCCTTGCAGTGAAAAAGCTAATCCAAGTGGAACCGAACATAATATTAATTAACTTATAATCGACATATTTTCACTTCATGATTATCAATGTTTGGTTTTAATATCTGTAATATTGTTACAGTTATATATATGGTACATAGTATGACAAATTACAGGTGAAGGTTGGCTGGCCGCAAAACTTGTTTAAACCTGCAATCCTGGTTCCTAAGGCCAGGAGTTTGTCATTATACTATGTGCCTTCTTCCTAATTTTAGTTATCTTAGGTATATATAACTATGTTTATTTTTATATTTTTGTTTATATATTATTTGTGTATATTTATATATATGTATAAATTTATATATATATGTGTATGTATATAGTTATATATTGAAAAAATTATATATATATATATATATATGTGTGTGTGTGTATGTATATGTATATAGTTATATATTGAAAAAAAAAATTTTATATATATATATACACTGGTGTGCAAAAATTAAGGACGAAGTCGAAAAATTAGCATATCAGCTGAACGAAGAGGCAGAGCGGACAGAAAGACCGATCAGGAGATTAAGTAAGGTGATGTACGGTAGCACATGCGCAGATATGCAGGTAGACGTAATGGGGGAGTGTCTGAGTAGTATAAAGCATGTTGTCGGTGTAAGATCAGTATTTCTGGCAAAGAGATTGCACGCCGTATAGCAGATAAATCACAACGAGTTGCTGCCTCAGCGAGAAATGGCGAATAATCAATCTGTTAGACGACATCTGGATGCTTTTACACGAGGTCGAATCATTGGGAAGTTGGAGGAAGGTCGCAGTGTGACAAGTGTGGCTGCAGAGTTCGGAATTGCTCACAGCATCGTTTCACGACCTTGGGGACAATTTCAAACTACAGGAACAGCTATCCGGGGGTTCAGTAGTGGTCGTCCTCAAGGAACCACACCCTCAGATGACCGGTACATTGTCTTACAGACCAGAAGAAACAGGCGGCAGACAGCGGGAGAAATCGCTAGACACACGACACAGGCGACTGGACGACCGATATCGCGTTTTACCGTGGCCAGAAGACTGCACGGTGGTGGTCTGTTTGCACGACGCCCTGTACGCTGTGTACCTTTAACGCCTGCCCATGGAAGGCGTTCTCTGTGGTGCCGAGAACACCGGAGTTGGAGAGACAATGAATGGGGACGAGTACTCTTTACAGATGAGAGCAGATTCAGTTTGAGTAGCGATTCTCATCGCATACTCATCTGGAAAGAGCGGGGAAGCCGCAATCATCCCTCGAACATCATTGAAAGGGACAGGTATGGAGGTCGCGGTGTTCTCGTTTGGGGAGGCATCATGCTTGGTAGTCGTACAGACCTTCACATCTTCGACGCAGGTTCAGTCAACGGGACCCGTTATTGTAACGAAATTCTTCCATATGTGCGTCTTTTTAGAGGCGCTATCGGTCTGCAGTTCCTTTTCATGGACGACAATGCACCATGTCATCGCACAGTAGCTGCCGAATAGCTCTTAGAGATTGAGGATATTGAACGTATGGATTGGCCGGCACGATCTCCGGACCTCAGTCCCATCGAGCATGTATGGGATTTTCTAGGCAGACGCTTGGCAGCTCGTACCTTACCACCAGTAACGATTCGGGAGCTTCGATTGGCGCTGCAAGACGAATGGGCAGCAATGCCTCAACAACTCATTGACACCCTCATTCTCAGCATGGGCAGACGCTGTGAAACCTGCCTAGCAGTCAGGGGAGATCATATCCCCTACTAAAGACCGGATGTTTCTTGCTGGACACCCATCACAGGGATGTTTCGGCCTTCAGTCGCATTGCGCTCCATGCTACTTTTTCAATCACAAGCTTCTTTTTATCCCTCTGATTTCTCTTTTAGTAAGTGTTGCTTACATTACACATGTCCTTACGTATTGGGGATCTTACGGTATTAAATGTGTTGATTTGGAAAGCTTTTGTACAAAGTTATATTGAAAAAACCGTCTCGTCCTTAATTTTTGCACACCAGTGTATATATAAGCTGTTAGAGCATGTAAGGATAAAAATATTATTTAATGTATATAAAATTCTCAATTTCGTATTTAAAGCAATAACTTGAATAACAATTAAATCTGAATAATTTAGATATACAAAATTTTAATCTGAAAGGGTAAAAAAGATTTTTTCACATAAGGTTTCAAGTATATTATTATAGAAAATAAAATTTATGAATAAATTAGAAAAGTGATGAGGGAAAAAAGTAATCATCAGCTCTGTCATTAATAAAAAAATAAATTTTATTATTCTGAAGTTCAGAATATCATATTAAATAAAACAATTTTTTAATTTTTGGTGTTACTAAAATTTATATAGTGTAACAACTACATTTAAACCCTACCTTCCCTTGATGATTAGTGGCAGCCAGGGGGCACCACCTGTTCTTTAGGGAAGCGGGAACTCGTTCCCCTCGCCCTTTTGCCCTGGATCGCTACCGGGGGAAAATGTGTACACGTGGAGTCAGGGAAAGCCTGTTTCCCTCCTTTTAGTCCTTAATCTATTTTCTGTAACTATAATGGATGTGTGTTGTTTTATTTAAGTGACCCCTTGTATTGTGGAACGTAAGAGCATTAAATAGTATTTGTTCCAGTAATGAAAAGGCTTCTTTATTTCAACACAATGAATACACGACATGGGGGATTGTCATAGTGGCGCCCAATGTTCTAACCGGACCAGGAAACCGAGATGCTGATCAACGCTTCCTTGAGCGTACATATTGTTTTTCTTCGACCAACTGACCACGTGTATGGAAATTTTAGTGTGTGTCGCCCCGACAGTCAAAGTTACAGTGCTTGATTGTATGTGGAAATCATCGGTTTTAGTAACTCCTGATACTAGCGTGAAAGTGCTCATCTTTTAGAAAATTGTCAGTTTTAGTATCATCCCGATACTAAGGTTAAAGTGCTCGTCTTTTAGTTGGAAAATAATCGGTTTAGTATCATCCGGATACTAAGATGAAAGTGCTCGAAAAGTGAGGAAATAATCCGAAGTGAAATTGTGTTGATTTATGTGTTAAAAATACCATCGTGATCAAGAAAGTGGTGTGCTTAAGATATCTGCTAAATATATTCAATATATCGTTTTGAAGTGCGCGAGTGGTGCTTACAAGATATCTGCTATTTTGAAGAAAAACAATCTCATCCCGAGATTATGTGTTACTGAAATCTTCATCTGTACTTTAACAAGAAAATGGAAATTAAATCTGTGAGTAGATGTAACAAATCTTTTGTACAATAATGAGGAATATGATCATTTCTTTCTTGAGATATTAGTATTTGTATATTTTGCTTCTATAATGCAATTTTTTTAATTATAATTATTTCAATCTACTGTTGAAAATAACTGAAATTCAAATAGTGAAAGATCATTTCTGCTTTCAGGAAGAAGTAACTGATATAACATTGTTGATAAATATGTATTGGTGCATTTTAAAATAATTGCTATATAATAATTTGTTGTAAATAATTGCTATATTGAGTAAATGGTGAAATTCTAGGTTATTATTATTATTATTATTATTATTATTATAAGGAGCTGTAGAATATATTTTTTCCCTAAAGTTAAATATTGAAATAAAAGGTAATTTCTGCTATCAAGCAGAAGGGGGGAAACCTTATTTAATTATCAAACTTTGATATATGTAATGTTTTCAGATTTAGATATTTTTATTGTTTATTTCATGAATTGATATATTTATAGCTTTCGAAAAGTTCTATTTCGTGATTTTAAATTTTATGTTTCTTGAGAATAGATTTTTTGTTTAATTTGCATGAGTCACATCCTGTGATAGCGGAGAAATTGTTTAGTTAAATATATATATTTCTTTTTGTGAAAATAGTATGATTATGCAATACTGTGTATTTTATTCATTGCATTTCCGGTGTGTTTTTTAGAATTACGGTGTGTTTTTTAGAATTAGGTAAGGAAGGTTTCATAAAATATATAAGTATTTCACAAGAAATATCTCTTTTTTTTAGAAAAATGAATATTAAATAATCTTATATTCCTAATTGAGTCACAGTGTTATACATTTAACTTTTAAATGTTTTGTACTTATTAAGTATATATCATAACATAACATGTAATCACGTTTTTTCAATATGCTATTGTGACTCATGATTAATTTTATATTTCATATACAGTTAAATTTATGGTATTTTATTTAGATTTTCTGAAGATCTTTTTGTAAAAAATGTTTTGTCTATACCCTTTATATTGAATTTCTCTTTTTATGTTTTCTCTACAGGGAAGGTAGTTGTTTAATGATTAGTTAATACTTATCCATTGCTATTAGGAAAACCAATTTAATTTATAACTTCCTGTATACTTTAAAACCTGAATCTAGTTTTATTTTAAAAGACAAATATGGCTTTTCTCTCAAAAGGCAAGAAAATAGACCTCTATAATTTAGCAAGTGAGCTACGAGTCTCTGTGACTTTAGAGGATAAAATAATTGACTTACGCGAAAAAATCACTTCATGTACATTCTTTCAGAATAATGAGCAGTTTGTGAAAGAGATGCTCGATAACATTGTTGATGAACGTAAATCGCTTGAAGTCGAAGCCTTAAAGAAAATAGAACGGGAGGATAAGTGCCTTGCTGATCAGAGAGCATTTGAGCTTGAAAAGCTTAAATTACAAGCGCAAAATCCTCCAGCTTCCGTAGGTAATTTTTCTCAAATGGATTCTAACCCTATGAGGCTGGATTTAAAAACAGTCTTGCCCACATTCATCCCTGATATAGATGACATATCATTGTTTTTAACAATGTTCGAAAGACAAATGAAGCTCCTCCAGCTTCCGTAAATTTTCTCAAATGTACCTATGCCGATTTTTGGGTATCACACTTAATTGGAGTCCTTCCAAGTGATATTGGCAGATTAATTGCAAGAGAACCGGAAGAGATGTTTAGAAATTATGCTCACATTCACAATATTTTTATTGCAAAGGTTCAAACTGACAGCTGACCGTTTCAGAGTCCTTTTTGCCGACACCAGAAACAGGATCATTCCACGTGGAAAGATTTCTTTTGAGCTAAGAACCTTTTTCGAAGGTTGGCTAAAAGAATTAGAAATAGATTCATTTGAAACCTTGAAAGATCTTATCATAGAAGATCAAATAAAAAAAGGTATCCACCAGATTACAAGAATCATTTCCTAGACACTTGGGAAATACTGAATGATCCTGTTGTGTTAGATGAAAAGCTGGACTCATACGAAAATGTTAAACCCTTTTGCAAAAATTAACAAATTTAAGCAACTCTCGTTTTTCTAGGAACACAGGCAATCCGTAGTTTAGGAAGTCTCACTCATTCAAAGTTGAAAAGAATGTTTCGGGTAACCACAATAGTGCTTTTACTAACCCTAGCTACATGCCAGCTCGGAATACCAACACCGGTTTTCATCCACCTATTTCTTGCTATGGTTGTGGCAACCCTGGATTTATAAAATCGAAATGTCCAAAATGCTCACAAAAAAGAGTGCCTCTGTCAACGCCACACACATGTTTACTTGTCTTACCTCCCCAGCTCTGATTGATGATTGATTTAATATTAACGTCGCACTTTCAGCTACACGAGGCTTTTGGCGACGGACCACGTAATTTTGAACCATGGTCAAGTGACACGACACCTGCTGGCACCCCACATCCAACTACCACACCACACCAACGGGAGGACGTTTCAGCTCCGACAGATTTAACGTGCATCGCTGCCCAACCCGGCGGGGTTTTAAAAAATCGCCCCAAATCGTGACCAGGCAAAAAAGCGATCCGATACCTATACCACAGTCCGACCCCCCAGTAGCTCTACTTGACATCGAAGTCTATGAGGCTACAGGCACAGTTTGTGCTGACACGGGAGCCAGCCAGTCACTCGGGGGAGAATTAATGTTTAAATTCTTGAGAAATCGTGGACAAAAATTCTCAGAATTTCATCTTGCTATGTGCCTAGCTGATGGTCAACAATCCACATCCCTTGTTCAAAAAGCTACAGTACCAATCACCGTAGGTGGTCGAACTTTCCAAATCGATTTAATTTTTTTGCCACATGCAAAGGTAACCGCACTCTTCTAGGTGTTGACTTTTTAAGGACATCAGGAATCGTAATGGACATGCGTAACAATTTTTGGTATTTTGGTGACAAACCAAGCTTCAGGATACCTTTTTCAAAAGATGTTCCTTTGCCTGTAGACGACAGTCCTGTCGAAATAAATAGTAGTTCTTGTCCCACAAATTCGATTCCCAGTGAAATTCCATTACATAGCAACACTGTTGATGAAACTGAGACAAATGATCTCCATTTGCGAGAAGAAGAAGGACAGGCCCTAAATGTAGAAAAAAGAAATGATTTGATGGTCCTGCTTAATGAAAGTAAAGATGTTTTCAGACTAGGGGAGAACCAACTCCATTCGTAAAACACTTTATAAACACAGGTGACCACCCACCAGTTTCAACTGCACCTTATAGACTATCTCCAAACAGGAAAGAACACTTAAGGAAAGAAATTGATAATCTTTTGGCTCATAATATTATAGAAGAATGCGAGTCCCCATACGCAGCCCCAGTAGTTTTAGTGCCCAAGTCTAATGGAACTGTTAGGTTGTGCATAGATTATCGTAAACTAAATGCGATTACTATACCTGACAAATACCCACTGCCCCTCATGGATGTTCTTTTACATGATGCTAAATCTACTGCTTTTATGTCTACCCTTGACTTAAAAAAAAAATCCGGTTATCATCAGGTAGAGGTCAATCCAGCGGACCAGGACAAGACTGCATTCGTTTGCCCTTTTGGTACATTTAGGTACAAAAGAATGCCATTTGGACTTCGCAATGCCCCAGCAACCTTTCAGCGTCTTATGGACCAGTTTCGTAATGGATTGCCAAATGTAAATATCCTGGTGTATTTAGACGATATAGTTGTGTTGTCTGAAACGTTTGAACAACACATTGAGCACTTAAGAATGGTCTTTGACAGACTTAAAAAAATTTAAATTATGTGCTAACAGAGAAAAATGCAAGTTTGTTTGCTCTCGCGTAAAATGCCTTGGACTTTGGATAACTCCTAAGGGAATAGAGGTGGATCAAGATAAAACTGCAGCGATACAAAACATTCCTTCCCCGAGAAACCTAAAGCAGATACAGCCATTTTTACAGACCTGCTCATGGTATAGAAAATTCATCCCGAATTTTTCAGATATTGCTAGACCCCTTAGCAACTTGTCAAAGAAAAGTACTGCTTGGAAATGGAGTGAAATTGAGCATCAAGCTTTCCAAACCCTCAAACAATGTTTAATAACCCCGCCAATATTGAGACAAGTTGATCCTAAAAAGCCTTTTATCATCCGAACGGATGCAAGCAGTTACGCCCTCGGTGCAGTTCTGTTACAAGGAGAAAGCCCCACCGATGAACAGCCAGTAGAATATGCCAGTAGACTCTTGAGTTCTGCTGAAAAAATTACTCGACAACAGAGCGAGAAGCCTTGGCTGTAGTCTGGGCCTTAAACAAATTTAGAGGATATTTGAAGGGGCAGAAATTACAATGGCATCCGACCATCAACCGTTAAAGTGGCTGATGAATTTAACATCACCAACCGGAAGATTAGCGCGCGCGATGGGTACTTCAAATACAATCTTACAATCTGAAGATTGACTATTTTCCAGGGAAATGCAATTTTATTGCAGATATGCTTTCCAGGCCAGAGTATAGGGATGAAAAAAATTGCGAATTAAAAACTATAATTATTGATTTCCCGACGAGAACTGCTAATGAGCTAAGAACAGAACAATTGAAGGACCTTGAGCTAAAAAAGATAATTGATTGTTTTGAAAATCCCAACAAGGGAGTTGACTTTGCCAATTGGACTGGGAGAGGGTACGTGATGAATCAGGGAGTACTGTACCGATACTCACCTCATGCTGAAGTTGAAGAAGCTCAACTAGTTGTCCCTACTCATGAGAGAGAGAAGATATTAAAATTGCACCATGCTCCCACCGCTGCACATTACGGTGCTGATGGTACCTTTTCCAGAATTTCCTCGAAATATTACTGGACTGGTATGAGGAAATTTATTGCTGATTATGTGAAGAGCTGTTCAGAATGCATTAGATACAAAGCCACTAATCAGAAACCTGCAGGTCTTCTGCAGACCCCTGTTCCAGCTCAACGATTTGAGAGCATAGCTATTGATCTTTTTGGTCCCTTACCAGAAACGACCGAAGGTATGAAGTGGATTTTCATAGTGGAGGATTACACAACAAAATGGGTAGAGTTATTCCCATTAAAGCAAGCTACTGCTAAAGAATGTGCCATGACACTCCTAAATGAAGTCTTCCTAAGATACGGAGTGCCCCGTAGACTAATAAGTGACAATGGGACTCAATTCGTGAGTGCGGTGATGCAGCAGTTATGTTTTGTCTTGGATATCAATCAAAGTCTCATTCCCGTATATCACCCACAGACAAATCCAGTCGAAAGGAAAAATAGGGATTTGAAACCTCGTTTGGCAATGATGGTAGGTAACAACCATACATTATGGATTGAAAAGCTACCTGCTATTAGGTTTGCACTGAATACTTCAAAATGCGAGTCAACAGATCACACGGCAGCATACCTAACCTTCGCCAGAGAACTACGAACTTTGGACCAAGTAAATACTGATCTACGGTTCGTCATCCATAACGATAATTTTGTGCCTGAATTTACACCCTATTTAAAACGTTTTGAAGGATACATGTCACAAATTAAAGAAAACATTGAGATGAGTCAAGATCGTCAAAAAACATATGCAGATAAATCACGCAGACCAAGTCCTAACTATAAAGTTAATGATCTGGTATGGGTAAAACTTCACCCATTAAGTAAAGCGAGTCAGAACAGGAGTGCAAAACTCATGCCTAGGAGAGATGGGCCGTACATTGTGCTATCCCAAAGATCTCCCACTACCTTTGTAGTAGCCAGTTGTGACAAACCTTTAGGTGTCTACCATACATCAGCTTTAACACCCTTTCTGAATGGCACAGAGACCCAGTCTCCTGTAGTACCTCTCAAGAAAAAAGGAAGGCCACGCAAACAGCCATTGGTTCCTAGAGGGACTGCCGGAGAGAATGCCATAATGTCTGCTACACCCCCTCGCCGAGACGGTCTTCGGCGGTGTAGGGGGAGAATGTAACAACTACATTTAAACCCTGCCTTCCCTTGATGATTAGTGGCAGCCAGGGGGCACCACTTGTTCTTTAGGGAAGCGGGAACTCGTTCCCCTCACCCTTCTGCCCTGGATCGCTACCGGGGGGAAATGTGTACACGTGGAGTCAGGGAAAGCCTGTTTCCCTCCTTTTAGTCCTTAATCTATTTTCTGTAACTATAATGGATGTGTGTTGTTTTATTTAAGTGACCCCTTGTGTTGTGGAACGTAAGAACATTAAATAGTATTTGTTCCAGAAATGAAAAGGCTTCTTTATTTCAACACAATGAATACACGACATGGGGGATTGTCATAATAGTAATATAATGGAGTGTATAAATCCATTGTACGTTATTATTGAAATACTATGAAGTGCCAATTTCATAAGAAATCAAAAAAATTCTTCCTTGTACTAGAGATATCACTTTTTATATTGAAAATTATTATTACAAATATAAAAAAAATTCCTCAGAACTATCATAAAACACGCATAGTTTTTGAAACACGAAATATTAAGCGATCTTTTGTCATAACATTCCAGTGATTTAAAATCCTCGGTCGAAGCTCGAAATAGTCTGGTGATCTGGCCCTTCCCCAAGGTGTTGATGGAGCGCCCGATTCCAGTAGGAATCTAAATCTCTTGTCAGAGTTGGGGAGTGACTTTAGATCGATAATTTGCCTTTTTTAAGTGTAAATCATTTAAGAAAATTGCAGTGGAAAAATGAAGAATAAAATGGAAAAACGGTGGAGGAAGGGGACGGCAAGGCCCTTCCCAACGACTATTTTTAGAAAGTAACGGGGAGTAAGACAGAACCCTATGGAATGATGTAGTCTCAAGACGTCATCCACAGGGTTGCCTTATATTCTTTTTACTTTGCGATCTCCCCCCCCTTTTTCATGGAAAAAAGCAGAGAATTAACGTTTCTGAAGTGATTAGTCATTATTTGTGTAGAAAAATATTCTTTTTCATAAAATATAGTATTATTAATATGTATCTAAGCAGCTTATGCCGTGCTTAGAATGCATACATGTGCTTAGAATGCATACATGCGGCGCCATCTGCAGCCATTATATTAAAGCTTGCGAAACATGGCGTCAGAAAATTCTAGAAGCAAAGATTTATGTATTTTTCGCAATTTTAAAACTTTCTAGACAGTAAATGACATTTCTATATTTCATGGTGAATTTATATGAGTAATTTACGTTCTCAGCAAAAGTTTTACACCTATATAATGTGATTTTAGCCCGGTTTACATGGAAGCCGGCATAATACCGGCAATTTCGAAATGCGGATGAAAGCCGGGATTATACCGGTATTTTTTTTTTCGACCCGTTTACATGAGAATCGGGTGCGTTTACAAAAGAATCTGGTGATTGGTTGATAGATTCACGAGATTATAAAATGTAAACAACTAGAATTTTTAGCGCGATCATCATGAAGAGGACATGTGATTATGTTTTCATTTTTTTTTACCGCCAAACGTTTCTTTGTTTACTATTATTTATGCTCTTGCACATATACCCACTAAAATTTCGTATTTGACTATACGTGGTTGCTCGATTATAGTAAAAGATGTCGATTGTCGGAAAAAAATCTTTTTTTAATATCCCGGTAAAAATTCGAGTGTTTAGTAAACATGGATAAGAATGACATTTTTTTTCAATACCAACCATTTAGAAACCGTCGCCACCCAAAACCGAACTCCCTTTTTACTATTTTTGTGTTAACATAAGAAACTTCTAAGCAGATCGAATCGGCTACTGGTCCGATAAATTTTGAAAAATTGCCAGTTTGGCGCGATTTTGTGCGTTGTGTTTTGGAGTGGAAAACGTACGATTTGGCAAGAAAAAACCTGGCGGGATAAGTGGCCGAACAATCCAATCGGACTTTGGATAGATGTCTACAGGAATGGAAATTTTTGTTTATTTTAAATTTAATTATATAGAGAACATACATAAAAAAAGATAAAATATATTTAGTTAAGATTAAGATATTTAGTTAAGTTAAATATATTAAGTTAGATTCGACAAATCAACCATTTTGGTTCATTTGTCGAATCGGGCGCCTCTCGCGCCAAGTGTTTTCTCGACAAATCGATAAATGCGCCAAATCTGGTAACCCTTCTGAATTCGTTTTCCAGTGGAGGAGAAGTAGCTTTTTTGGCGAAATTCCGCGCATGCGCAGTAGAATTCTTTAATTTTAACAGTTTTAACGAAGTTAGCGCATTTGTAATTGTTTTTTTATTTTAACAGTTTAATTCTTCAACTGTCTTTCTCGCGCATGAGCAGAAAGCTTTTTTTTCTTCAAAAAATCCGTTACTCAGCAAACGGTTACTTCTTTCGCTCCGGTTGGGTCAGCTGTTCGGCTTCGTTTTCTTCGATTTGGGAATTACTTTTTACAGGTAATTTTTTTATTTCTTTCTTTCTCCACATAAATTTTAACAGATTACCATGATGTCCAACGATGCTGTTAGAATTAATTTGAATGAATGTATGCAAAAGTATGATGAGTATTCTGAAAGGTTTTTTGCCTTGTTGCCTGTGTTTGGAAAGAAAACTGTGTTAGAATGGTGTATAAAAGAAGGTTTGATTGCTTCTTCATACGTTTGCCCGAAATGTGGAAAACCTATGGAATTGAGAGAAAGAACGGGCAAAAATTTGAATGATGGTTTTGAATGGCTGTGCAGAAATCGGTCCAGTGTGAAAGAGGAGAATCATTATGCTTCTCGGAGTGTAAGGAAATGGTCTTGGTTTCAACTGAGCAACATGGATATGTGTACGGTTTTGTTAGTGATGCGTAAATGGTTTGGAAGGTGCCCTCAGAAATATGCAGTCGCAGACTTGGGTGTTGGTTCACACACGGCTGTCGATTGGTATAATTTCTGTAGGGAAGTATGCATACATGTTTTAATTGGAGATAGTTGCAAGATTGGAGGAGTGGATGCGATTGTTGAGGTGGATGAGAGTAAATTTGGGAAAATGAAATATGGTAAAGGAAGACCCGTGAATGGAAAATGGGTGTTTGGAGAGGTACTGATAGGAATTCGAACAAATGTTTTTTTCAGAGTGGTTCCATGTCGAACGAAAGAATGTTTGCTTGCTGTCATTAAAGAATGGGTGTTGCCTGGTACCACAATCATTTCGGACTGTTGGGCTTTCTACAATTGCTTGAAAGATGAAGGTTTTCAGCATTTGAAGGTAAGCCACAGTCTGACGTTTGTGTGTCCGGTAACAGGTGCGCTTACTAACAGCATTGAGGGCTCGTGGAGTGGAATCAAACGTTTCCTTGGAAATACGACTCATCGCACCGAGGACATGTGTGATTCATATCTGCATGAGTTTATGTGGCGAAGGAAAAATTCCCATTCCGTTGAAAACGAAGTCTTCAAAACGTTCTTAGCGGATGTGGCGAGTTTTTTTCCCCCTTTGCAACAGGACGTATCGCCGGAGCACGAAATAATTCCGCAAGATGCTCAACCGGGTACATCCTCTTCATAAACATCGTTCGTTAAGGTAAGTCAATAAATTTTCATTTTTAAATGCATAATTTGTGCAGCGATTTTCCGTTTCAAAACTTTAAAATACTACATTTTTGATGATTTTCCTTCCGACATCTTGAATTTCGCGCTCCGGCGTTGCGGTAGGGTTGCAACTACAAAACACAACACGCAAAAACACGCCAAATTGGCGATTTTTCAAAATTTGGCGGAAAGGCGCCCGATTCGACAATTTCACCTTAATTTTTTGGTGAAATTGTCGAATCGGGCACCTCTCCGCCAAATTTTGAAAAATCGCCAATTTGGCGCGTTTTTGCATGTTGTGTTTTGGAGTCGCAACCCTACCACAACACGCAACGCGAAATTCAAGATGGAGGAAGGAAAATCATTAAAAAATAGCATTTTAAAGTTTTGAAACTGAAAATCGCTGCAAAAATCAGGCACTTAAAAATGGAAATAATTTCACTTAGCTTTAAAAAATGCTGCTATTTCCGACATTTATGATAACGATGAGTTGCCTACTGAAATAATACCAGTGTGCTACTGCATATTTCTGAGAGCACCTTCCAAAACATTTTTATTTTTCCATCACTAACAAAACGGTGCACAAAAATACATATTACTCAATTCAAACCAAAACCATTTCTTTACACTCCTAAACAGATGATGGGTATCCTCTTTCACACTGGACTGAATTTTGCAGTACCATTCAAAAACCATCATTTACTTTGTTACCCGTCAATCTCTTAATTCCATACTTTTTCCACATTTCGGACATACATACGATGATCCAATCAAACCTTCTTTCATGCACTATTCTAAAACAGCTTTCTTTCCAAGCACAGGCAACATGCCAAAAAAACCTTTAACTATAGTAATCGTATCTTTTCATGTATTCATTCAAATTAATCCTAAGAGTATCGCTGGACATCATGGCAATCTTTTGAAATTTATGTGGGAGACAACAAGGGGCCCAAGACGTTTGTCTTTCTTCTATTTTATTAAAAACTTAAACAAAAATTAATTAAAAAGGTAGATAAGTTTGACAATGATATGCAGAAGGTAACGCCTGCTCGCGCACCTCTGTGTTTCTCTCCGCTGTTTCTCTGTTTTCTAATTCTTAAAAGTTTCAGTTTCAATTCACTGCGCCTGCGCGCGAAGACTGCTTGGCTTTGGCTGCCACAATCGGCCAGCCTGACTGTACGCTGTCCACAGCGGTAC
Organism: Trichonephila clavipes; assembly: GCA_019973935.1. Classification (NCBI taxonomy): domain Eukaryota; kingdom Metazoa; phylum Arthropoda; class Arachnida; order Araneae; family Nephilidae; genus Trichonephila; species Trichonephila clavipes. The sequence continues at coordinate 389,952 of BMAU01018009.1, read as the reverse complement.
GTCCTTTTTTTCCTTTTTCATCGAGACCAGAGGAGAATCTGAAACATACAAAAAAGACGGAACAGACAAGGACTATACGACAAATACACAAAGATTTAACATATCATAATTCTGCTGAACTAGACAGTTTCTCCATCATGTGAAGGCATCTCTTCGACATCCGGAAGGTTCCACAGGAAAACATTGTGTTTCAGAGGCATAAGAACGTCTTTTTTAATGAGTTCTTTGGTTGAACGCATCGATATTTTCCTCTCTAGAGTTCTGGACGTCTGTTCAAAACGATTTCTCTTTTTCCTCCGTTTCCACTGCCAGGGCTCAAAGATCCTTCGGAGCAACACAAACCGACGATGTTTACTCTTCATAGGTAAAGGGTTAGGGAAGCGGGAGATAAATTCCACGGAACTCGTTTTCATGGCGCCATTGGCTTTCTTACACAATACTATATCAGAACATTTTTCTCTTACAATACTCAATTTTAATTTAGTACTCTTAATTTTATTACATTTATAATCCTTAATTAGAGAACTCGAATCATTTCTAGTATTAAAGTTTTTAACATGTGACAAATCATAACTAGAGTTTTCTATCACATTTGAAACAGAAACATTTGAATTAAAATGAACACCCAAAGAGGATCCACTTTCACTCAATAAAACATCGCTCTTTGCGTGGCCTAGTTTCTTTATTTTATTCTGGGATGTATAATAAATTCTTCGGTCAAGGTCGGTGATATTGCCGTTCGAACACTTAGACCGGGAGAGTGTTGATTAAGAGAAAGATTTATCGGTTTAACTTCTACCATACGCTGTTCGCCAAAACATGAACTTAATGTTATGATTTCTTCGGAAGGCTGGTTCACTCTAATTAGTGAGGAATTTAAAACTGGGATCTGGCTACCTGAATCAATCAAGGCTGTTACGGGCTGATTTTCTACAAAAATGCTTACGTATTGAAGATTTGCGATCTCACCGCTATTTTGTTTTTCGCTCTCGACTTTCAAAGTATTCACGTTTATTCTATTATGGATGTGGGATTCTTTAGGCTTAAAACGCTCCTGGCAATCTCTTGCGTAATGAGATGAATCACCGCATATAAAGCAATTTTTATTTTCTCTTTCAAGATATTGGGGATAGTTCTCTTTAATCTTTGGTTTAAAGTTTTGTGATCTATTTTTAAAGGGGTCTTGGGTATATCCATAAGTAATAGGAATTTCTTTATGTGATCCGTTTTTAGATGAAATATAAATATCGCACTCTTTAGCTAAATCAATAGGCCTAAACCAATCTTCTGCTTCTCGAATGCTAATATGAGTTGCGGTTTCCTTATTTAAAGTTTCGAACTGTTTCTCTTCGACTTTAGCTGCAGGATTTAAACTTAATGCTTTATTTTTAGCCGTTTGAAGTTCGACTTATTTTTCTAATTTTGCTAACTGTAGTTTAGCAAGTTCAATTTTCTGTTTTTCTAAATCCCTTTCGTTTCGCGATACCCTCTCATCTATACAGTTTTTAATTAAAGTTTTAACGAAATCTGGATCACTTTCAAATGTACTACTGTTCTCAATTTTAGTCTTTAGTTTAACTATAGTGTCCGTACTCTCCACAGTACCGTCTAGTTCCTCAACAACTCTTATGAGATCCTCTTTAAGAGCGTTTTTATACATTTTAGAAAAATATGGAAAGATCCTACCTTTTTTTTCTAGCTCCCTTGTTGCTCGCACGTACGATGTATCCAATAATTGAAGAAAAACGTTGATTCCACAGATCTCACCTCTTCGCAGGTAATACAGTTGAAATTGTTCGAATTGACACCTCTTCGCAGGTGTTTATGTGAGTGGTTCCAACCTCTACACAGGCGGAATATTTGTCGATGGTTCCAACCTCTACACAGGCGGAACGAAGTTTAAAAATCGAACCTCTACACAGGTTGAACGAAGTTTCCAAAAATGGCGGCGCGTCTCCTCCACGGACGGCTTTTGTTCACGTTCCAAACTTTGATCAAAATCGAAATTTTTTTTCAATCCCGGCTTCTACACAGGCGGAGTATTCATGCTGAGTTCAAACCTCTACACAGGTTGAACGAAGTTTCAAATGGCGGAGCGTCTCCTTCACGGACGCTTTTGTTCATTGTCCAGACTTTGGTTCAAAATCGAAATTTTATCGATCCCGGCCGAGCCCCCATAATTTGTGGGAGACAACAAGGAGTCCAAGACGTTTGTCTTTCTTCTATTTTATTAAAAACTTAAACAAAAATTAATTAAAAAGGTAGATAAGTTTGACAATGATATGCAGAAGGTAACGCCTGCTCGCGCACCTCTGTGTTTCTCTAATGTTTTCTAATTCTTAAAAGTTTCAGTTTCAATTCACTGCGCCTGCGCGCGAAGACTGCTTGGCTTTGGCTGCCACATTTATGTGGACAAAGAAATAAAAATATTACCTGTAAGAAGTAATTCCCAAAACGAAGCCGAATAGGTGACCCAACCGGAGCAAAAGAAATAACCATTTCCTCATTAACGGAATTTTTAAAGTAATAAAAGCTTTCTGCTCATGCGCGAGAAAGACCGTTGAAGAATTAAGGTGTTAAAATAAAAATATAAAAAAAAAAACGAATTACGAATGCGTTAATTTGCCGCGATATCGTTAAAACTGTAAAAATGAAAGAAATCTACTGCGCATGCTCAAAATTTCGCCAAAAAACTACTCTCCTTCACTAGAAAACAAATTCAGAAGAGTTACCAGATTTGGCGCACTTATCGATTTGGCGAGAAAACACGGCGCGAGAGGCGCCCGATTCGACAAATCAACCTAATTGTTTTGTTTTTATTTGTTTTACACATCTTCAGAGTAGTTAAGAGATATTTCTGCATTTAATTATCTAAAATAAGAACACAAAAATCTGATATGTAATTATACATGTCATATTAAAACAAGTATATATATATATATAATTTATACCACTTTCAAACATTAGAAATGAAAATTACCATTTGTAAAATTATATATAAAAAAAATCATGAAACATTTTGAAAGTCTGTATTCGCAGTACTATTTTGGTAAAAAGATATAATTTATCCAGAATTACATTCTGAGTGTGGTAAAAAATTAAGGCATTAAAATGTGTGTATTATAGAATATAAAATTGTGTGCATATATTGAATGTTAAATTCCTGTTCTCTTGTACATGATCAAAATAAGTCATTTTTAAATCCATAATTCTTTTAGTACAAAAAAAATTATTAAATATTAGTGTGGCATCTATTATGTGAGGATTTCTTAACACATTTGCTTTCCAGAATTTGACTGATGTGTACTTTCTTTTTTTTTTTACTATGGATAACAAATATGCATTTATTGGTATTTGCACAATTAAAATGTAAAATTCAATAATTTTGATAAATTTCATATAAAGACTTTACACTTGTTATTGAAATATCAACATTGTGTGTTAAAGAAATCTGTGCAATCCCAGCTGAAATGTATTAAGCATAAGAATACTCTGGATTTTTTTTACATAAGTATTAAAGTCTAAATGCTCATATATATTGATATTATCCTACTAATAAATTTAAGACCAAAATAAATTTGTCGCATTGAGTTAGTTACAAATATTGACCCAAGAAGTGTACTTAAATCAGTTCTAAGATATTTATGGGAAATTAGGATCATGAAACCAAATACGACTTTACATATAGACATTTTCTGTAGGATGTTTACTTTCTAAAAGCAATGGAAATATTCAGAATTTTAATATAACCTTTTTCAACTCTCTATTTATCCTTAAATGAATAACTTGACATAGTTTACAATAATCTATATATTCATGAAGAATTCAGTAAAAAAAGGTAATTTCAAAGAAATTTTTTCAAAAATAAGTGTTTTATCATCCAAAATCACTGATATTTTTGTGTAACATGCTTACGGGACAAATTTGGGGTGCTTGTATTGTATAATATTGACCAATTACTTAAAAAAACCGCCAAATGCTGCGATATACAGCCAATAGTAGAAACTGTCCATGATCACGTTTGCACACAGTAACAATAATAGTGATGTAATTGTTTGTTTTTTTTAAATTTGTTATGTCTTTTTGCTAGGCGAAATTAGTCAACAGTTTAATGCATGTTCCAAAATTTGTGGAATGGTACGAGTACTGATTTAGCATTTCTTAGAGAAACTTTGAAGTAATTTAATATTTTGCTAATGTGTAATTTGGGAAACTGAGAAGTTTCATAAAATTCAGGAATGCCCTGTTAAAAGAATCTTGCTTACAATTAGTACACAATGTGATTAATTTATTAATGATAAACTTTGGTAACTTATCAAATTAATAATGATTTTTATTAATTTTCAAACGTTAAATTTCAGAGTGAGAATTCTGAATCTTTTTTTCTGATGTCGTTTCATCTTCCATTTTTTTTTAAAGTATTAATGTAATATATAAAATGATACTTCAGTTGCATATCAGTGTATTTCTTTTATTCAACTTCTTTCTATAAGTTGCATGATTTCAGTATTCTAATTTGTTCTATGTAAATTCTGAAAGTTGACTGTATAGAAGTGGATTTTATAATTCTGCCAGTTTGTAAGATCTGAAATTTCAAAATTCTTGTGATATTTCATTTAATCTAGACCCATACCATATACAATTTCTAAAAAATACTATGAAAAGTTTTGTAGCTTACCTATATACAAATGTTATAGGTTTTTGCTTTCTAGTTTCTGGTATATTTCACACAGTTGGCTGACTAAAAGACTAGTTTTTGCCATTAATTTCTTTGAAAACAAGGGAAGACCATTTCAAATCTTACTTTTGTAAATTTATTGTATCCAAAAAAGAAAAAAAAAGCATTAATTTGATTAAAATAGTTTTGATACTATTGAAATTAAGAGTAAATAAAATTTGCAGAGACTTTGAAGAACAAAAATGTTTTTATAATTTTTGGTTTACTATTAATTGCCTAATCACTAGGTGTTTAAAAATTTAAGTTTTTATGTCATAAACCTAAAGTGAACATTTTAGAAATTCTACATAATTTGACCTTTTTTATCTATGAAATCTTTGATTTAGGAGATAATGTTCTTTAATTTTTTTTTTTTTTTTTGGTTCATTTTATTTGTTTCGGTTAATGACATTTAATACTCTTTGTAAATATTTTTAAAAATTAATACTTTTTGTTATAAATAAATTGCAAAAAGCCATTCATAAGATTTTCAGAGAATTTTATTAAATGTTATCATCAATAAGATAAAAATTGAGGTATATAATAATTGTAAAAGATATTATGCATGTTGAATATTGGCAGATAGATCCTCGATTTGTCCTTATAGTATAATGTTACTCTTTCAGATAGTCTGATTTATATAGCAGAGAGAGAGATCATGAAATGCTTTATTTACTTATAGTGCATTCATGTAATGTTAAAATTAAGTGTCGATAAATGATGTATATTAAAATGAGTATGATTATTAAATAAAACTGTATACGATAAATTTTCACAGAAACAATTTAATTTGTTTTACAATATCATTTTATTAAAAAGCCTATTTCTTTAAACATGTTTATTAATTTATTCAAAAATGTCCAATTAATTTATTTCAGAATGTTGGAGACAGACATTTTTAAGAAAATTCAAACCTTCTAGAGTAATAATTACAAAGGAAGTCTGTATAAAGCATATCAAATGTTAGTTTTTTTATAAGATTATTTCAGATACCCAAAACATTTCAATGATGATAAAAGCAATTTTATTTCCATCTCAGAATTTCTAATTGTTAAACACCAGTGGGTCCTAGTTGTTGCCAAAAATTTTTCGCCAAAAAACGCCAAATTAAAGGTTTTCAAAAAGGCGTCAATGACGAAAAACTCTTGGGAAACATATGTGTTAGCGGGGGGAGAAGGGGGGGATGAAATGGGCGTTTCGCAAAGATGAAATCAAATAAATACGTTAAATTAATCATTATAAAAAGATAAAAATGGAGAAAGCAATTAAATTCATTTTAAAAAAGCATTCTAAAACCAGTGTGTAGAACATGATTTACATTTTTAAAAAAGGACGAAAGGGGCGTTTCGCAAAGATAAAATCCAAGAAATACATGAAATCAATCATTTTAAAAAATTTTAAAAGGCACTTACCTTATGCTTGCATTTCGTCATGTTCCGTTGGTGGATACACCCTTGCGATGGATGCAAGGAATTCATGAAAATTGTCATTGTTAACCAACTTGTGACCATTAGATCGTCATTCACCACGAACGCATTCATGCTCTTGCCGAACCAATATCTTGTCAAACACTAGATAATAGTTATAGCAAGCTTGCTTTCGCTAAACGAAGTGCCCTTTCTCACACTCCGATGTCGTGGGGATTATCTTTCGACTGGCTGCGGCAAAGCCATTTGTAGCCGTCAACCATTCCCTTTCGCTCTTGCAAACGCATTTCTTTTTTACACCTCGGACATTCATAACGAGAAGCAATTAAATTAGCTTTCATACACCATCCTAACATCTCTTTCTTCCCCTTTGTGCCCAGGAGCACAAAGAAACCTGTCGTAGCCTAACTTTCAAGTAATTTCCTTTCACAAGCCATTCTTAACAAAAACCGGTGGAACCTTCTCAAGCGAAGTCAAATGTCAAAAAGACGTTTTTTCGGAAAAGGCGAAAAACGTTGCAATTTTTTTTAGGGTTACCATTTTTTTCGATGATTTGAAAATCCAAATTTTTGGATGAAACGGAAGGGTTACCATATTGTAACCTTTATCGCTCAAAATTTGGCGACCAAAAGTGGGTCCTCCTAGGACTCAACCGAAGAAAGTATTTAGCCTACTTTTATAAAATAATTTTATATGTATATGTGTATAAAGAGATCTCTTTTGGTAGAGTAAATCATGGTTTGCTTTAATAACAAAAATTAAATGGTTAAGTGAAAGTGGATCAAAACTGAAGATTTTAGAAAAAGAAATTTTCTTTTTAAGTTCTTATCCTCTTAAGGAAATGTTAACAAAAAACAGATCATTCTATTGGTTATATCAACTTTCACAGTAAAAAAAAAATTCAATACACCTTTATGGAGTTATTTAGTTACAAGATATTACTAATTTTTTACTTCTTATAAGGAAACACTCAATTAGATAAATCGGGAAAAATAAAAAAATGCAATTTTTTTGTGTACATTCAAAAGAATTATATTGTAATAATTTCAAATCAATGTCAAAAACTGTATTAAAATATATGTATCATCTTATTAAAATATTGGAAACATACATGCAGAGCATACTAAATATAAATTTATTTACATCCTTCTCCCTATACCTGAATGGAATATAATTTTTATTGGAAATGGGCACGTGTAAATTTCCGAATCCCGGACAGTCGTATCCAATTCGTTTTCCTAGTCGAAAGAGGGTACGAAAAATAGACCCGCATTTCGACAAGGCAAAATGCCGGCTCACAAAGCGGATTCGAGCCGGCAATTTTCGCCCATGTAAACGGGGTTTTAATTGTGCTAAAGTATTACGTTTTCAGTACAAGTGGAAGTCCCCCTTAACATAAATGGTCTAGCACATCAACCAATAATCATTCAATTCCTAATTATCAAATGCAACTATTCAAATACATGTAACTTTCAAATATCTTTATAATTATATGTAGGTTATGTTATTAATAAAAGTTTGAAAAAAAACATGCATATCTCTACTTTAAAGAACAGGTCAATTTACCTTTAGCAACTTCCTCCAAAGAAGGCACAAGTAAACTGTATTCTTCAACTTTATACATGATGTAATTTGAAATTTTCAACCTAGAAGCTTTCTAAAAAACAGTACACCTAACTTTCAACAACTTGAAGTTCAAATAGATCTGCTTCAAAAAACAGCAGACGAAAATATTCATTTCGGGAGTTTATTGGTTCAAAGTCTGACCATGTGATTTATTTATTTCAGTTCATTTTGGAGCGTCTGAAGTTTTCTTCGAAGATAATACAGATGCATCAAATTAACATTATAAGAATTTAATATATTTCTAAATGTGATTTTAAATTTCTTAATTTTGAGACTATATTGCAATTAAAAAACACTTTTTAGGAGAAACTTTAAAAATTTCTTTCATATAATTATTATTAACCATAACTGTAACAAAACAGCAAAGTTACGCATGCTTTAGTAGATTATTTGTGGTGATTCTTGGTAGGAGGTTTGTTTTGGAGTGAAAGTGTGCTTATAATATTAAATACTTTTGACTTTTCAAGCGGATTCGAGCGGGTGAGATCGTTTTGAATTTTTATTTTGTATTGAAATTTAGTTCATATAATTTTTCTTCTATTTCGGATAAGAGAGCTTTTAATTTAATTATTTACACAAGATAGTGTATTTATACAATTTTGAGTATTGGAATAGAGAAGACAAAATGGGTGACTACCCTCACCCAAATAATAATATGGAAGTGGAACACGAAAATTCAACTTTTTCATTCAATAAATATAGGTGTAATCTCACAGATATAGAATTATTGACCAAGTTTGCGGAAAGACAAAACTTAAGCACGTTGCCAAATATTACAATTTTCTTAAAATCGGAAAATGGCTTTCAGAATGGTAATCCTCTTAAACTAAAAGAAAATATTATGAAAGAGTTCACAATTAAAAAAAATATTCTAAGTATAAGCAAAACAAGAAACAGTGAGATCATAATTAAAACCAATAATTGCGAGACCGCCAAAGAAGCTTTAAAAATTAAAGAAATTAATAGAGTAAAAATAAGTACAAGATTATCCTTTACTGGCCTAACCACTAGTTATATATTGCACGGAATAGACACAGAATATACAATAGACGACATTAAATCGGAATTAGAAAATTACAATTACGCAATTTTTGATATCCAACGCTTTACCAAAAACGGAGTCTGGATTTAAACCGATCAAAACAGTTAAAGTTACCCAAATTGGATGCAGTATTCCCGAAAGAGTTCCTATTGGATTTGAAATGATTAAAACTACTCTTTACTATGAAAAACCTAGGCAATGCACAAACTGCTGGAAATTTGGACACCTTCAAAAATTTTGTAGAAGCGCAATAAAATGCCGAATTTGTTCACTGAACCATTCTGTAAACGAATGCAAAGAAATACAAATAAAAAAAATGCAGCTCTTGTGGAGAGGGACATGAAGCTAATGATACAGATTGCAAAAGATATAAAGAAGAAATTGAAATATTAAAAATTAAAGTACAACAACAAATCTCGAGAAACGAAGCAGTTGAAAAATTCCAAAGGGAAAAAAAAAAAAAACATCATACTCGGCCAAAACATATAATGATCAAACAGAGAAGATAGAAAATCTTGAAAAAAGTTAGCGAAACTAGAAATGAAATTTGAAGAAACCAATAACATATTCGAAAAGAAATTAGAACAAATAGTACAACTCTTCACGTCAGAACTGAATACCGTGGTCGCACAAATAAATTTACGATTTTCTTCCCTAATGAATACCATGGAATCCACCTTAAAAAAGTTGCATCAATATAACAATTCAAAAAGATGATGATTGTATCATAAGTAGAAAACAGAATGAAAAGGCAAAAAAAAAGATTCAAGAAAATATCAGAACAGAGAGGAAACTCATTAGATCGTGTAGTAGAAAAAAATAAAGGAACTTAAATAAATAATCACATTTTCTTATATTTTCTCGCTAAAAACTCACTATTAATCTACTTTTTTTTTCGAATTTTTCAACTAATTCGTAGTATCGAACCTTTTTTTTTTTCCCGTTTTAAATCATGAACATAATCCAATGGAATGCACGTGGAATTAAAAACAAGAGGCCTGATATTCTTTTCGCTCCAATCTTTCAAAAAAGCAAGTATTTTAATAATTCAAGAAACCTGGTTACATCCAAATGATATTTTCACAATTCCCAATAAGAATATATTCAGAATTGATAGAGAAATCAAAAGAGGAGGAGGATTAATGATAGTTTTAAATAAAGATATTAGCGCAATAAAAATATTCTCAGAAATTAGTGAAGACTTAGAAATTTTAATAGTCAGAGTTCAAATAGATTTAAATCCTATCACAATTTTTAATATATACATCCCACCGGGTAACTTTCAAGACAGCAATTTATCTAAAATAGCATCATATATTGATAATCACAATTTGATATTGGGAGATTTCAACGCGTCTCATGAGATATGGGGATCAAAAAACTCTAGTGCTTCTGGAAAAAAAGATTTTTGACTGGATCATTGAAAATGACTTAATATTATTAAACGATAAAAGTCCAACTTATCTCCATTCATCGGGAATTTTTACATCTATAGATCTTTCTTTAGCATCTATAGATTTAAATTATGATTTATCCTGGTCCACGAATACTGATAATTTTGGAAGTGACCACTTCCCTATAATAATTAATTACAAAAGAGCAAACAGGTCAGTAACTACTAATTGTAAACAAAACACAAATTGGAACAAATTTATCAATATTATTCAACAAAATATAAATTTAAATGAAAACATAAATATAGATATTATAAAAGAAATTAAAAAAGCTCAAATCTTATCTCAAGGAACCGAAAAAAACCTGATCAGTTCCAGAGCTCCATGGTGGACAGCAGCATGCGGGCATTTAAGAGCCAAAAAGAGAAAACTCCTTAATAAAGCAAGGAAAAACTTTAAAGAAGAAGACTGGATAAAATATAAAGCAGTAAGCGCAAAACTTAAGCGAACAATCAAAGCCTGTAAAGAAAATTTTTGGCACAAGACCTGCGAAAAAATATCTTCTCCTAAAGTTCTTTTTAAAATCATCCGAATAATTAAAAATAGAACAAATTCTAACTATTCATCCTTTAATATTATTGAAAATAACGGAACCATATTAACAAACGAACAATCCCAAGCAAACTGTTTTTTACAATATTACGCAAAACGAAACAACGATAGTATTCCAAATATTTCTATTCCGGACAATAGCCAGGATATTAATAAACCTTTTTCTTTAAAAGAATTAGAAATAGCAATATCTCATCAAAAGAACAGTAGTCCAGGGCATGATAAGATTTCTCTCCAATCAATAAACCATCTCCCCATCAAAGCAATATATCTCCTTCTAAAATCATTTAATGACAGTTGGTTTTCAAGTCAAATTCCTAAAGACTGGACTCACGCACTTATCCTACCTTTCATAAAACCTCACAAAAATCCCAAGGAAGTTTCGTCATACCGTCCTATTTCTCTTACCTCAGTAATTGCCAAATTATTAGAAAGAATGATTCTACATAGAATGTTGGATTTCAGTTTTCAAAACAAAATTTTTCATGTTAATCATCATGGTTTTTACCCTCACAGAAGCAGCATTAATACATTACTTCAATTACAACATGACATCATACTGGCTAGAGAACGCAAAGAATATTTTATTTTGGTAGCGTTGGATATTAAAGCAGCATATGACTCAGTGTGGCCAAATGGCCTTATTTCTAAACTAAACAAAGTTGGATACTCTGGTAGATTACTACGATGGATTCAAAACTTCTTACATCAAAGAACAATTCAAATCAAATGGAGAAACATTTTTTCAAAAATCGTTACAAACAATTATGGTGTACCCCAAGGGTCTATCTTAAGTCCTTTCCTTTTTATGATTTATATGTCAGATATTTTTGAAATTCAACACGACAGCCATCTTCTGGTTTATGCTGATGACATATTTTTATATAATAGTGGTACGAATTGGAATAAAACAATAGGCGAAATGCAAGAATCTTTAAATAAAATTTCAGTCTGGTGTAAAAAATGGAAATTATCCACCTCTCCAGAAAAAAGCAGTCTACTCAACTTTTCCAGAAAAAGAAGCACAATACCTCCATTACTTAAAATATGCGACAAACCTATTCCCGAAGTGAAGAGTCTGAAAATCCTGGGTATCATCTTCGACCCCAATACCACCTGGAAAAATCATATTAATTACCTACGTCAAAAAGGATTCAAATATTTAAATGCAATTAAAGCCTTATCTTCTCCGAAAATAGGAACAAGATCTGATCATCTTTTAAATATTATTAATGCCACAATCCGTTCTATCTTTGACTATGGAAGTCAACTATTTTCCTTTTCTAGCAATAGCAACAGACAAAAACTAGAACCGATTTATAATGCTGCCTTACGGTTAGCCCTAGGTCTCCCAAGAAATACCCCGTTGGATTTATTAAGAGCAGAGTCTATGAATGGAAATATTAATTCTCGCCATAATTTTCTTTGCCAAAAATTTATAACCAAGCAAATAGCATTAAAAGACTGGTCACCGAACGCAAGGTTATTTTGGAATATAGATAGTAATTTTTATAAATATAGAGAAAAAGAGATCAGTATTTTTCAAAAGACGATCAACCTTCTCCAAGAATTATGCATCTCTAAAGTAGATATTCTTCAATGGATCCCTCCTCCCCCAATCTACGATAATCGCAAAATAAATATATATACTCATGAACTACCATTTCAAAACAAAGATCTTCCAGATGATATAGTACAAAATATGTTTAATGATTACATTCAGCCAAAATTTAATAACAATATCATAATAGCAACCGATGGTTCAAAAATACTAATCAAACATCAATAGGAATTTTAATCCCTAAGAAAAAAATTCGACAAAATTTCATACTGAAAGACATGATTTCAATATTCACAGCAGAAGCTATAGCCATATGGACTGCATTAAAAAATTGGGTTTCTGAAACAGAAAACTATATCATCTTGACGGACAGCTTATCAGTTTTAAAAAGCATCCAAAATATTAATAGAAAATCCAATACGATAATATTAAATTTAAGTTCAACTTTACATCAGTGCCTCCAAATAGCTCAATCAATTACATTCATTTGGGTACCAGCTCACAAGGGAATAGAGATTAATGAAGAAGTTGACAAATTAGCTAAAGCCTCTCCAGAGCCGTGGAATATTATTTCTTGGATAACTTATGAAGATCTACATACCTATTTTAAAAAACAACACAAAATCAAAAGTGAAGAAATATGGAAAAAGAGCAAGAGACATACAAATTTTTTTTATATTTCTCATCTTGAAAAATGGAACAGACAGGCAGCAAAAAATAGAAATACAGAAGTTTTAATCAATAAGTTGCGAGTTAAAAAGTTACCGTTAAATGATATATATTTCCTTTTTAAACTAACAGATTCTCCTTTGTGTGCAGATTGTAAAGTACCCGAAACTAGTGAACATTTTATGTTAAACTGTACCAAATACAAATCACAGCGTGAAATTTTGAAAAATTTTATCTCCAACCACGGCGAATGGTCTTATTCCTCAATAGCGAAGTGTAAATCAATAGAGCATGTTCAAAAAGTTGAAAAATTTCTGACATCATCCAATAGATTCTAAAATTCCAGTTACTCTATACTCTACTTTCTTCAATCTCAGTTGAAGCACAACTCGATAATTCAAATTACAGATAGACTGCAATCACGAACTGTGTGTTATATCTTGGATTAGAAACTGATCAAAATTTTTATCGGAGCATAAGGCGTTAGCCAGGTCTCCACTTTTTCAGTGCTTGCACTGAACTGAACTGAACTGAACTGAACTTTAGTAACATGCTGGATTTGAAATTCTTGTAAATAAAACACGTATATCTTTAAAATTAATATGAATCCTCAAAGCATCCACCGAGTCAATTTGTTTGAACCCAAACCGCAGGGTGTTCGTTGTTTATCATATGATGAATTTTCTTCTCGTCTTGCTGTTTCCAGGTATTTCTTTTAAATGTTAAATACTATTAACATGACATGATATTACCTCATACACTTGCCTCCGAAAGTCTGCGTACAAGCGATCATCATTCATATTAATGCAAAAATCAGATTGCTAATTAAATAAAGTCTTCTGAAACAATACTATTTTTATTGATTCCTCTAACGTCGTAAATTCAAATAGTATAAGCAACAATCAATCACCTAATTATTACATAAAGTAACACAAATATTTATAACTTGAGAACGACACAAATCGTGTGCGTCAAAAGTCTGCGTACACTGGAAAAAACCTTTATAATAGTGGATTGTAACTAAAAGTTATTCCGCTCTTTCTATAACTCCCTCAACATATTTGGCAAGGATTTAACTAACTTAGTTGTTTCATCTGTAGATATTTTGTTCCATTATTCTACTCTAACAGATTTGAGCATTTCTTTGGATGTTATTATGTTCTCCCTGATTATTCACTCGAGTAAATCCCACAAATGCTGCATTGTGCTTAGGTCTGGGGACTAGGTTGACTTTCGGAATTGGCTTGGGACATGTCAGAACAGCCATGGCTTCCCAATTACTTCAGGATGTCAGCCATTTGCATGGTACCTTTGTGCCCCTGAATGTAAAAATCATTACTCTCCGCAAATTTCTCAACATATGCCCTGATATTTTACTTCAATAATTTCAAGCAACCAGTTTTGTACATTGTTGATTCAATAAATTCCATATTACAGCCAAAAGGCTTCCAATACACCCCCAAACATTATGCCTCCTCCTCCATGTTTGATAGTCGAAAAAGGATTTTTTTTCTTAAGATCTGTCCGGGAATTATCACAGGCACATTTTTGTGCTTTTTGACGTTAAATTACAAAAATTACTTTCAATTGAATATAATACATTTTTATAAAAAATAAGTGTCCTTATTAAGTGTTTGTTGGCAAAGGTTGGCTCTTAGCTCTGTTCATTCGAAAGATGAAAGGCTTCCTGAGTGCAACTCATCATGATAGTCATCCTTTTTCAGTTTTCTTCGAATTGTATTCAAAGTCATACACTCAGCAACACTTTTAGCTATTTGTGAAGCTTATAGTCTTGGATTTATTTTTATTTTTATAGGGCGTATTACAAAGCAAGATTCTTGAGGTGACACTACAGATAGGCGGCCAGATTTTGGCTTGGAAGTTAAAATTTTAATTGATTTGTAGTTTATGAACACTTTTTGAATAAATGAATGTCTCCTATTAACAATTTCAACAATTGCTTTAAAAATGTCCCCTTTTCTGAAGGTCTATGATGATTTTTCTTTTAATAATATGGTGCTAGTTCCAATAATATATCGATCTCTTTTCTGTTGTCTGTCATGGAACTTCACAAAAACTTTCAAATCTCAAATCCTAAATAAATCATAAAAAAAGCTTATACATAAAAACAATTAGTGCAATTATTTTACAATAAAAGGTCTTTCAAAGCTCTATTTTGTAAGTGTATGCAAAATTTTGGCACGGATGGTTGGTGATTATTTGTTGGTCATTCTTGTTTTTCTTGTTAAGGTGAATTGAATAAGGAAATCTTGAAGAATTCCTGACAAGTTTTTTGATTTTCTGCAGAGAGATTTTAATAGTAATTATATTGCATAAACACGTAAGATGATTGTCTGTACGTAGTCTTTTGGAGGCAAGTGTATGTAGACTAGATATACAGTGGACCACAAAAGTATTCATACACTTGCAATTTCATATAAAATTTAATGTTTTCAACTAATAAGAAATATTTCGAGATTGTAATTTTTTTTATGATATCTGTAACTTATTCTTAATGGAATGACATAACCATATTTTTAAAAAATGGTATAACTATTTGATTTAAAAATTAAAAATCTACTAAAAAATTACACCACAAAAGTCTTTGTACACTTAACAAAAATCTCAACATAGCTTTAAATATTGTATTTCTCTCTTAATTTAGTACCTTGTACGATATCTTTTAGTGTTCACAACTTTTAAATGTCATGATATAAGTTTAATCGGTTTTTTGTAATATCTTTGTCGATTTTCCACCATTCTTCTATGATAATTGTTTTTACTTCACATTATGTGTTTGTCATGTTTTCTTTTTTTTAAGTCAAATTCTCATTAAATATGTTCTACTGGGCTAAATAAAGTGATAGAGGAGGTGTTTTCAGAATTTGGGGACAATTATAGAGACACCAGCTCCCTACATTAAAGCAGTGTGCTTGGCATCATTATCCTGTTAAAAAATGAAGTTATCTCCAAATTTTGGGAGGATGATTTAAAATTTCTCTTTAAAATATTTAAATAGGGTTCATGATTCACAATATTAACAAAAAGTACCAAATTACCTAATCCTGAAGCCGATTTACCGCTCCATGCAAGAACACCTCTGCCTCCATGCTTCAGCATGGAGGTGGAGTTGTTCTTGCTCCACACACACACATGAATTCTTTGGATTAAATTCCTTATTTTTTCATTTACAAACTATTATATGCCCATCATAACCAAAAATATTGAATTTTCTGTCATCCCTATCAATTTGCTGTCAATGATGAATTTTCTGAAACTTAATCCCAAGAATCTAGTTGGTTCAGTGAACCATGAAGATGTAAGTGTTCTTCTGTGGGTGTGTATAAATCAGCTTCAGGATTAGGTAATTTGGTATTTTTTGATAATATTGTGAATCATGAACTCTATTTAACTATTTTAAAGAGAATTTTTAAATTATCTGAGCAAAATTTGGATATTGGAGACACAACTTCATTTTTTAACAGGGTAATGACACCAAGTGCACTGCTCTCAATGTAGGGTGCCGGTGTCTCTATAATTATCCCCAAATTCTGAAAACACCTCTACAATCCATTCATTTAACCCAGTAGAACATATTTGGTAAGAATTTGTTTTAAAAAAAAAAACGACACATAAACACGTAATGTGAAGTAAAAACAATAATCACAGAAGCATAAAGGAAAATCAAAGCAGAAATTACAGATGCCTAATGAAATCTATATTAAGGTGTTTAAGAGTTGCTGTGGACACTAAAAGATATCCTACCAAATATTAAATTAAGGAAGAAATACAATATTTAAAGCTATGTTGAGATTTTTTTTAAGTGTACAAAGCCTTTTGCGGCGTAATTTTGTAATAGTTTTTTTTTTATTAATAATTTTAAAAAATAATAGTTATTTTATTTCTTATAAATTGCTTATATCATTCCACAAAAAACAAGTTGAAGATATAAAAAAATTAAAATGCCAATTTATTAATTTTTATTAGTCAAAAGCATTAAATTTTATAGGAAATTGCAAGTGTGCGAACACTTTTGTGGTCCACTGTACCTCAATATCAAACGTATTCACTGTCCTGTTTGTATGTATTTCTATCTTATTGTTTTTTTATGCATAAAAATACTGTTGAGTATTGCTCTAAAAAATAGTTTGCAAAATTTACTTCTTTTACTGTTGCTGAAGCTTTAGAATATTTCTGGAATATTGTTACAGAAAATATTTGTTTCAAAGAAAAAAGTACCAGTTTATTATTATGATATAGATTTCGTATATTATCAAATGGCGGGAAATGTACTAAAGAATATCTCCGGTTCTATTATTACAGCTGCAAAAGAGGGTACTTATGTATTATCGCAATCTATTGACAACAATATTTGAAACGAAGCACATGATTGCCAATTCAGCGCATATGACACATACGAAGTTGGGGTTGGCAACTTCACGTGCTATCTTGAACATTGGCGATAATACTTAAGTACCTAGAAGAGATATATTTAATGTTTTTTGCAGTTATAAGTGTATTTGTGTGCAGGAAAATTCAAAACCCTTTTTTTACATAAAATCTTAATTGATTGAAAGGTTCAATAGCAGGAACTATAATATACGTCATCCCCATTGCAACCACATTAACATACAATAAAAATATCAAGGTAACCGTATTGTAATGAAATTGCCCATCTTGGCAAACATAAACAGCAATTTGGTGGTTAGCCCTCTGGGATGGATCCTAGGAGGGCTCACTTCTTGGCGATGAAAATTTGACCATATGGCAACCCTGCAAAATTTAGGGAATAGTTAACCTACTCAGACCGGATTTTTTTTAGTTTTCAGAATTTGGACAACGGTCATTAACGATGGATGTGCAAGAGGTTTTTCAAGAAAGCTGAAAGTGAAGGAATGAGTGGAATTTTCCCTTTTTTTTATGAAACAACAAAGGTGGGAAAAAATGTTTATTAGAGAGAAAGGATAAATTCAATTTGAACGGTGTATTTTCTCACTATTGCATTTTAGAAGTAACATTTTTTTCCTGTTTTCTTCTTGAAGCCATTTTGGAAACCACGTTTTTCTTTTTTTGAATCTTGACCAATGGATATTTTTTCTTTTGAATGAAAGAGGCAAGAAAGAAAGCTTGCTTTGTGAATGATTGAAAATATTTCAGTATGAATGTCCAAAAAATGAAAATAAGTTGTGTTTGAGAGAAATGGAGATCGTTATTTCATCAGCCTAAAGCATTCATATCGGATTCCCTACTGTTGCGTTTTAGAAACGACGATTTTTCAGTTTTTCTTGTAAAAGCAGGTTTAGAAACCACATTTTCTGCGTAAAAACATGACGAATGTATTTTTGGAATAAATTTGCATTTAATTTCTTATTTTTGATGTGATGTTTCCTATATTGTCTATTTTAGAAACCGTGTTTATCCGACATTTTTGTCTCTTGATGGCGTTTTGAAAACCACGTTTTTCTCTCTTGTTTTCGTCCCTGGCACCATTTTGAAAAACGTGGTTTCTTCCTTGGCACCATTTGGCGAGACATTTTTGTATCCAAATACCGCAGTGTGCTGTCCTACGACTTTACCAGCACTCCAGTATCAAATTAGCACCGAAAGTTCTGTCATTTTTGAACATTTGCACTATTACGCATTGCCATTCCTTAGCAAGAATTAGGATCCGTTGGAAACTGGTTTAAACAGTTAATTAGTATATGATTGATAATTTATGCACATTTTTTCATATATTAGTCGGTTTTTTAAACTTGTAAAACTGTCTACAGGCATGAAGAAAAAGTGAACTTACGATGTATGTTTAATGAGCTACAAATAAGGAGTAGCAGGATGGAGGCAAAAAAAACTTGTGTGACATGTTTCAAAAGGATGTAATAACAGCTCAAATATGCCAAGGGTGGTTTGCGAAGTTCTCTTCAGGGGATTTTTCTTTGAAAGATGAACCCAGATCAGGGAGGACATCAAATGTCAATTATAAAGTTCTGCTCAATATGATCAGGCTTGGTTTGGTGTCCCAACTCTGTTTGATGTAACATGAATAAAACGAAAAAAATTTAGTGGAGAGAATTTCACTATGTTCTTTAAATCTTGCTTGTCACAAAAGAGAACCATTTTTGGGTCACTTGGTGATTGAAGATGAAAAGTGAATTGCTGGCTCAAGTGTAGCATAGGGGATTTTGGCGATTTTTATCCAGATATGAGATAATGAATTCATTCTGGCTTCCGGACACCTATTGCTAATTGAAGTAGCTTGGCAACCGATTTTGGTCACCAAAAGACATTGCCAGGCACACACACACACCCTCTCTATACTACACTTTAACCTGAATTGTATATAAAAAACACGTGTGTGTGTGTGTGTGATATATTTTGTTACTTTTAATAATTATATGTATTATTTGTTATTTTTCTCATTCTCTCTGTCTCTCTCTCTCTTTTTAGAACTGATTCTTCTATTGAAATTTGGGACGTCGAACAAAATCCTTACCTAGAAATGGTAATTTTTCATCAAAAATTTTTTTAACAAAAAAAAAAATAATTAAGTTTATATAATTTTTAAATTTATAAAGAATGTTAAAGTATTTCTTTTGTAATTTTTTACTTTAATTGTTTATTTTACTTTGTTATTATCAGAAAGGTATTTTTTTTTAAATAGAATGGTTAAATATTTTTGTGTTTGGAAAAATTATGCAAAGTTGTAATCTAAAAGTATAGAAAAAGTATACTAAAGAGTAAATATTGAGTAAGAGTTTTATGCATATTTTTATTTTACAATAAATACTCGTTATAAAATATGAGTATTATTTATTACAATATCAATGCTACAATTTTATTAAACTTTTGAAAAATTCAATGTCAACTCATCCAAATTACATTCAGTTTTTAAAAAAATCACTAGCAATAATGTAAATTCCATCTTTTTAAATAAATTAATCCAACAGAACTACAGATTTCAAAACTTAATGGAGTAATAGGTTATTAAAACATTTTTAAATTCTGATTTTACTTTTATTTTCTGACAAATTTGTTAATGTAATAGTTAGAATTTTTTTTTCTCAATTTCTGTAAAACATTTAAAATATTCCTTTATGCATTATTTAAGAGAATCAAGATATCCCTTAGAATCAAACATGTATTAGTTTTCTATCTGGTTGGAATATTTGGCATTAAGTCTTCTTAGAACAAATATTCCTTACATTCCCTATTTCTAATTAATTTTCCAACTTAAAGTTATCTTTTCTAAATGAAAAAATTAAAATTTACTTTTAATTTTGTTGCAAGTTCTATAGGGTAATCACACACACAAACTACTTCTGTGCTCGATAATTAAGCTATCATTTTGGATGAACTTCATGAGTTTCTCTTGTATTAATTCGTAAATGAATAATTATTCAATATGTTGAATAGGAATTTACTTCGTTTGAGCAAAATACATTACTTTTACAATTTTTTTTATTATTTTGATTTGTTTTATTAGTGAGATAAATGTATTTTCATTCTTGTTTTAATTAATCAACAAATTAAGTTTTTATATATATATATATAAATATATATCTAGATAATTCCAGAAACATCAACATCGTCTGTGGAAACACTTACATGGTGCAATGGTCGTTTATTTTCAGCTGGATTATATGGATTCATAACAGAACATGATTTAAAAACTTTACTTCCAAAGGTAATTTGTACTAACATATATTTAGATTTTTTTCTAAAGTATACTGTGAATTTTTTCATGTATTTTTTACTTGTGTCTTTTTTTATTTAAATTACAGTATCAGTTGAATGTCATCTCAGGCTCTCCAATATGGTGTATGAAATTTGATTATGAAAAAAAATATTTAGCTGTAAGTATGTACTTCATTTGATTTTGTATCATTAGTTCAGTTTTGGCTAAGTTCTATAATGCAATTTATTTACCTTTAACATACTTTATATATTAATTTTAAATGCAGGTCTTTTGATTTTGTTTGTGTACTCCATTGTCATAAATTATATTAAAAATTTTATAAGAGTGCTTTTTTTTATTTCATTACCAATTGATCACAGTGACTTAACGTATACCCCAGCATCACAGGGGGCCCAAAACTTGACTTTGCAGGGGGGCCCAAATGTTCTCCTTTACACCACTGATTGATCAGTATATTTATCTTATTAACACATATATTTTAGTAACTTTGTGTTTTAAGAAAGTTCCTAAATTTTCAAAAGATAAGTGTGCCCTGTAATATACATGAAAACTTTTTGTTAAAGGGAGTGAAGCTGAATGTTTATTGTTTAACTATTTTTATGAGGCTTGATTAATTCTTGACAGAAAGACCAAGCTATTTCATTGTCTTCTTTTGTAGTTAATATATATAAACTGTAGTTTTGCAATACATTGAAATACTTTTAAAAACGACATTCATATTTCATTATTGTGAATTCAAATTTTATGATTAAGATCATTTAAAAAAAAAAAAGATTCAACCACTGTTGAATAAAAAATCCTACTTTTTGTAAGATAAAATTAGATTACATAAGATTTTGTAAGATACTTTCTAAGCATTGAATTAGCTGCTGTTTAAATACATATTATATTTGTTTTCTTTATTTAAAAATATCTATGTAAAAAGTTTTTGTCTATAAAGTGTATAATGTATTTTCATTTAGATAGATTTATTTGATATGCTGTAGATTAATTAATAGATTTATTTTATAAGTTTTTTTTTAAAGATAAATATTTACTTTATCTATATATTATCACTAACAAATTCACATCTCCAATTAACATTTGAAGTTGATTTAAATTTCTTAGAGAAGTATAAGTTATATCAAATTCATCTGATTTACGCTAACAAAGGTAAAATATTACACCATCAAGTCCCATTAATGTGACTGCAGTCTACAATCACAGAAGGCTGGTGGCAGAAGTAGCAATGGAAGTTAAAAAAAGTGTTGGAGGGAAGTGGGCAAACATTGCGATCATTGTCTTCTGGACAAAGTCTGGAAGTATTTCCAAAATGACTAATTTTAAAAACATTAATGTGCCACTGTTGTAAAAGTAACATATGTTACAAAAGGCAGTATCGAAAGTAACCGATTTGGAAAATACGCATTACAATCCATGGATGACAGAAGGGAATAATGGCTCTGGAGAAGGGTTTGGGCGAATAGATATGCAATCACTCACTAAATAACTGTCCAGGTGAAGGACTAATTGTTTCATCAATAATAGTTCAATAAACATTGCTATATATAGACCTCTGCAACAGAAATTTAGTGGTCAAGGTAACAGACTTGTCGCTGAGGCATTTCATGAGTTTGAGCCTAGTACCACTGCCATGTAGGGGCTGATGCTTGTTAAATCTGTTGATAGTGAAGCATCCTTTTGTTAGTGTGGTCTGGAAGCTAGGAGAGGAGGTGCCAGCTCAGGTGTCTTCCTTGTCACTTGACCATGGTTCAAAATTATGTGGTTCGTTGCCAAAAGCCCTCATGGGGCTGAATAGTGCAACATTAATCTTCACTCACTCGCGTTACAGAAATTTAGTTAATGTATCTATGCTCTGTTGTCCATCAACAACAAAGGCTGGAATTTGTATACCAGTACCACAACTGGGCATTTACTGAGTGGCAACTGGTAGCTTTTTCAAGTAAATGGCATTTTATGCTCCATCGGACATGGACATAGTCATATACACCATAAAATGTCTGGGGGAAAAACACTCTGAAACAATTACTAGAAGAATCCAAGCTAGAGGAGGGAGTATTAATATCTGGGGAATATGCTTCAAGCATTCTTTGAGTGCATTCATCATTGTTGAAGGCACAATTGATCAGAAAGTGTACACTTGCAGAGCATGTCTACTCCTACATGCAAATAGTTTTACATCAGCACAATGGTATCTACCTGCAAGACAGTGTGATATGTCATATACTATGTGGTTCAGAGAGCACCAAGATAAGTTTACTGTATTCTACTGGTTACCAAACTCATCAGACTTAAACTTAATAAAAAAACGGGTTGTTCACACCAAGGATTCTCAACCCTGTGAGAATCAACATGTATAAATCCATTTGAGTACCTTCCAGAACTTCACTGACTCTCATTTTGCAGCAGGCAGCACTGCAAAAGGCTTATTACAGGTTGTCACATTAATGTGACTAAACTCTGTGTATTAACCACATTAGGGAAAATCGCCAAAATCAAGAAATATTACAATTTCTAGTAACTCGACATCCATTGGCTCATGATAGTCATGTATATTACTTCCAGTTGTGTTTGAACAAACAACATAGCTACTTTATTTCACATTTCAGTTTCTGTGTTTCGAAATATTTTTGATACTTCCATCCCATTGTTTTCATCTTAATCTAAATTTCTAAAAATGAGGTTGTGAGATTTGTTACTGAAAAAAATGTGATAAAATTGCTTCAATATTTATCTTCAGAATAGAAACTTCTAAATTTTGTTATGCTATAATTCAAAAAATGCATGTTTTTTTAAATGCATAATTAACATGTTTTCACTTACCTTTTATCACTCTTATACGATTTATATTTGGTACTTAAGCAATTGCATTAATATATTCAATCAAAGAAAATCCCAGGGCTTTTCTTAAAAGCATATTGGTTTTAAAAGTAAATAAAAAAAGAATAATTAGATCTCACTATAGCTGTACATGCTTGTGTACCTGTAGAAATATATACTTTATTTTGTAAATCCTCAATATTTGTTGATAAACAAGGTTACCACACATTACTAACTTGTTTGTGAAGTGATTCCAGACATACAAAAGTACCAAATTGAGATAGATCTTTGAATGTATAGAAATATAATAGTATAATGGAACTTTTTTTATTTTTGAAATGATGGTTTTTCTGCATTAATTAAATAATTTAATACATCCTTATATAAAGCTGTATTTGTAACTATTTTGAAACTTACGGCTGTGATTGCATTAAAAATTGCAGTTGCAGATGTATAGTTTTATGTATGCATAAATTATACATAATCTTTGTTAGGTTGGGACTGAAGATGGATATGTGGTTTTACATCTTTTATCAGCTGAAGGTCTAGATTATGAAAAAAAACTTGTCAAACAAGAAGGTATGTTTTATCATTAAAGATTTCTAAGTTGAAATTATGTATTTTTGTGGAGTATCTCACTAAAGAAATGCCTTTTAAAATATTAGAATACAAATAGAGTAACAAAGTATTTAAACTAACCATAACATGTATTATTTCATGTTCATGAAAAATAAGTATTTGCATAATTCATAATGATAATTGTTTGCAAGTAGTTATAAACCCTGAAGCAGCTTTGTCCAATCTACAATTCAACAGCCGATCACAAACTAACTGAATAAGATAACTGTTAATAATGTTACAAACATAATTTTAACTTGGTATTAATTTAAAAAGAATGAATTAGTGATTTTTTAAATGTGAGATTCATAAAATTAATCTACAGTAATAAACAATTTTTTGCTGAATAAATTTACAAGCACCTGGCCTTTGTTTCCCTAATGTTTTGTTATTTTAGCAATTTCCCTGTTTGTAGTTCTTTTAATGAGGAAAAACTGTTTATATATGTCAACATATGCAATATTTATATATATGTACATATATATACGAGGTGTGACAAAAAAAAACAAGACTTAGTGTGTAGCTTGGAAAAAGAGTGAAGTTGACAACAGCTGTTTTGGTGACATTATCTCACACACCTTTATCCATGTGGCCAGTTTCGGCTTAACCGATCATGCCAGTTGGGAGTACTGCATCATTGAGTGAACACGTACAACTGCATTTTGCTGAAAAAATGTCTAATGTAAAAACTGAACAGAGCGAATCAACGTCAAGTTTCTTGTGAAACATAAAGAAAGCAGTTACAGAAACAAGTCAAATATTAACTGTGACTTATGGAGTAAAACTTTGTCTCCTACAGGTGTGTTCAAATGGCATAAGCGGTTTTCAGGGGGAAGGGATAGTGTGGAAGAGATGAACAAACATACTAGGAGCCCATGGTGAGTGATTAAAGGTTAAGTGTTTGTGCAGCGTTGGAGTTCTAAGCCCTGAAAAAGCATGCATGTTAAAATCAAAATTCAAGATAATATTAATTGTCTTGTTCGACATTAATGGAATTGTAATGATTGAGTGGGTTTCCAATATTCAGACTGTTAATCAACACTACTACATTGAAGTATTATAAAGACCATGAAAAAATTAGGAAAAAAGGCCACTTTTGTGGAGTTATGAAGGGCTGTTGCACCAAGACAATGCACCTGCTCACACAGCCTTAACTGTTGGGCAGTTTCTGACCACCAAAAACATTACACTGTTGGGACATCCTTCTTATTCACCTGATTTGGCTCCATGCAACTTTTTCTTATTTCCTACAGTTAAATCTTGCTTAAAGGGAACTCATTTTACTTCAATTGAAGAGGTTCAGACAAAACCAGAGAATCTCCTGAAGGGCCCTCCAAAAACTTAATTCCAGAACTGTTACCAGCAATGGCAGCACTGAATGCAGAAGTGTGTGAACACTGAAGGGGACTACTTTGAATGCGATAATGTCACAAAGAACTTATTCTTTTAGTACAATGATTTATTGGACCAATCTCGTTTCTTTTGTGTCGCACTTCGTATATAATCCCCAGGAGGCAAATTGTACCTGCTACATTTTCCATATAGGTTAATAAACTAACCTCCAGTAAACAATTTTCAAAATCCAGTACTATATTTTATGTATTATAATTTCATTTATATTTATAACAAGAATTTTAATTGAAAAGGATTCAGACAGTAGAGTTGCTGAATTTAAATTTTATGGTAACATGAAGTGGTACGAATGCTATCGTACTCTTATCTTGGCATTTTTTAGAAATATTGATTATAAATGCAACATCACTGTGAAAATATCTTCTTTAGTGCTATTGAAATACAAAATTAAAAAATTTATAAGAATACTTTTAATAAAAAATTTGTAAATTCTTCAATGATACTTCACTTGAAATTTGAAAGATGTATACTTCATTAGGTTAAATGTGTGTTTAAAACACAAGTAAAGCTCTAAAAATATTTATTATTGTTTGCCTCATATTAGATTCTACTCTCTGTTTGGATTGGCATAAAGATGGACAGATCATTGTAGCAGGCTCTATAGATGCTATCAGAATATGGAGTGTTGATACTGGAGATGTTATAAATCGTATATTACTTTCAAAAGAAGGTATAAATATTCCAACTGTTGTTTGGAGTATAGCTGTTACAAGGTAGGATATCTTTGATAAATGGAATAATTTATTTTCATTTTGCTTTAGAAGGAAAGGTTTATTGCAGTTATTTTTTTCTTACAAATTCAACATGTTATTACAACATTTATTGTGAGTGTTAAATCTATATTTGAAATAAGCTAAAGAGAACAATTATTGAAACTTTTCCATGTGCAACTGTCACTACAAATACGAAATCTAGGAGAACATTATGTGATTATTTTTATTAGCTATCAAGTTATGATTTTCATTCTAATGGGAGTAGTTCTGGCATTTTAAGAGAAACTAAAGCAGCTAGGAAACAAAACCAGTTTTCATAATAACCCCTAAGATCCCCCTTTCAATCATTTAGTACCAGGAGCTATAATTTGAGAATATTGTGATACTCATGTAGTGTTTTTATTGTAAAGGGACAAGCACACTTGCCAACATAACACTTTTTGGTTTTTCATCATATTTTTATGCCCAGATTTTTCATTTTTAAGCATTTTCATAAAATTTCCTTCATCTGGCTATCTTCTTCCTAACAGATCTTATTTCTCATTTTATATTCACTGTGATTGGAAATTAAATAGGCAAGAGTGTATGACTTGTAGCCTCTAATTTTTTTTAAAAAATTCATGAAGTTTTCCTTATTTTTCACTTTATATTTCATTACCTGTTAGCCAACTGATTCATAACATGGTTTTATTAAGCAAAGCATTAATTTTTTTCCTCTTGATTCATTTTGTGCTTTTCAGTTGTTGGTATTTTTATGCTTCATATGGTAAAGCAATTGCTTTTTGCTGATTGTTCTGTTTTACCACATTATCTAACAAATCCAAAATGTGCTTTTAAATGTATAAAAAATGTTATAAAAAGGAATTCAATTGCATTACTACATCCCTAAAGGGGAATATGCATTTTTTCATGGTGACTGATATATTGTCTTTAGTAATAGAAATAAATAATCAGGAATCAAGTAGCATTTGCTCAAAATTGAATCATGTTTTTAAAGGATAATCTCCTTCAAATGTAATAAGGGTTGAAGTACTGTTTATATATTTTGTTGTGGAGCATTATGTAGTTTTGATTGCTCATCACACTAGTCTGCAGAAAAGGATTAGTGAACTAGCTTCTAGTTGGAAAAAGTAAGATTAAATACATGAAACAATGTCCTTTAATTGCAGTATCTGATGGGAGTAATGATGCAAACTACTGATTATATCCCATTTGGGTTGCTTGCTTTGATCCTGTAAAATGTTGGAATTCAAAGTGTTCTTTTTGCAATTCCAAATTTGATTAGGAATTCCTCTGGTGGCAAAATAAGCCATACAATTCATTATAAATAAAAAAAATTTTAAAAGTGTATGATACTCTCTGAAAATTTTATTTTTGTCAGGTAATGCATCAGGAAAATGGAGTTGTTGCCTCTTAAAAACAAAAACACAAAAGGCTTAATTATGGGTTGCTCATGTCATCATGTCACTCCAAAAAAAATGCTACTTTAGCTTTAGTGTAGTAAATTTGTATATTTAGGATATATAAGTTGCATGTTATTCAAACATAAATTATGTTTTAATTTTTTACATTTTCTTTTTATTAATAGTGACATGACAATTATCAGCGGTGATTCGTGTGGCAAGCTTTCTTTCTGGGATGGTAAGATGGGAACTTTATTGTGTGTAAGTAAAATTAGTATATAAAAAAAATTTTAACTAGTCTGAAAATAAGATGATTTTTATACTTATGTGTTGTGAGCAAAATGACTGTGGGTAGATGAATTTCTGATTTATTAAAGGATTGAATCACTCCAAAGCTTTTATTTGCAACTTTGAAAATAACCTAGAGTTCTCATTAGGGATTGCAATACAGGGATACCATACTGGTATTTTGAGACATTGGTACAATTTTGTCTTACGGGTATTCACTAGCTTAAATACCAGTGTTTCGGTATTTACTAAAAATTTTATAAATTATCTCCACTATATGTCCAGAGATCGCGAACCTAGCAAAGTAATATGCGTTTTTGTTTTTATGTCTCCCTAACAGGCAAAATTAATTAGACTTTGAATATAAAGTTGCATCATACAATCAAGTGAAGTGATAAAATATGTGAATCATCCAAAGAGGTGAGCCAAATATATTCAATTACAGTTCAGAGTGATACTGCACGCGCGCAGGATTCGTAGTCTGATATTCATATCTGTAAAAACTAGGTTGTAGTTGTGAAGAAAATGCATAATATTTCGATAGTTTTTTAATTGAGGAGTTCGTTATTCACATTGTATTTGCATGTCATACTTGTATTTACATATCATCAAGATTTTATTAATGAAAATGAAAAAGAAGAAAAGAGACTAACCAATTCAAATTTGATCAAGTTTATAGTAAATTTTCTTAAAATTTTTTACTCACAAACCTATTTACATTCAGAAGAATTCGGTACAATTACCGAAGGTGATGATAAAACTAATGCTAACAGTGAAAAGGAATTGTCTCTTGAATAAAAATTAGAATTAGCGATAACTAAAAATATTTTTAAAAAAACCAAAATATCATACAGAAATTAGCTATATCCATAACCATCCAGCAAAAGATTTACAGGTAAATAAGTGTAAAAAGTGTAACATGTATTGCAAACAATACCACCAACTAGCGTGAATGCCCAAAAGAGCGTTTTCGACAGCTGGTAATTTTTGTACATAATTACGTTCCAGACTTAATGACAGTACAATTAATGCATTATGTTTTTTAAGATCACATTTCAAAAATTTGTAATAATACTACAGATTGAATAATGATATTAACACTTTTTTGTGATTTAAATAAATAAGATGTTCCTTTACGTTTTTGTGGTTCTTTATATACTGTTATAGTTTAAACATTACAAATTAATTTATTGTGATATTTACACTCTCTAATAAAACTACTGGTATTAAGATCTAAAAAATACTGAATACCGGTGTTGAACTTTTGGTTCTATATTGCACAATCCCTAGTTCCCATAGACCGTAATATTAAATTTCTCATTTTCATTGTACCTTCTGTGAGAAACAACAGTAGATATTGAGTTATTAAATTCTTTGTGATGTTAAAACAAACTTTCCTAAATATATTTCAGCATTTGTATTTTTTAAAAATTCATCTTTGTTTATGAAGAAAAAAATATGGAAAAAATTGTCACTTTTTACCTTTTTAAAGACTTTTTCCCCTCAAGTAAAGTTTTTTTAAAAAAATGTATGCAAGTATGTATCAAGGAATATTTAACTGTTTTTTGTGAGTATTTCATACTAGAATAGTTCCTTGGGGAATGTGCATTAAGTACCAAAAAACTGTGAAAAAGGTATTAAATTTCAAACTTACCTTTTTTCAGAACATACCTACTCCATTCTGTTTATTTTTGTTGTCCGTGACATCTGTTTTATCTCAGAATCTCCTCAGATTTCTTTTTTTGGAGCAATCAGAGAAGCTCTTTTGGCATTACACAGTTCCTCTTTACTGATATGGCTCTTGCATAATAATCACCTTGATTAATCCCCAGATGATGCAACATATTACATTTGGTAAGATTCTCATCATGTAAGTGATATACATTTGGTAAGATTCTCATTGTATGCTAATACTGCATCATACATACCTACTTTCAGTGTAATTGAACAAACACTGATTTCAGCATTCTTGACCATATAAAATTATTAAAAGCTTAGTTTATATTTTGGGTCTTTCCATGTAAATATTTCTTTAAAAGACTGAAGCTGGATAAAGTCTTGAAGTGGGATTTGATTGCCTTTATCACAGCAGGAGGTAAATTGTGATGGTATTTATCTCTAATATGGGCTTCTTTATTTAATTTGCACCAAGTGTCCAAATCAGTTAGACAGAAGTTATAATTTAGCTTAGCATCTGTTGATACTTTGTGTAAATAAATTCTCCGTGTAGCCTGCCACTGTCTATTAAACAAATAACTAATCCATAATAAGTCTGCAGTTTGTCAATTTCCAAATATCTCAAGTGACCTCTTTCCCTGAGAGGGTTTTTATTGGACAGTTTGATACCTTTCATTGGTTTCACCATTCTTCACAATTTTGTTCCCATTCTCTTCATTACCTCTCCAATGCATCAATGTTTGGTAACTTAGCAGCCTTCTATATATATATTTAAATATATATAAATCAATCACAACTTAATAATCAATTAAAAAATTGAAATTATATGAATCTTATAATACTAAATCCCATTTCAAAATATCAATGGCAAATATAAAAGATAAAATTCCAACGTTTTCAAACAAAATTATAAAATGAAAATTTATAAAATATCTTAAGTGCAACCTTGGACATAGGGCTGATATGTGGGGTTA
This sequence comes from Trichonephila clavipes, assembly GCA_019973935.1. Lineage (NCBI taxonomy): Eukaryota > Metazoa > Arthropoda > Arachnida > Araneae > Nephilidae > Trichonephila > Trichonephila clavipes. The sequence continues at coordinate 359,305 of BMAU01018009.1, read as the reverse complement.
AACTAGTTTGATGGCATCAACCTTCCCCTTATTGCAACTTGGTAAGTTAATCGGAAAATATCTAATTTTCAAAAATTTAAAAGTTAAAATTAAACCATTAAACTTGAAAAATTAAACTATTTGCCATTGCATTCTGAAAGATATTATTACATCAAAATATTAAAATTCTAAAACAATTAAGTGCATAATATAAGTGAACCATTGAACACCAAAGATGATGCACCCATCTTTAAAATAGTTGTATAGGTAGAAAAAAAATCTAAAATCCAAAAGTTCAAATTAAAAACCCTGTATGTTCACAAATGAATGGCATAAATGATTAAAAACTTACCAAAGAGCATCCTATCAATAATTCAATTCACAATTTTTGAACGATTTCTCATTAATACTACAATCACCACTCCTATATCTTGCTCATAGCTCCCACTTATGTCATGTCAATCCAAGTGATTCATAATCTCACATTAGAGTTTAACTATTTGGTATTAGATGCAAATCAGATTGCATGCAAAAAAGTTGCTTGATTGGTCATAAATAATTTTAAAGTGTAGTTGTGTAAATATTGGTCTATGTGTGTATTAAAATGTATCTCCTGTGTGTGGAATGCACATATTCTTCACAGCTGGACCACTAACAAGCTGACTTTGTGGACATAATGTGGTGTGGTGGATTTGTGCATTTATGAGTTTAAAAGTATTTTTAAGAAATATTTTTGATCTATGTATTTTCTCAAGAAGTTGATAGGAATGTCATTTTGTATGCAACAAAATATAAATTTCTGGGTGTTCTTGAATTTATCAATATCGTGTGTTGTTAAATTATTATTTCTCATCAAAAAATTTAAAATTATATTTCTAAATATTGATATATGTAAACAACTATTGAAGTTCGGTATCTTTATGACATTGAAGTTAAATGCTTAATGCTTAAAAGTTAATGATTGACATGTCATTAGTGGGAGTTATGAGCAAGATATAGGAGTGGTGATTGTAGTATTAAATATGATAAATTGTTCAAAAATTGTGAATTGAATTATTGATAGGATACTCTTTGGTAAGTTTTTAATGATTTACGCTATTCATTTGTGAACATACTGGGTTTTTAATTTTAACTTTCGGATTTTAGATATTTTTTCTACTTATACAACTATTTTAAAGATGGTTGCATCATCTTTGGTGTTCAATGATTCACTTATATTATGCACTTCATTGTTTCAGAATTTTAATGTTATATCTTTCAGAATGCGACGGCAAATAGTTTAATTTTTCAAGTTTAATAGTTTAATTTTAACTTTTAAAATTTTTGAGAATTGGATATTTTCCGATTAACTTACCAAGTTACAATAGGGGGAAGGTTGGCGCCATCAAACTAGTTTAATCCCACTTATTGGTCCTAAGTCCGAGGTTGCACTTGGATATTTTATAATTTTTTAATTTTGTTTGAAAACGTTGGAATTCTATATTCGCCATTGATATTTTAATTTTCGATTTTTTAATTGATTATTAAGTTGTGATTGATTTGTATATATTTAAATATTTTTCATTCATATGTTGGGCTGCTTTGGGCCTACAAATGTATGAATTCACTGGTATATAATATCTTAATGATTTGAATATAAATTTTTTATATATAAGACCAAATGTGTGTGTGTGTATATATATATATGAGCTTCCTCTTTAGAAGAAGTGAATAGTACCACCATCACCAAGATACAGTAGATATAGTGCAATTTTGTTCTTATTGAAAGAGCAGTTGAATATTTGTGAAGCACCTTCTACCTACATACTTTCTTATGTGCCTGTAAAATTCCTCCTGCAGCTGCTACTGTGTTATTTCTATAATTATAATATTTTGACATAACAGCAATGTTAATAATTTTTTCCTGTGTCAATACTTGTTGCTGAAACTTCACCATTCTTCAAATTGGAGACCCTCTTTTGCCAGGTACCACCGACAGTGACGATGATGTCTTGGCATCCTCCATTATCTGCACCAATTAGTGTCATAGATTTACTACATTCCATTTCAACACTTGCCTCAAGAACTCTACAGCAGTGCTTCCCTTCATTTTTTTATAGCAATTTACCGGTCAACATTTGATAATTTTACTGCAGCCTATTGGAGAGGGGAACATTGATACATTATATTTTAGATTGTTTTGATTTAATGCTTTTAATTCAATTGTATTTAAACATGCTTTCAGAATAAAATACAATTATACCAAAAATTAATATAAAATGATTTCCATAAAAAAAAATCTCAAAAACCCTAGAGAAAATACACAGTAGTAAATAAAATGAAAATAATTTAATGCTCATTGCTATTTGATCCACGTACTGGCCTGGAGGTTGGGGACCACTGCTCTGCAGTATTCATTTAACTTAGTAACTAGTTGTGACAAATTCGTTATTCCATTTCCCCTGCTTCTTCCCCTTTGCCAATAAATCTTAATGCGTAAACAAATCTAGTATTTGCTTGGAAAATAATCAAAATTTTCATTATTATACTTAGCTACTACATGTATATACATGTAGTAGCATGTATATAGCTTTTTTCTTATCAAAATAAACAATTGTCCTCATAGTGGTTGCATAAAAAAAAGTTATCTTAATGTTCAGTTTAGAAATATCTACTTTATATAGGTTGAATGGGTTGCAGGGTACCTGTTTCCATTAAGAAAACTTTACTTTCTGTTATTATTGAATTTTGAGTTGACTTACTTTTCCTCTCTCTTAGCCCAGTACCCCATTAAATGGTAAAATTAAGTAATTTATTTGAGATTTAACCTAAGGGGAAAATTTTAATATAAAATGTTATGGAAAAAAATACACTAATTGAATAAAAATATGTTAAGTTAATAGAAAATGTAAGAATTTCAAATTATAAGATAGATCTATTTATGTAATGAGATCTGTGTTAGTCACTGTTTGGCTCTGCAAACCTTAGCCAAGTTTACGACTGACTTGGCTATTTTTAGAGGAAGAAAAAGTTTTGTGCTGAGAACCTACATCAAGACAGTCTTTGCTCAGAGTCATGATTGCCTCGGTTACTGGCCAATCGGGAGGTGTCACGGATCAGAGAAAGTTTGGAGCAAGGCACTCCCAGAGGAGGGAATATTTTTTGCTGGCCAGTTCTTCTCTAACTGTTGAAGGGCAAGTTCAGTCAGTTTATCTTTGTAGAGTGAGAGGAAAAAATAATTTTGATTGCAATTTTTTTGTAATAAGTGTTATATAGAAATAATTAGAGAAAAATGTTTCTGAGATGATTAAAAAGAAGATTTAAGAGATATTTCTCTGTTTGGAGACTATTGCTCTATTTTCTGTGAGAGTCTATTTTAAAGAATTTAATTATAATTTTCTTTATAATAATATCGTAAATTGATTATAATAAGATAAGTAGAGAAATTGTTTGTACTTTTAAACGTGTCGTATGATATAAGCAAATCCATTTTTTGGCATTTGTTTACAAAGATCTTTTGGGAGAAAAAATTTTAAAAGTATTTCTAGTGCAAATATTGTTAAGTATTATATGTCATTGGGGAAAGCAGGATAAACTAAGCTACAACAATCTTTAAAAATTTCCAGAATGTTATTATCAAAAGTTGATTCTAAGTAAGGAAACTTATTTTATTCCAATGTATTTAAGTTTTCAAAATCTGTTTACATTTAATAGTGTTTCTAATTGTGTTTCAAATCATATAACAAAGTGGTCTTTACTTAATTCATATATTTTTCTCTAAAAATAGGAAAATGATAAGCATACAAAGGATGTATTGTCTGTGGCTGTCAATAAAGTGAGCACTTTTTTTTATTTCATTATTTTTAAAATTTAAATGAGATGGCAGTTTTTCAAAGATATTGAGATAAATTAATTTAGTAGGGAAACACTTTGTTTTCAATTATCTTGCCTCCCAGTTAGTTTTTCTGTCTTTTATGTAATATAATGTACATTATACATAATGATCAAGTTGAATTTCTATATTTTCAGGAGGAAAATGTTATTTATTCATCTGGAGTCGATAGTACTATTCTAAAGTATTTGAAATGCAATTCCAGCGGCAAGTGGCTCAGATCACATCGATCTTCTGTGCATTCTCATGATGTAAGAGCCATTCATATAGTTGGAGATTTTTTAGTTTCAGGAGGTAAAAGCAATTTTATTGCTTGGAAATTCAAATTTAATTTGACTCAGTTAAATAATGCTTAGTATAAATAAGTAAAATCTTGATTTTTTGAAAATATTTTATACATCTAGGTGATGATTGTAGTTTGGTTTTCACCAAATATCCTCCTAAAACAACTATAAAATTTTTTCAATTTTGTCAAGTAAGTTTAAATTTTCTTTTAACATTTTTAATGTTTTTGTGAATGATTTTGATTATTTATTAGATTGTTTTCTGGTTGTAGAAATCATACTGTACAGTTGCAGCCACCTTTCCATGCATGTTACTGTTGTATCCAAAGTATGTTGAAGTGTGGAGTATGATAACTTCGGGTAATATATTTATATCTGTATGTGCCTAAAGCTGTTATTTTCATTGAATATCAAAAGAAAATTTTGTTCCCTTTGGGAGGGGAAAGGCTATAACTGTTCATATTTTAATGACCCCCTTCAAAATGATGTTTCCTTCTACTGATGAAAAAGGAATAATATTTTCATTATATATTTTAAAATGTAAATAAAAGCATACAATTTCTTAAACATCTTTGTCAATTAATTATTTTTCAAATTAAACTGTGTATTGATATAAAATAGTTGTAACTTTTTAAATACAAGTTTATTACTAAATTATTTGCTATATACATAATGTTAAGTTTTTATAAAAGAGAAATCATGATACCTCTAGAGATTTTTTTTATATGCTTCTATTTAATTTGTAAGTTCTTATTGATTTTATATAGTTATTTATTCCTCATAAAATTTTTATAAGTAATAAAGACAAACCAATAAGTTTATTATATCTTAAGCCTAAAGAACATGAAAGAATTATTTCCAGTACTATTTCTGCAAATGCAAGATGTCTTGCTTAAGGCTTGCCTGGATTAATGTTAATTTTATTTTTCAAATGTTACATAATGTATTATGTTTCTTATATTACTTTTGATTCTTGATTAAATTTTATTTAATGACTGGCTTGTCTTAGTAACATATTGAATTATTCAGCATTTGATAAAAATGATGAAGTGTTATCATTTTTGTAAGAATTAAAATTTATGCTGAAGCATCAATTATACATTAATAATGAACAGTAAGCAATTGAATGAACTTCAAAAGAAATATTTTTTTTTTCTTTTTGTAAAAAGATGTCCAATGTATTAGAGATTTTCTATAAAAGGATATTGTATGATTATTTGGTACCTATGTATTAGTGTAACTGCAGATAAATTGCACCATGAATCAATTTTCTTCAAATATAATATGTAAGAATCTTTGTTTTTATATCATAGCACAATACACGTGATGCAAATTTTGCTGCTGTGACACTAATATGTGAGTGCTGATTATTTTAAAAAGATTTGGAGAGAGAAAAAAATTATTTAAATTTCTTGAATTATTGTTCAAGTTATTTTTAAATGGTTGTATTAAATTTTCTGTAAAAGTAATTACAAGGTAAAATTTCATAGTATATACGGTATATTTAGCTGGATATTGTTATTTCAATTTAATATAATTTTAAAATGTAACTTATCGTTAATTACACTGCTAACTTTAGAAATAATTACTTAAATGCGGGAATTTTATTAAAAAGCTCATTCTAACTGGAAGTTGCTGTCATAACTTCTCCTTATCCTTTCCTTATTTTAGAAATATGAAGTGTGTTTTGAATTTAAGCAAATTAATTATCAAATACATGCTTTTAGACATATGTATTAATGAAAATATGAAATGATAACATTTTCATTTTTGCCTTCAAATTTAAATATGTATAATAATAAATTTTTTAAAAAAGGAATTATTACTAAAATATAAATTAAATTTTATTATATATTTAAAGTCGGCTTTTAAAAGTGTAAGTAAAAAGATACAATTTCTTACTCATCTTGCCAATTTTCAGTTTAAACTGTATTTCTATAAAATAGTTGTAATTTTGTTTAAATATGAGTTTATTACTAAATTATTTTTTATAAACATACAGTTAAGTTTTTATAAGAGAGAAATTGTGATACATCGAGAAATATTTTTCATGCACTTTTATTTAATTTGTAAGTTCTTATACTGATTTTATTTACTTATATATTTCTCATAAAATTTTTATAGGTAATCAAGAAAAACCAAAAAATTTATTACGTCTTAAGCCTAAAGAACATGAAAGAATTATTTCCAGTACTATTTCTGCAAATGCAACCTGGCTTGCTTACTCAAGCCAATATGAAATCAGATTGTTTTGCTTAAAATTGGTAAATATATATATGTATGCTTTTTTTTTTATTGATTGTAGCCTTTGATTTAAAATATATAAATTTCAAGTTATATGTTCTCCACTTTTTATCCCATAAAAAAAAGAATGTATATTCATACTAATTATTTATATAAAGTTATAAGGTATATTTTTGTAAGATTTTTAACCATAACTTCATTAATAATTAGTATAAGATCATATAAAGAAAATTAACATTAAATTATAAGGCATAATATCTCAATAGTATTAAAAGCATTTTTAGCTGAAATTCTATTCATTTAAGCTCTCCGATTCTCTTTTTAGCTCAATTTACATTTATTAGATTAATCAGCATTTTAACTACAATTTCTTTGTTATATAAAATTATTAGAGAAATGTGTTGTGTGATTAAAAACTTAATCTATTGTATTAAAGTTTTATTCTCTAAGTGTAAAGTCTTAAATTTTTTAAATAGTTGTTATTGATATTTCTTAACACACATAATTAATATTCTTTTTATTAATGTAAGAAAAGCCATTTTAATTACTTAATTATGATTTAATTGATAATTTTGAATTTTTGTGTATATTCTTTTAGGATAAAAATTTCAAGGAAACACCATCATTTCATAAAGTTCTCATGCCAGATAACATTCCTTCATCTTCAAGAATTCTTTTATTTGCATCAAAATCAGCAAAATTAATTTTTTATTCTAAAAGTATTTACATTATAAAATGTGACTATATGGAGGCATTATTGGAGAATACTATTGATACAGGTAAAAGTCCACATTAATACATACTTTTTCTGCTTTCTTATTCAGGTAATTTTAACTGTTTTAAATGATCATTGCTGTCTTTTCTTTCTTCTTTCCCCTCCTTAAATTCTGTACATTTTTTGTGCCAGTGATACAAGTAAATTGAGTTACTTATAGAATGATGTATAGTTAAAAACTATAATCTATTGAAAATTTCTCCCTTTTTTTTTAATGTATTATTTGCAATTTTAAGGTTATAACTTATCTTAATTCATTGTGTCAATGCCATTACGAGTTTATTAATTATAATATTTGGTAGTCAATATTTGTATTTCTAAAACTTCCATGGCATTATACATGTGATACTAACATCCAAAGTAAAAATTAAGTGTAGTTTTAGAACATGCAAGTTTAAAAGTACTTTTCCCATTAAGTTATTCCCTGCATATATGTTGGCATATGTTTACAGTTATAAAAAAATGAAGTAACTGTAATAACTTTTATATTTTCAACATAGATAAAGTTGGTATCAGTGTTAATACCTCACAAAGCAGAGAATTTACATGACTAACCTAGTCAATTTGTATAAAAAATGTAAGGTCACATATTGAATACGTAAGACAACTTTTGCTCATATTTTTTTTAAATTCTGCTTAATAAATAGATTGTAAATTAAATGTTTTGAATTTGCATGTAGCCTCTTCATCACTGCCCAATCCAATTTTGTATATTTTTTCTTGATTATTTCCTGAGCTATTGGAAATAGTTGTGTGAAGGGGGAGAGGGACTCTTACATGATAAAGTGTTTTATCCAAAAAAAAAATAGTTCATAAATTATGCAATCACAATAAGTCAATTCCATTTGAGATATTAATGTTTGTGAATCTTGCCTTGTTATTATGAAAATTGTAAAAATATTTTTTGGCTTATTTTGTTAGGTAATTTAATTTTATAATCACATGGGGAAAAAGAAATAAGTCAAAAGTAAATACAGGTTACCTAAAAGTTTATATGTAGGTATATAAAAATTGTGTGTGTGCCTTGAAAATGTTATTAGGATTATAAAGATATGTACCACTCTCTCTCTCTTTTCTAATGTCCAAGTTGTTCCTAATATCACTATCCATTAAATCTGCTGGTATTTGCGTAGTGTTGCAACAATTGCCAATGCTATTAATAATTCATCAAGTTGGCAACCCTTATTTCCTATATGTTGAATTGGCAACCAGGTACTTTGTTTCATATAAAAGTATTTTATATGACTCTTATGAGCAATTAACTGTGGAATAATTAGTAATTTATATTTAAATTATTTTAGAAATGGATGATGATATTCAACTGATGGAAATAAGCAATGATGATACATACTTAGCTTGTAGCTACCACAGCGGAAATATTACCATCTATAATTTAGATACTCTAAAGGTAAATATTTTTTTTCTCTCATTTTTATGGTATATAAAAGGAACATTTCTTAGATATTAGTAAAAATATAAATAAATTCTTGAAAACTTTCTCTTCAAAAATTGTGATACACAAATAATTCTTGTTGTTGTTAACCTAATGGTGTCAGACTGAGGCCCGTGCAATTCATCACAGCAAAAGGCTAGATGTTCGTCAGTTGTCAACTTAGCCATAGCTTTAAGCACCATAAGGTGATAGTAGGATTTGGCTCACTACCACCTCTCTTCCATTTCCAGCAACCTCATGAGAAAAATTGCGGATTGATGGCTATTTAGAGTACCCCTATGCTTCAAATTCACTATACATTTACAGACACCCAGGCCCAACAGCACACCAGTCAGCATCACTAACCACTGTACTGGATGGAGAGCATAACTCTTGTATAACATAGTGATTAGATTTGATTAAGCTTCTAGACCTCATGCAGGAGGTGATAAATATTAAAATTACTGTTTATAGAAAGAATTAACATTAAAAGAAATTCCACTTAAAAGAATGTCTTCACATACTAAATATTTTATGTAAGAGCGACATGTGTATTTAATTACATTACCTTTCTCTATTCAAGTGGTAAGAAAGAGACCAGCTTTTGTTTACATAGCCAATTTAAGTGGCACTGATATAACCAAATATTGATTTTCACTGTATATATAATCAAGCTTCAGCCATTGTCTAGTTTACTTGGATGAAGTGACATTTAATTTGATTTTGATAATTCAAAAGTTTGAAATGCATTTTGGATTACCTATTTAAGACTGGGCATTTTGAAATAATCTAATATAGCATCAAATTGGCTTGTAGATGATGCTCACTTTCAGAAAAGAAACCATTAATCATTCTTGTTCAGTTTCATTAATATTTATATGAAGTTATACTAAACAAAATGTATACAGGCTGTTCAAGCTTGGTTACATTCCCTAATAATTTCATTAAAATTAGGGAAGGATTGAAACCACAAAAGTAATTTCAGTAATAACAAATTTGCTCCTTTGATATTTATTTGTGAAAAAAATCAATTTTTAAACACATTAAATAGTTCAAGACTGTATAGACATTTCTCATTGGTATGCATTCCATTTCAAAATAGAGAAAAATGACCCTATATGTGTGGTTTTAAATATATATATCAGTGGCGCACACAAGGGGGGTCCGGACCCCCCCCCCAGGCCCTTGATTTTTTTGTGATTGATTATAATTCTAAGTATATAGTATGTAAAATTTAATTAAGTATTTGGTATTAATGATTAATTTTATTAATTAATGCTAATTATTTATTTAATAATTAGTTTTTTTACTTTGTTTTGTTCCTGAAAATCAACAAAATCAAAAGGAGCATGATACAAGAATGGTGAACTTTCGACCTCGCCCCCCTTGAAAAATTTCTGTGTGCACTACTGATATACATATTTACTTAACATGTAAAAAGATTTATAACAAACATATATACAAGTCATGACCATTTTTAAATAATACCTCAATTTTGAAACTTCATTTTATGAAGTCATGTTGTGTAAGTACTATGTTATGTGTATTAAGTCAAAACCTTTTCCTTATTTGTTTATTAACTTACGGCAAAAGTTTTATAAATAATTTTAAAAAAAGTTAACTAATTTCAAACTGTTTGTTGTAAACTCTACTAGTTCATTAGAATGATGTAATTTATAGTTTTTGGGATGTAACATGTCTTATTATTTTTTGTGAATCTATTACAAAACAAGTGGGGGTAAGAAATGTTTTCTGATTGCAAAAAGTGTTTATATGCTAATATTTTGTGATGTTTTTTTTGTGAATGATTAAATTTTAAAAACTTATATATACAAATGAACACATGTTGTAGATCATTGTATTTGAATCATATGTAAACTCAAATTTTAGGACAAAATCTCCATTTAAATTCAATCCGCCCACTCCAAGAGTATACATACACGTGGGACTGAGGGATTTTTCCTGTTAAGCATAATATTTAAAATTTCATATAAAATCATTACATCAATAAAATACCCTGTAATTTATATACAGTTTATTATCATAAATAACATTTGAATATAGTATACAAAATAATTTCATGATATTTACGGAATAATCGTGAATTTTAAAGAAAGTATTTTCATTTCAATAAAAAAAAAATTTCATATAGTGGATATTTTCAGAAAATGAAAGATTTCCATACTTTTGCATACAAATATTCAAAGTAAAGAAAATATTAAACTTATGAGATAACAATTAGAAATTTACTTAATAATTAAAGGTTTTGGTTTATGATACATTTAAAAATATTGTTTGGTACATGCACTTAAAATGTCTGCCCTACTTATTCCCATAATCAACTATTTTAGTGTCACCTGAACAGCCAAAATTCTCTGCAGCTTATATTTGAAAAATTACTTTCCTCTATTTCACTCTTTCTGTAATGGTGACTGAAATAAAACCAATCCAACAAAGTACTACCTAGCAAACCCTAAATGATAAATTTACTCACATAAACTAATAATCTTTTTTCCCACTTCCTCAAACTATAAACAGAAATCCAGAGCACAGCAAATCATGAACCTTGAAAGCCCTGTTCTCTCGAAAGAACTAAACACATGCAGTTGTTTACATTAATAAATAACCCAGATCAAATTTTAAAAAACTTAAAACCGAAAGCACGTATTGAAGGTCAAAATTCTATGAAACACACAAAAAAAAAAGACTTCAACTGCCATCTAGTTCCGTTTAAAAGTTAAAACAAAAACACTCCTAATTGTAATTACACCCAAGAGATCTCAGGCCCATAGTTATGAAAGGCACAATCACATTTATGGTACACCAGGCTATGAAGAAAGAACCAAGTGATCGGGGTCTTAAACAGGGTTAAGGCATCCAGAATTAAAATGGAGTATTAATCTAATTCTAGCTCATCACATAGCTTGACAACTGAGAGCCATGATCTGGCATGTCATTCCATTTTATAGCCATAAACCCCTTGTTTCGTCTTTTGTTACATTATTGACAATACAATATATGTACATTATTTATATTGTTCCCTCATCTCAAGTTAATATTTCAGTTGGATAATGTTCCTTACACATGATAATTTCTCTTTTCCAAATCATACGCTTCTCTGTCAAAATAGATCACCAAATATTTTTCAAGTAGAGCATGTTAGATATCTAATAAGCAAGTGCTTCTGACTGACGATCCCAGAATTTCACTGTTCTAACCAGACAATTAAAAAGCAACAGCTATATAAAATTAAACTATCACTGTTTGCATTTAGATAACAGCTGGCGTAAAGAAAGATGGTGCTTTGTCTTGTTTGCCATGTAGGACTTGTATTGTTACATGAGACAAATCAATTGCTTGTTAGTATCAATTACTAAATCTTTATGAATGCAATGAGTCATAAATTTTTGACTCATTCAGATTACCTCTAATGTGTTTTATATTTTAGAAAAATTTTAAAACAAGGAAAATATGGAGTTAAATTCTTTCTGAAAAGTATTTTCTCTAATTTCTTAATTTTTTATTTAGGTTCATTGCAAATTGCCGGAATATAAATGTCAAGCTACTGCAATGAAATTTGATCCATGTTCAGAAAATTTAATAGTTGCATACAGTGATCGAAAGGTAGTTTTTTTTTTCATTTGTTTATTTATTTATTTTTGTGATTTAATTTGCATTATTAAAATAATTGACTGCACTATTTTTTATTTTGTTTTGTTTTCTAAAATCCAGATATAATCAATTTGAAAAGAATATGAAAATGCAAAGTTAAAAAAAAATTATTAGTGAAAGTTATGTATATTTTAAATCTAGATTTTTGTCAGTTTTGTTAATTATTTGAAATATATACTTTTGTAGCGGTATCTTAATCAAAACCAGTACTTAGACATCACGCGAAGACGATCGTTTTGGCGTGATCGATAAAGTACTGGCTTTCGGAACGGAAGGTGCCCAATTTGAATCTATACCCACATTGGTGACCCTGGACTGAAGTAAGAAAACGCAACTTTCTGAACGGTCGTAGCACCATCTACTGCAAGAAAAACAATTAAATAAAATAATAATAAATAAGAAGAGAGAGTAAAAAAATAATAATGAACTAGAGAAGAAAAATAAATTTAAAAAAAACCACTCTCTTCGAGAAACAAACGATAGATCACCTTTCTCTCATCTCAGCAAAAATAAAATAAAATAAATAAGGAATAAAAATAAGTAAACAAAAAAATAATGAGTGAGAGAGGGAATAAAATAAATAAACATGCTCTCTTCCGTAACAAACAAATGAACGGAAAAAAATTGTTCACCTGTCTATCTCACTGGTGGGAGAGTAGTGTAGCGGTACCTAAATAAAAACCAGTACTTAGACATCACACGAAGACGATCGTTTTGGCGTGATCGATAAAGTACTGGCTTTCAGAATGAAAGGTGCCCGGTTCGAATCCATACCCACACTTTCTTGTGGAAAATCGATATTGATGAGCACAATTATTTGTATCATTAACTTGTACTCTGTAATAACTTGTAACTGTAGATTTTAAATTGAAGGACATGAGCCTTTACTTGTTTTACCTGGCCAAACCATTTAAGAAATGTTCAAAACCTTTTTGATTTTGTCACAAATATCTGTTTGCAAAAAGTTGCTGTGAAGAAATTTTTCTTTTAATGAACCACAAACATTTTTAAAGAGATTGTCAGATATTTTATGACAGAGGTTTTTAATGTTCAAAATGATAGTATTGTTTTTAAATATTTTTGGCTCCATAGAGATGTAATCTGAGTTTTGCAATGTGACATTTATAAAAATAAAAGTATTATATTCAAAATATGCTATTTACTTCCATTAAGTAATTTTTTTTTCTAAGGGAAGATCCTCCTATGTGTAATCATTGTATTTTTTCCCACTCACTGTGAGACATATTATAATTGAATGTTCTGCCACTTTTTTAATCTTACAATTCATCATTGACTTGATTGGAGAAAATTAAAATAATTTTTCACATTTTTAATTTTTCCCCATGTCTTAGAGATTGTGCAAAGTTGTATTTTTTATTATTTTGATGAATTTTCAAATGTTTTTGACGTATAATGTCTCAAATGTACTAAGTGCTGAAAATTTCATCCAAACAACATTTTTGTATTTTGATAGGTTATAGAATATTCATTACAGAAAAAGACATATTCAAGGTGGTCTAAACAAAATGTGCTTACTCGTTTCCAAGAAGATTCTTACCATCCTATAATTTCTATATGCTTTTGCAAAGGTAGATTATATTTGCAAGATGAAAATGCAATTTATGTTTTTAAGAGAGAAGAGAATGAGGTGAGTATATTTTACAGTTGTGGGTTCATATAATATAGTACCATTGTGTGTGTTCCTATTATGAAATATCTTGCCCTTATATATTAGGACCTTGAATCAGGTTGACCTCAGGGTTTTTTGATAAAATAAATGCTTTATTTAAAATATAAGGTAAAAAAAATTTCTCTGTAAGTATGTGCCCATTATTAGAGACCACTTGCTTCCATCTCTGTGGCAGTATAGTAATACATCCACTTACGTGAATCCGGAGTTACACAGTTTTCAAATCTCATCGATTCATCCTTTGTTTGTGAGCTACATAACTCAATTACTCACTCCCCATTTCCTGTTTAGCTAATGTGCATGTTTAGACATATTGTGTGGAATCAACCCTTAACCATAATTAGTTTTGTGGAATTTATTTCTTTTTTAAAAAGTGTGTGTTTATTATGAGTATTACTTCTATTCATATTTGAGAGATGGATATGTCATCTTAAACGAAGTTGAACCAATTATTTTGCACCAAATGAGAAAAGAACTTCATCTTTGGAAAGTAAACTTAACATTATTGATGACCAATACAAAAATAAAAATTTGTGAATTAGAAAGAAAGCTAAAGTCTTAGATGCAGTGAGAAACATTGGACAATCTTAGAATGAAGTTTCATATCAGGTGAGTGGGAAAGTTCTAACCATTTATGGATATGCAAATTTGAAATGGAATTGACAGCTCACATGACATTGTAATGATTGTAATTGTCAGCCAATCAAATGTGTGGTTGCTTAAAATATAAACACATCATATCTCACACAGTCAATCATCTAAAAGAAATCTCATAGAGTGTAGCGAGAAGGAACCTGTGAGTCATTGCTTGTTATATGAGTTCAATAAAAAGAATATTGCAGCCAAGCATGTAGCAGTATTTGCAGAATTTATCAGGAGAATGCAGTAGACAAAATCACATGTCGTCGATGGCTTTATAAATTTAGGGAAGGAGACAGAAGCTGCCAAGATCAGGTTAGTAGTTAATGACCATCACACATTGGAGAAGACAATATTGACCAGACCATAAGGAACAACCTCAACCCAACCATGCAAGAATTAGTAGAGACCTTCAACGTTCACCCCACAAAGGTCGAGAAACAGCTGGTTAACTTGAGTATTACAAGAAAATTGGATCATTGGGTTCCACATAACTTGATAACTAATCAATGGGATGAACGAAATATTGCCTGTGTTTCCTTGTTTTCCCAGTACAAAAATATTGTTGAATTTATTTCTGTGTGGTGTAGATGTGCAGTGAATAACTCACTGGGAGGTCCTGCCACTCAACCAAACTATCAGTGCTGCCTTCTACTGCCTACAGTTAGACAGGCTGCATTCAAATTGGATAGTAAAGTGGCCAGGTCTCATTAATCTTCGTGGTGTTATCCTTCATCACAATAACCATGGGCCACATATGCTGTTGTCATCGCTCGCCAAGAGTTAATGGACTTTAGTTCAGATGTTTTACCCCACCCTTCCTATTCTCCTGGCTTGGAATTAACTGACTATCACATTTTTTATATGCAATGAACAATTCTTTCAGTCAGAAAATCTTTGATGCTGTGAAAACTGCCATCCAAGACTTTAGTTAACTCAAAGCCGCCAGAATTTTGCAATCGTGGGATTCATCTTGTACCAGAAAGATAGCTTGGAGGTTATAAATAGCAATGGAGATAATGCTCATCTTGCGTTATTTGCTTTTTCTTATAGTTAATAAAAATGGGTAGAGCTTTTTCACGCATCCATTAAAAAACTTTGAATAGCATCTAGAAAAACTCTGTCCCTTTCATCCTCTCCCCCCCATCATTAAAACTCAGGCGGAATCAGTGCCTGAGCCTGATGAAATTGGTAATGGGATTAAAGAAATTGTTGATCTTACCAGGCAAATAATTTTGAAGTGGATAGTGATTACATATAAAAACTATTTTATTTCTAAAATCAAAAGTTGACTATTGTTGAGTTCACAGAAATGCATTAGCAAGAGTAAGACATTGAAGAACTTTATTTAGACCCTGTTCAATCAGAAGTTTGAATGACAGTTAGGAATTTGACAGTTAGATAATTGTTAGTTTAATTGAAAAAGGTTTACAAATTTTAGAAAATATAGACTGGTGAAGATTGTATTTTCTAACAAAGCAATGAATAAAAAAATTATTATCATGCTACGAGGAAATTTTTCGGGAGAAGAATACATCTTTGAGCCAACAAACTATTTTGTCAGACTTTATGAAACCTTCTTCATCAAAATAACTTCAGTTTGTGATATTGAAGACTTTATTTTTTTTTTCCCAAAGTTATTATTTTTTTTACGTCCCCGGCCCTGACTAAAAGTAATTTATATGTGAAACTATACCCTAAATTACCCTCTCAGTCCCACCTATTGCTTAAATTTTAGGTCTTACTGTATATGAATTCCATATTGGAAAAAGATGTGTCTCTTTTGAGGCTATTCAAGTATTGATCCATTTTTTGTTAACCCCATAATTCTAATGCTTTCAATTTTTTCCAAACTATTAACCTATTTACTTGTAATGATTTTTCGAGTCAAGCTAACATCTCACATGAGTCTTGATCAAATAATTCCTCCAGTTCTTTGTCCTCAAGTTAAAAGTCATTATTTTTGAAGCATTGAAACCAGTCTCTTCATGTTGTTTCCAACAGAGCATTGTCACTATAAATCTCAACAAGCATCCTGTGTGCGTTAGCGGCAGATTTCTTTTGAATAAAATAGTATGATAAAATTCCCTGCAAATACATACAACTATATTTTTATTTTGATGCATAGCTTATTTTAATATAATAAAAATCAACTACTTGCCTAATGTGCTAATGTTTTATATAAAAACTGTAATATATTTTTAATGTCATTCCAAAATAATTTATTCTTAAATATATTTGTCGAGAAGGGGTATAAGTTTTGTATGCATGTATAACTTTCAGAGTAATTATGCTGGATTTTTTGTTAACTCTTAATAATTTTGATTGTTTATTAACTCTACACTCTTAAACAAGGACTGTAAGGGGTTGACTTAACTATTTTGAATTGTGGTCAGCAAGGACATTTTAAGACTTCTTCAGGCCTGAAGCCCTTACACAATAGTAGACCTCGCCTATAACCCTTAAAAGTAGACATAACATAGCATGCGTTGTCCAAGACTCATATAAACAATAACTGGAAACAAATAAATGTACATGGCTTACAATTGCACAAACTGGCTGAACTAATTGCTGCCTTTTGACTGAATGAGTAATGATGGTGTATGGTGATAGACCTATGCCTATACACGGACGACAGTCATCACATGTATCCAGTTGATATATCATCTGAAATTCCCAGTTTTTTGGAGAATATAAGTGGAAAAAACATTTGATCATTAAAATGTTTCGAATTGTGGTCCTATTAGATTGAGTCAAGAACAAGATGAGGCCTTGGCTCATTTGATCCATGCCTTTACGCTGTCTTCGGTAAAAGTACGAGAGCTTGATCTAAACGCATAGCACATTTTCAGACAGAAAAATACCTCAATTTCCGTGGAAATTTGCAATATTATAACTCATGCATCTGTTAACAATATAGTGTTTTCTAAAATTTTAAAATATTCCATAAATACTTTCTTTTTTATCTTAATACGTGAAGGCATAGCTCGTTTGACATTACGGTGTAGGAGAAAAAACGCAAAACACATTTTATACCAGAAAAAATGAATCTCGCTCAGTTTAAAATGTGAAGTATGACAAAAAATGCTGCTCTCTAAATGATAGTGAAGCCAGAATATCGTACTAATTTTTCATTTCTTTTATATCTGAATAAATGTTCCTAATTCGGGTCCTATTTTTTAACATTAACTGAAGACAGCCTTAAGACATCCCTGGTGGTCAGGTGATGAGAACAACTGAACTGGCATTCTGTTTTCTAGATTTCAATAGCATTACTACACAAAAATTTTGTGCTTTATAAAGGGTGTTTTTTTTAGAGGTATAGAACTTTAAATTGCAATAAAACAACGATGTATTATTCGATTGACATGATTTTTCTTTTATTCGAAAGATAATCTTGTGGAATTACATTTTAAATATGATTTCTGGCATAGGACTGCCACGGCTGGCTCGGATTTAGTCCAATCTGGACGTCCAATTTTCGATGACTTTTTCCAACATTTGTGGCCGTATATAGACAATAACACGGCAAATGTTGTCTTCCAAATGGTCAAGCGTTTGTGGCTTATCCGCATAGACCAATGACTTTACATAGCCCCACAGCAAATAGTCTAGCGGTGTTAAATCACAAGATCATGGAGGCCAATTCACAGGTCCAAAATGTGAAATTAGGCGGTCACCAAACGTGTCTTTCAATAAATCGATTGTGGCACGAGCTGTGTGACATGTTGCGCCGTCTTGTTGGAACCACAGCTCCTGGAGATCATGATTGTTCAATTCAGCAATGAAAAAGTTAGTAATCATGGCTCTATACCGATCACCAAATAATTTTTAAAATATTGTTCTTCCTAAATTAAATTACTCAAATTAGCAACCAAATTGCTTCTGATTAATAGTATATTTTTGAAAACACTTTTTTGATTGTTATTTGTTTCTAATTGTTTTTTTTATTGCTGTTTGTTACAATTATAGCTGCAACCTGTTAAAAAAAAGATGAAACAGTCTAAAGATTCAGCCATACTGACTAATGCTTCTGATGATAATGGTTATAAAACCATTACAAAATACGAAGTATGATATTATTCTTATCTGTTTCCTCATTTAATGTAACTTTGAATGCGTTTTATAGTTTGATAACTGTTGTTTTTATTTCTAGCATTTATCCAGTCTTCATACCTTTATGGACAATCTTATTTTAATACAGATACCTTCAGAACATATATTGGAATATTTACCACCACCCCTTTGGAAAAAGGTGTATGGAACATAGTATACTTTCATTCTGTAAAATATTTTTAATTAAAAGTGCAAAAAAAATTTTGTGTGCACCTTACTTTAAATACTTAATATTTGTGCAAGTTATTTTTCAATGTTTGACCAAAATATCAAAATTAAACATAAAATCCTTTTAAAACTTTCATAAATATTGCTAAAGAAACTTTAAACAGGCATACAATGTTTCTTCATCAGAACTGTGTTTGTAAAAAATTTTGACAACCCTTTAGTATTAATTATATGCACTTTCTGAATAATAATATGATGAAATTGGGACTAAAATTCATTGTTCTGTTGTAAAACTACTGTGTGTCTTATCTTAATATATGCAGGATTAAAATTATACCGTCTTTTTCAATGTATGCATGTTTAGCATCAAATAAAGTAATGAAGTTTTAAAATTTTAAATATTTATAACTACAAAAATCTTAAATTATCATTCAAATTGAAAGAAAATTGAATATATTGCTAAATTCTAATAATTACAAACCTGGTTGTATAAGAATTGAAACTGAATTATTTTTACTTTACACATCGGCAATCCTAAAGAGAAATTCGCCATAACAAGATATACCATGTTTTGCGTACTCATGCAAATACCTTACAGTTTAGTGTTTCCTACCCTAGTAGATGAAAAGTTCACCATTTTTGCAAACAGTTGTCAATCACTGTTGTTCGTTTGGTAATTGTAATTTGAAATTTTCAATAAAAGTCTTTATTCAGAAATAATTGGTATGTGTATTTCAGCAATTTAATTTTACAATCACACACTGACTATATAAAACATAGCAAAAATATTATTTCAGTTCATAATAGGATTTATACTATACTTTTTGTATAAACGTGTCATTGTTGATCATTTCCTTTGGTGTTATTATCTTCTATAGCCAAATGCAAAAAAAAAATGTTAGCAGTTTAAATAATGCATTGCAAATACACATAGAAAAGTTCTGCAGATAATTTTTGGAATAAGATTAATGAACATCTTTGACTAAAATAAAATGTTTAGGAAAAAATCTTATTGTGTCGACTCATTGTCAACAGTTTCATCAAGAATATGAACTTTTTCTTTCATATTTTACACTTCAAGGCTGCATAAATCACTAATTACAAGTAACTTTTAAAATTTCCTAATATCATTCAGAAATTGATGGTCTCTTATGTACATAAAATGCAAGTATCTTTAATTGGTGATTTTAAAAGGCTAAAGTTATAAGTGTTTTCAATGAAGAATTGTTGGATGAATGGATATAGATAAGGAGTTGATGAACATCAATCTGTTCTGATTCATATAGATGGAAGTATATCAACTGAAATAAATTTTCTTTAAAACTATCATTAGAGGCCGAGTGGTAGCGTATGAATGGAAATAACTTCCATATTAATTTTATTTTTGTATGCTACATTTGTTGAAAGCTGCAAGCAGAAATATTGTTTAATGAGTACAATAGGCCAATGGTCGAGTTGTAGTGTATCGCGCTTCCACACCACAGGTTTGAGGTTCTATTCTTGGGGTGGATAAGGTCAACTCAGACTTTCATCCCCTGCAGTGGGTCAATAAATGAGCAACAAGCTTGCTTGGGGACTTAACCCTTTATCTACCACATTATGATTTACTGCAGTTTTTTTCATGCAATATTTTTTTTTGGATCACTACATTGAAAATTAAGGGATGTACATAAAAAAAATACTAAACTTTGGGACATTCAATCCGTTAGAGCTAATTAATTAATTAAGGATATTCCACTGTAAAATTAATTATATACACTGTTCGCTTAAAATAAAAAGTTAAATCGTTTTCTAAGGTCCTCAGTAACATGCAAAAAAAATAAAACACTTAAATTTTGACATTAACTATTTTTTCGGGAAAATGATAATCTTTGCAATCCGCTGAAAATGCAATTTTTGCTATAAAACTATTTGCCTTCCCTGCTAAAATACTCATCATAGAACCCATGCTGCCATATATCATGGAAGAGTGGATTTTAAAGAATATTCCTGCTAAGTATTGTCAGAATATTTGTAAAATTGGTTATTCTATGTTATTTTAAAGTGAGTGATACTTATAAGTACCATCGGTAGATAAAGGGGTAAACACTGGGGGTCTTGCTTCAGACTGACAACCTGATTGAGACACCTGCTCAGCGCCCAATGGGCACAGTAGGCCCTGGTCCTCATGGGCTGTCGCACCACTGAGTTTATCATTATGTTAATTAAACCAATTTATTGACAATACATTTCCCTTTGAATTTGAGCAATAATACTTTGCTATGATGAGAATCATGGTCAGCTGGGTAACAGGCATAGTCAAAACCATATCAATGATACAGGGCCCCAACATGTGCAACTAAAAACCCACTAATAGGGCTCTCTTATCTAACAAACTGCTCCGAAGAAATTTTGATACAGGGCCTACTCAGAACTAGCTACGCCAGTGCTGGGCAACATGGTTAGGCACCGATATCGTATGATTATGCAGCGTGTAAAAAATCCCTTGGGTGTACTCGGCAAAATTACTTAGTACAATTTTGCATCGTCAGAAATCAGGTGCCTCCCTCTGGAGGAGGAAATTGGGTGTCAAAATTACATACGCAATTGATACCCCTTTCTGTGTCCACACTAAAAAGTAATACCAGCTCCCAGGGAATATATTAAGCCTGTAATGGTAAAAACACCAATCTGCAGCCCCATTTGAACAAAATAAAAATGATGTGAACCATGAAAGCTACTTTTAAGTTCTACAGTTAAATTTTATTGTTATTTTTTAACGTAAACACTCAGCAACGATGTCCTTTGTTTAAGAATATCCTCATAATTTTCTGAACATTTTATTTTTTTAATTTAGAGAAGATCTAATTATATTCCATGTTTTACACATAAATAATCCAGAATTATACTACTAAATTGTAGGATTTTTAGTAATATTAAAAATTTTTGTCATTGGGATTAATATGAATGGAAAGCAAAAGTATTTTAGATAATATAGCATAAACCTAATCCTGGAAGTTTTGTTGATTTTATGTTTTTATTAGTAGAATTTAATACGAGGTAGGATTCACAAGTTCCCGGACTGAGCCCATAACGTGGAAAATTTTTATAGTAGAGTGACTAGGATAACATTTCTGTGTTGTTGCCTTGTTCATCTTTTCTAACAAAAGTTTATTTCCAAATCATGGTATCGGTGACTCGACAGGTCGACGTATTTTGTAGGCGATTAAAAAAAATTGCATTTGTTGAGTAGAGAATGAATATCAGATTTTGTGTTCGTTCGTTCGGGAAAAAGTGCTACGGAGACTTAAGTAATTTCGAAGCATGTGTAAGGCTGTGAAATATTATCGCGAACTCCAGCTTTTGAGTGGTATCGACGTTTCAGAGATGGCAGTGAGAGACGACAAACGTTCTGGACGTCTGCAGACTCCCCGCATCGCTGAAAACATAGAAAAGGTTCCTGCGGTGGTGCGAAAAATAGGCTCTAAACAATAGCAGAATCAGTTGGGATATCCTCGGCCATATGTCAATGGATACTGATGCATAGGGTGTATCAAAATACCGTTCCCCGCGTGCTAAACGAAGACCAATCTACAGATGAAGTTAAAAGGGCATTGCAGGCTGAATTACAGGACATGACTAAAAATGGAATCCAGAAATGTTTCGATGATCTTTATAAGCCATGGCAAAAGTGGGTTGTTACTCAAGGGTCTTGTAAGATTCTCCCGGAAGTTTTTAAAAATCTATATAGGTGGCGCGGCCATCGAGAGGAGAGGAAGTGAACAAGATGGCGGAGCGAGAGAACATGCCAGAATGAGCGATATAGTGATTACGTTGAGAAAGATAGTAACAAAATGGTGTTAACTTAAAATTAAATGTATCATATAGTTAGTTTTTCTTTTTGTGTTGTGTGTGGCTGTCTCTGGAATAAAACTCTTTAGCCATTAAAGAAGTAGTGACTTTATTTTACCTGGCTGACGGATGATATTGCTTATTTGAAAAGAAAGAACCTATACAAGAGGTTTTATTGGTCTTATTTTGAAGGAGGATGTGTTTCAGCAGTTTAATTGTAAATATTTTTTAAGTTTTAGACTCATTTCGGGAACTTTTGAATCCTACTACGTATATTCTCTTGATTTTCGTGGAAAAACTGTATTTGTTATGTTGTTGCTTATCTCCCTAACTTAGGAAAGCCTACACTAGGTCCACAAGACTTTGTCGCACAAGTAGTTCGAAAATCCTATCCTGCTCAACCATCAAATACCTCCAGAAGACACCCAAACAAAAAGATAGGAAATGCTCCTTTTACCATTCTAGAACTTCATAAGTATCAAATGTCTACTTCTAAACCTCGCTGAGGCTGATTGGAACAGCCCCGGGGCCACTGCACAATTTAGATAGTCCTGGGCAATTAGCAGCATAACAATTATAATCTGGTAGGAGGAACGTAATTTACTTTTATGTAGGGAGTAGATTTCCAAAGGGGTTAGCTCTGCAGAGTTTGTGCTCGGAAAAATCACATCCATTTCTTGCAAGTGTATCTGCAGTCTCGTTACCGTATACACCAACGTGGGAAGGGATCCACTGGAAGCATACCGATTTGCTGGGACCAAATCCAAAGAAGTACAAAAATATAACCTGATCAGGTTTATCAAAAATTGTCGACCTGTTCGTTAGATATTGTATAGCACTCCTACTGTCAGTCAATATCCAAATATATTGCATTTATTGGTGGTAACGGCATACCCCAGAGCTTTACGAATAGCTATCATTTCTGACCTAAAAACACAGCAAAAGGCAGAGTTTCGGATACTAAATTTATTATCCTCCTCGTAGTTGCTGATGAAAATACCACTTCCTGCTCTACCATCTTCAGATTTGCTGCCATCTGTATAGATGGCCAAAACCTCAGGAGGCACATCCCATTTATTACCTCTGTTTTAAAAGAACTTACTGCTTACTTATATGGGACTTCAAAACGTCATTGAAATGAAAATGCTTCAATGATACCGTAGGAGGCAAGCAACTTAAAGTCAATGATAAAACATTTTTGTTTGCAGGATTTTTTGAATTTATGTAAATACCGTTCTTTACATCTGATGGTTTTCATAAAAGTTACGACTTGAAATATTTTTTTAAGTAGCCTAATTAACAGTTGCTGAATTGAGGGACTTAGTAAGTAAGTTGTAAAAAAGTGAAACACCCATTAGAAGCATCCCCGTCAGGTATTTCGTGGCTCACTAAGATGGTATTCAAACCGAGAGTTTGGATATTTTTGAAGACATACATCCATTTTCGGTTTGAAATATTTGGTGAAAAGTTACTTCAAATTTCATTCGTCACTTGCGTTATACTATTATATGTATAACTCTGCACACGCTTTCAAACATTGTGATTTTATATTTAGTTTAGGAAGACCACACACATTTCAACATAGTTTAAATGACTTGAACTTCAAAAATACGTATTAATTTTGATAAGTATGGGGGGTTTGTGGAGTGCTGCCGTCGCTAGATGACATTGGTGGGGAGAGGAACCAACAGAGCGCCGAGGGAAAAGGTGAAGAGAGACTGAGGCGCGTGAAGTGAAGTAAGCGTTTAAAAAGAAGAGCCGGCAATTCGTCATTAATTTTGAAACCAATAATTCTAATTTGCATAACTTAATTTCTTACATTCCTAATGATAATACTAAAAGACCAAGATGAATTCTTCTTGATTCTTATAATCCTCCTTAAAATTATTTTTTCGTGCAATAATTTTTACTGCACCATTTTTAGCTAAAATTTTACTTCTTTTATAAATTTTTTTATCACTATTAATTCCTTTCATCCCTACTGGACTTGCGCCTCTCCATTTTCTAAATCTCAGCCCCCAGGGCAGCCAATTGGAGTCACTGTTCACTGTACCCAGCATCTAATCAGAGAGCAGCCTCTAAGCTCTCAGCCAAGTCAAAAAACTCAAAATATTTTTCCACCCAGATGAAGCACCATAGCCACACCTCCCGGATTCCATCGTTAAACCAATCGCCATCATGCCACTCAGCAGAATAGAAAACACCACTTTCGCCATGCCCAGCATCATAGACTATCACGATATGGGATTGAGGACTGTTTTACAGTCCAGATGCCCAAAAAGAACGCCAATTTTTAAATTTAAACTTTTGTAAATATTTTTAGATGTGTACTATTTGTAAATACTTTTAAATGTATTTCCATTTAAAAATGGCTTACAAAAGTTTAAATTTAAAGATTGATTTCATTACTGCGTGCTCGTGCTAACAGTCTGGATAGCGGAGATGTTTACAGTTGCTCCCCTCTCGAAGAAAATTAACGACGAATTTTTTCAAGTTTCGATTCACGTCGTGGGGATAGGGATTGTAATGATCCTCCTTCCCCTATCTAACAATTAATGGCGCCTTCAAAATGGAAGACCTGACTGTGAAAGAGTCTTTTCCTGGGAAGAGGTTGAGTACTGGGAGTTCCGATTGGTTGACTAGGATGGCAGAGGGTTGACGTCAGAGTCATGGGTGGGTCTTCGTGATCTCGGCGGTTAGAGTCCAAAAAATATCTACAGCAGGAACTGAGAGGTGAAGTAGAACACTGAAATTGGGTAACATTAGCGAGTGAGTAAGCTCTCTCTTGGCTGCCCTGAAGTTGGGGAAATATAGCATTATGGAATAAAAAAGATGCTATCCTGGGGGATGCAGCAGATAAAAATTTAAGTTAAAAAAGAAAAATAAGGAATGAATTTAGAAATTAGCGATCATTCACCACCGGTGAATGAACAGCAAAATTATTAAGGGGGATTGTAGGAGTCAAGAAGTAATCTCCTTGGCCTCTTAATTTTATCGACTAGAGCATATATATAATTTTGAATATCAATTAGATTTAAGTTATTTGTATGCGGCATGTCGTCGTAGAATTTCTTAGCAAGTTTTTGGATATAGGTTTTGAAAGCAGGGATTTTTAAATCCCTGTAAATAAGAGCATTTCTGACATATCTGCCAGGCCTGACGATGCTTCTAATGAGAGAATTTTGGGCTATTTCAAGAATTTTGATATTTGAATTTGCTGCGTATCCTCACACAGGAGAAGCATAACTAAGAATGGGCCGCAAAATAGCAGTGTAGAGAAGTAAAATTAATGACGAACTGCCGGCTCCTCTTTTTAAACGCTTAACTTCACTTCACGCGCATCAGTCTCTTCACTTCTTCCCTCTGCGCTCTGTTGGTTCCTCTCCCCTACCAATGTCATCTAGCGACGGCAGCACTCCACAACCACAACAAAGTACACTGCATTTAAATTTCGCAGTTTCCCAATTAAGCATTTTTGTCAGAAATTTATATTATTCTAAAAGTAAGCCTTTCCTCTAGCTAAAGGCGGATGAAGCGGTTGGTGGACCTAATGGCTCCCAGGGATTCCCAATGCCAGCAGGGGTCCCAAGCATGATAAATTCATATTTATTCGACATATTATGTTTTATTTTGAGAAACTCGTACAAATTTTGCTTGATCTAGAAATGTGTCATGGGGCCGCCCCTTGCTTTTGCTGCTCGCGTGCAATGCACACCTGCTAGGATCGGCCCTGCGCGTAGCTCACTTACCCTTGACTCGTGGGCGTCGAATTTTAATCAGTTGCATATATATCTCTTACCAGACTTCATTCTTGTCTAGTTTCGAGACAGCTGCTCTATTTTTTCTGGGTGCATATATCTTTAAAGGGTGACTCAATAATGGACATTCCCATTGTGTTTATTTTCAATAACACACCCCTGCTATTCACGTAATCGTAGAACATTCATTCGTAAACATAGGAATTTTACATCCTTAAATGGCCGAGGTTGAGTGAGTGAATATTAACGTCACACTGTTCAGCTACACGAGGGCTTTTGGCAACGGACCACGTAATTTTGAACCATGGTCGAATGACGCTTGAGCTGACATCCTTCTCTCCTAACTACCACACCAACCGGAGGACGTTTAAGCTCTCGACAGATTTAACGTGCATCGCTCCCCTACACGCCGGGGCTCGAACTCGTGATAAGGCCAGCAACGATTCGATACCTTGACCACTCGGCTACCGTGGCCATTTAATGGCTGAGGGACCATGGTCGCAAACTCCTGACCGGAGTAGTCAAGTCGCAGGTTCAAAACCTAGTGCCATTGAAGACCCGCACTGTAGAAGGACTGATGCACATTAAATCTGACATCTAAATCCCCATTGGGACGTGGTGTAGAAGTTTGGAGACGGGAGTACCAACTCAGGTGTTGCCCTCGTCACTTTACAGTGGTTCAAAATTACGAGTTCCGTCGCCAATAATCCTCGTTTTGTTTCCTAATGCGATGTAAATTAAAAAATGATTTATACAACCTTCATTTGATAGAGATGACCTCTTAAATGAGATTACTATTATAAATAGATCAGAAATACAGTCGGATCTCTATTTAACGAAGTCGCTATGTCCCGAATAAAAGTTCGTTGTATGGAAAATTCGTTTAATAGAGATTCATCTTTTAATATACTTTACAGACCACATAAAACAAATTTTAAATTCATAAACACTGTATGTTATTTTTAAAATGGGGCAATTATTCACTCTTTTTCAAAATTAATATCTATTCATTTTAAATAATTTATCCATCAAACAGAAATCTGTAAGAAGAACAAAAAATAAAGCATTGATATTGTATTTTCAACGTTAAAAAATATTTTATACTAAAATTAATGCATTTTCGAACGACATTTTCTAACTTTAAGCCTACAAGTAATTTTAAACATACATTATTTTATAACCAGTAATTTTTGAACATACATATGCGGCCTTAACAGATTTTATCAGTAATTAAATTTAATTTTACTTGAATTATGACATTCATTGCTTTAAGTGAGTTAGGCCCCTGGGAAAACAAGTTCAAGGCCATTGATCACCATAAATAAAGCTATAAGAGAGAATAATTTGAAAAATGTCCTGAGATATTTTAAAATCGGGAGAAAAAAATCAAATTACAAAAGAAAAATGGTGCGTTGAACTCCACGCGATAGAAGTGAAACTTCTTTGGCGACGTTGGAACATTAATTATTTACCCTAATATTCCAAATTGACCGAGCACATTGTCACGTCTCACGCGTCTTTTCTTTAACAAGTTCTTTGGGCCAGAATTAATGGCAACTCTTTTCCAACCAAATCTAAGAAGTGAAGTGTGAAGGGAAGATGCAAATGAACAAAAGTTTAAATATCGGTACTTAGAGTAAGCATGATGGCAATGTAAGATAATGTTTGACGATTGATGTTAGTTTGTGGCAGTTGATGGTTATTACAGTTCGTGGTTCAAGTCTGATTGAGTTTTGCGTGACGTGAATACATATTATTAGTGATCGAATAGAAGGAATCAGCCAAGTTGCATACAAAGACAAAATTGATCGTTACTCCAAGCTGTAATAAGGTAGGATTGATTATTTAATATCAGAATCGGGAATTAGGTGGTTCGCTTATTGATAGTGGTCTGAATTAGATTAAGTCTTATTATAAATATATACATATTGTGTGTTGCGTATTTTTGCCATTGTAGATTCTCTCATATTAATTATAATAATTTAATTTGTTAAAGGTTTAAGTTGAATATCTTAATAAAGTCATATTAAGATAATGTTTGATCCTAGTTCTTTCGCTAATCCTACACCTCTAGCTCACGCTGATACTTCGAGAGATGTGCTTCCAAGGGGAGGAGCATCTCAACATGTCTCAACCGCCTAATTTGCGTGAAAGGTATTCGTGGCGAAATGAGTCTTTCTGATACCAAATCCATAGTAGAAAGGTGTCCTGGAATTTCTGGGTACACAATACCATTATATTTTAATAAATTTTGTATACTTTTCCCATTTAAACTTTGTCGGCAATTGTAGCATGCTTTAATGTGTCTTCTAAATTAATTCCCGGTAAAATATTTTGTGCAATATTTTTTGTGCTCAGCAACAGACGTTCTCAAATCATCTCTAAACCATAATCTAACATAAATTGAACACCCGTATCAATTGAACGATTATCAATGAATAGCTTTTGAAAATCTTTGTGAACATTTTTATGGGAGTCATAGTCTTTGTAATGTAAAATAGAATTTATTACGGATTTACATGCATCAGTTCCAACACGCACTTGAATTGTTGAGGGCTCTGTAGTTAATGGCACAGGGTGGTTCACTAAAGTCCGTATTAATCTGTGCAGTCATTAGAAGAGTCTCAATAGCATACCCATCCCTTAAACTGATCATTAAGAGAGTATTTTGCAGTGTTTTTTTTTCGTGCTCGATATTCTCATGTACTCTGATGGAGATTCCGCAGTAGCACTTAATAAATTTCCAATATTTTTCTGGTCTCTCTTTTTTTTTTCTTGTCACTTTTTCGACTGGACTTGCTGCTAGATTTTCTTTTTTCTTTCTTTCTCGAAACACTTTTCCTCTTTGTACATTTGATTTAGTGTGTACTGACTAGAATTAATATAATAATTCAACGCAAATAAAAGTCAAAAAAGCAAATTAGCCACCGAAAACATCGCCATGTAGCAAAAAATCTAAGAAAATATTTCAAAAAAGCACGCTTATACTGCGAGAAGAAATTAAGCTATTTAAAAAGTGCACTAAAAAATGATGCTTCGCTTATACTAAGCGATCAAGATACCTTTGAGTCACTTATGGAAGCATTAATAAATCGCTATGAAAACAAGAGGGCACTTGTGGATATTCACATAACCGAAATGCTTTCGGTGTTCAAAATACAAAATGAAAATCCGTTTCAATTACGATTGTAGCGAATTATAAACGAAGCAATGTCCATAATTGTTTCGAAACGAAAGGAGTGTGTATCCGGGCGAATTAGTTAAGACAGTCCACAAAAAGTAGTTCCATGAGATAATTTAGGTATAGTAATGTTTAATTAGATACGAATTGCCGCGATGCGGCTTACATCCTACGATACAAGTTACACACACACACTCTAACGATCTTTACAATTTTAATACAGATGTGCGCACACCAGCGCCCTCGCGTGGTCAATATTTCGGCACACACCCCACCGGTGAACAGAATGTTCACCCAGTAAATATCGAACCACAATTAATACAAACAATTATTCAAATACAATTCTTACAAAGAAAATACTGATACAATACTACTAATCAAATCTAAATTATACATATCAGAAAGAAAAAAGTAAATATACATTAAAGTACTCAATATAATGAAACTTAAAGATGACAAAGCTTCAATTTACAAACGAACAAATACTAGGATACATACCTCAAGATTTCACAAAAAATAAATTTAACAGAGATTAATTAATAATGTGTAATCTCCTACCATTAATCTGAAAAATATAAACAAATTAGTACAAGTATATTATACAATTTCTAAAGGGTACAGCAATTGAATGGGTTTTTTTGAAGAGACCTTTAAAAGTTTTTACAAGACAAGATCTAACGTTATCGTCTCTTCCAATAAATATTTCTTTGATTATTCCAAGTTCCCACAACAATTTTGATTTTACATTTCCTTCAACAAGAACTACGTCGTTTAATTTTAAATTCTTATGAACAGATGGTGTTTTAAAATGATTAGCTGTTTTTAACTGGAGCAAATACTGTTCTTTCCAGCGTCTCCAAAGTTGTTTTAAAAGAAGAGTTCGGTAAGTCTTTCTTTTCTTGTACGACTCCTTTGCCGTAGTGGCGTCGATCAGTTCGATGAAATGTATAGGATATTTAGAGTCACCATAACCTAACTCGAGGAAGTGGGCCGGTGTTAGTGGTTCCGGCTCTCCTGGATCATTCTCCACGTATGTCAGTGGTCGATGATTAACGATGACTTCAACTTCTGAAAGTATCGTTGAAAGTTCTTCAAATGTTAGAAGTGCCCTGCCAAGTATTTTACGTAAAGGATCATTTATAGTTTTAACAAGACGTTCGTAAAATCCACCCCACCAAGGCGCACGTTCAACTATGAACTTCCAGTGAATACCTTTATCTGCGACAAAATTTTGAAATTCACTGTCTTTCAAGATGTTGGCAAAATATGCTAGCTCCCTTTCAGCTGCTTTAAATGTACGTGCATTATCGGAGTATATTACCTTGCAATTACCTCTACGAGCGAGGAATCTCCATAAAGCAAGTAAAAAACACTTTGTGGACATGTCCGACACAAGTTCTAAGTGTACGGCACGAGTGACTGCACATGTAAACAAAGAA
This sequence comes from Trichonephila clavipes, assembly GCA_019973935.1. Lineage (NCBI taxonomy): Eukaryota > Metazoa > Arthropoda > Arachnida > Araneae > Nephilidae > Trichonephila > Trichonephila clavipes. The sequence continues at coordinate 328,226 of BMAU01018009.1, read as the reverse complement.
ACATAAGACTTGCGAGTCCCTTGATTGTCCTTAACAAGTATTGTACCTGTAAAATCAATTCCTACAACTTGGAAAGGAGGAGATTGGGTGATTCTATCTCGGGGCAACTGACCATTTAACTGGTCAGCTGGTTTGGCACTGTATTTTTTACAAACGAGACAGATTCGAATCATTGTTTTCACTAACTGACGACTCTTAGGTATCCAATATTTTTTCCGAAGTTGAGTCAAAGTTGCAGATACGCTACAATGACCAATTCGTTCATGTTCCCTAATAACAAGTAATTCTGTAAATTTACAGCGTCGAGGAAGAATAACAGGATGCTTTTCACCAAAGCATAAGTCTGCTTCAAGCAACCGTCCAGTAAGTCGTAATAAATTATTTTCATCCAAATACGGCACTAAACTCTTTATTTCAGAGCTAGATCGAAGTTGTTCGTTTTGTTTTAAGGCTAATATCTCAGCTGAATAAAATTCGGATTGAACACATTTAAGCCAAAAATATTCAGCATTTTGTATCTCATCTGCAGTAATGTAGAAGTCCATCGATTTGCAAATGTTTCTAGCATTGTTCACGAATCGGAAAACCCAAGCAGTCGTTTTCAAAAGTTTCTTAAGGCTGCTGAATCGATTTAAGTCAACAAGAGCTTCCCTCTGTTGAGTAACTGCCACATGCACACTAGAACGATGTTCTAATTCTTCCGAGCAGAGCTCCGAATCTAAAATATCTCGGTGACGATTTTGCCAATGATCGGGTGTTAGTTTAAGCCAAGGTGGGCCATGCCACCACAGCTCATTCTGTGCTAACTTGACGGCAGATGTACCACGCGAAAGGAGATCAGCAGGGTTGTCCTTTCCTGGACAGTGTCCCCACTGCATCGGATCAGAGAGCAATTGTATCTCTTGAACACGATTTTTAATGTATAGTTTGAACGCTGAAGAATCGCCGCGTATCCAGTAGTACGAAATGAGAGAATCGGTCCAATAATATATATTAGCATCAAATTTGAGACAAGATGACACCTATTTGGCCAACCTAGCTGACAATAAGGCTGCTGTCAGTTCAAGACGAGGAAACGTCAATGATTTCAAAGGTGCCACATGACTTTTTGAACAAATGAAACTAGTTTCGATTTCGTTATTACAAGTAACAAATCGCAAGTATAATATTGTTCCATAAGCTGATTTACTCGCGTCTGAAAAACAATGTATTTCACACTTAGATATTTTTTGATCTATGTTACCTAAATAAAACCGTGGTATCTTTATCTCAGTCAAGCCCTCAGCTTCGCTACTCCACTGCTGCCACTTGTGTCGTAGCTTTGGGGAAAGTTCAGAGTCCCATTCTACTCCTAGAGTCCAAAGTTCCTGAAGTAGACATTTCAATTTGATAACGAATGGGCCAAGAATTCCAATGGGGTCGAAGATGCGACCAACCACACTCAGAATAAATCTTTTCGATTCTCCTCTACGTGACATAAACTTCATTAGATCCTTTGGATCGAAATAAATTAAATCATTTTCTGGATCCCAAGCAAGTCCTAAAACCTTAGTTGGAGGTCTAAGATCAATAGCACTAGTTTCAGAAGATTCCGTTTTGACACCTTCTTGCTGCCATAACAAATTAAGTTGTTTCGAATTACTTCGCCATTTGCGCAATAACATGCCTGCGTCACTGAATATTTGCAAGCACTCCAAGGTAGTGCGTAGAGCGTCCGGAACATCATTCTGACCACAAATGAGGTCATCAACATAAATGGAACTATTTAGCAACTCAAATGTATGAGGATATTGCACTCTGTACTTTTTAAAATGATGTTTTAAAGTTGCTGCGAGAAGGTATGGGCTAGGTCGAAGTCCAAAAAGAACTCTCGTGAAATTCAAAACGTATGGCTCGTTATTCAAATTATCAGTCCAGAAGAAACGTGTAAAATCTCGATCACGGAAGTCTAATTCAATTTGAAGAAAAGCCGATTTTACATCAGCTGTAAATGCTACAGGACTTTTTCAAAAACATAAAAGCAGTTCTAAAATGTTGGGATGCAAATTTGGTCCCGTATATAAACTTTGGTTTAACGATGACTGTCCATTTTCGTGTGCTGAACCATCAAATACTATTCGAATAGGACTTGTGGTTTTGTCGCTACGTATCACTGCATGATGGGGTAGGTAAAATCCCTGACTATCCAATAAAGAATCACAAGTACGCTCAACAATACCTTTCCTAACATAGTCATCAATTACATCCTTATACTTGCAGAACAACTCGTGATCACATTTAAACCTACGAACCAACCCCTCAAAACGCTTACGTGCAACAGTTTTATTATTTTGTAAAGCCTCTCTCATACCTGGTTTCCATGGCAAATTTACACGATATCGACCATCTACGAAATTAACTGATTTATCAAACTCACTAAGCATCTCTTCATCCCCTTTACCTAAAGTCACCGAGCCCTTGTCAAGTATTCCTAAACTTTCTATCTCCCAAAATCTCAGCTCAGTCGAAATAGATTCCTCTTCACTGTGAACCAAATGTACCCCAAAGTACAATCACTCCGCTCATCACACTTTCCCTGAAGAGACCATCCTAGCCTAGTCTCGACTGCAACCAATGATGAATCTAATCTTTTTATCCGATGTGTTCAAGACCAATAAAAATCGGAACCTATTAACAATGAAATTTCACAATTCTCAGAAGATTCATTACAACTGAATGTTAGCCTAAACCCTTTCGACTCCATTTCTGCCCACGCATCTGGATTAGATAGGCTAAGTGTTGCCTTTGAAATTTCCTCAATTTCCAATGCCTCTATCACAGTCTCTTCTCCACTTAATACATTCCTTAGCCTAACCTCGACCTTACTACAAGTTTGTTTTTTAGGAGTTTTACAACCGAAAGAAAAAATATTCAGCCTTTCCGAACTCAATATTTTCAACCCCAACCTCCGAGACACATTTTTTTTGATGAACGACTTCTCACTTCCATTATCAAAAAGGCAAAATATCTTATCCGATGAAGAACGACCTATAATTTCGGCCTTCACACATTGCAATAAAACTCCACCTCTGTTATGAAAAACAGAATTTGAAGACGTAGTTTTAACGTCAACATTCTTTTCCTCCAAATCCAAATGCGAATTTTGCTTAGATTTTTCTAACTTAAAACAAATAGCACGTGCATGTCGACCTTTACAATACGAACAAACCTCTTTCTTGCACTTTTTAACATAACAACCAGTGTTGCAACAAATGAAACATCTCCCTTCTTTAATTAATTTAGCTCTTTTTTTCTGAACGCATAAATTCTCACACAAATCAGACATGAGTATTCTCGAAACAAAATAAGCAATTCGAAGATGCAGCCGTCAACAATTCGTTTGCAGAGGAAAACGATTTATGAGATGGGTGGAATCGAGAATGACCTTGAACCCTTCGATTTGACTGTGGATAGCTATGAGACGTTCTTTTGAAATACTTAGTATTGGAATAGGAATTTTTATTTTTCAATTCTAGGTCATGCGGTTTTACTAAAAGTTCTGTGCGTTCGCGACTTTCTACTTCGCTTCGCAAATATGCAATTAAATCAGTGATTTGTGATTGTGTTTCATTATGTTTTTATTATATTCTAATGCTAAATCAGGGGGAATAGTTTTCATAATTATCGGAAACAATAGACAACTATAGGAATCGGGAGAGATTTCAAGAGATTCAAGTCCCCTTATATTAATTTCTAACTGATCATATAAATTTCTTAACGCAATAACATCAAACGATTTACGGACAGGGGTCAGATTTAACAAGCGATTCATATGAAAGTCAACAATACGTTCTTTACGTCCGAACCGATTTTCTAAAATTTTCATTGCTTTTGCATAATTTTCCGATGTTAGAGTTAAGCCTCGTATAGCCAATTCTGCATCAGATGTGACAACCGATTTCAAATAGGAAAATTTGTCCACATCATTTAAACTCAAATTTTCATGTACTGCGGAATTAAATCTAGCCCAAAACTGGGAAAACTACTGATATCCTTGCCCGAAAAAGATTCTAATGTGAGTTTAGGTAAACGCGGTTGATTTGATAAAACAGAACTAACTGTACTATTTAAAGGAAGTGTTATGTTTTGTGGTTGATTTTCCACCAAATTTTGAATAGCAGTGTTCGAAACTGATTCTACATAACGTTCAGCACGGATTTTCCAAATTATAAATTTATCTCGATATTCTTCGCGAGTTACGATTTCTTCTTCTAGACTCTCAATATCTATTAAATTCTCAATTTCCTTATCGAGTGTACTCAGCTCTTCAAATTTAGAAATTAATTGCATATATATCTCATGTACTGTTGTTTTATCAGCTTATTTCGGATTCTAATTTATTAATTTGTTTTGTCACGAGGGATCTCGAAACAGATCGAGTCTTTTTCGTTCTTTCTAATATAGCCTTATTTGCTGCATCCATTTTAAACCAAAACACTATAATTGCAAACAAATATACACAAATGACAACACCAATTCTGAATGCAACTTAGTACAACTTTCAAACAAAATTCAGCTTAACAATATGCATACAAATAAACAAAACTATACCTGAGCAACCTTCCAAATACCGACAGTTACGAATAAACCAAAATCAGAAATGATGAGAAATAAGCTTAACTAGACAAATACCGAATTCAAAGTTAGACAAAACGAAAGTACTCACCCCCCATCACGCAGCGAATGACCTTCCCGGCCGATGCACCATGTAGCGAATTATAAACGAAGCAATGTCCATAATTGTTTCGAAACGAAAGGAGTGTGTATCCGGGCGAATTAGTTAAGACAGTCCACAAAAAGTAGTTCCATGAGATAATTTAGGTATAGTAATGTTTAATTAGATACGAATTGCCGCGCGATGCGGCTTACATCCTACGATACAAGTTACACACACACACTCTAACGATCTTTACAATTTTAATACAGATGTGCGCACACCAGCGCCCTCGCGTGGTCAATATTTCGGCACAACGATTGCTTATTGATACGGTGCGTAGTCACTTGCGCTCATTAAAAAACCTAAGGATGGATTTAAATCTTCTCTCGGATGCTATTTTATTGCATTTGTTACACTCCAAAATAGATAGGGAATCGCAAAGACTTTTCCAACTAAATCTAAAAACAACAGAAGTTCCTAGTTTGCAAGATTTCTTTTCATTTTTTAGAAATTAGATGCATCCAGTTAGAATCCATTCGTAAAACCGATTACGGTACAAAAAATATCCCAGTGAGTTATAAAAATACTTACTTTCCTAACATCAAAAATTCCATCAAGTCAAAAACATTTCTTGCAAAGCATGAGAAAAATAAAACGTGTTTATTTCCTGAGTGCAATTCCTCTCATCCGTTGTACAAATGCATTAGATTTAAAAATCTTTCCATACAAGAAAGAAAAGAATTAGTAAGAAATAACCCCATCTGTAAACGTTGCTTATCGCCTAATCATATAAATAACTGTCCCAGTTCTTACAGCTGTATTACCGCCACCGCCAAATGGCGGATTCACTAATTACTGTAAATCTAACAATGTCAACTCAAAGCATAATATTTTGCTGTGTGAAACGAAGATATCTTTCCCAATGGAGAAAATTGTTTCCTCTCTGGGAAGCGAAAAGGTCCTTCAACCTTCTTCGGAAGAATTGACCTTTGAACCCATCCCCCGCTCAGTAGCCTTGGCTTCTAAAAGAGGTATTTCATGGGGGTCGGAAAAGGGGTTACTCCCGACGGCTGTTATTTACGTTAACGGACACCAAGGAAGACTGAAACTTAGATGTGTGCTGGATTCGGCGTCGGAAAGCTCATTTCTAACGTTACATGTAGCTGAGCGCTTAGGCTCCCTTCACACCAAACGACTCCGATTCATTCACCATCAAACTTGTCTGATCGACCAGGATTCGGCTTCGTAATTTCCCGCTCAATTCAGTCAAGATTCGTTTCCCGCATTCACACCAAACAAAACCGGTTCAATCCGTCGTCATTCTGACTTACGCGTGATTCGGCATGTCAGATTTTCTTCCGGGATTCACAAGCAGCCGGGAGCTATTTCTTAAAGAAAAAGTGAATTTAAACAAATAGAGTGTTTATTTTTATTATTTTTTATATTATTAGTGATTATATCACATAAAGTTTCTATTAAAGAAGCTAATTTTAGATATTTATAGATTTTAATGTTCTTGTTAGGGTTAGCATGAGTTTGTTTTTATGCCAATAGATGGCGCTTATATTTTTGTGTGATATTCATAGTATTCTTTTTCATTATGTAAACTAACTCTATTTCTTGTCGCCGAGTGTGTAGGCTGTATTTTATCCCTGCTAATCTAACGCAAATAACAAAATTAACTTTGCATGTATTATTTTATTCAATTTTAGAAATTTGAAAACTTTATTCTTTACTTTTTAATACTTTAAAGCAAAATGTGTTGGTTTTTTTGGGAGGGGAGGGAATATTCTGAAGGATGTTTGAAATAGCTTCAGAGATCAATTTGATAAGAATTTATTTAATTTTGGGGGAGAAAAAAATTTAAATATTTATAAGAATGCTAAAATAAAATAAAACACCGATATTGTCAATACTTTTAATTTTCTAAAAAGATTCCATTTTATTACAACATAGATCTCAAATTTTGTTATATGAAACAAACAAAATGTAAATGGCTTGTAAAATTTTTAATTCATTAATGTATTAGCAAACCATTTTTAGATACATAATCAAAAAAACAGTTATTATATGCTACAAAAGCTGTGGTATATAACAACATTTGAAATACCTTTAAAAACATTAGATATATTATTTGTAAAAGTAATTGCATTATAATAAAGTTACAATACATATTTATTATTTGTTACTACTTTTCAGACTATAATTACACTTGATACTAACAGGCAAAATATAAAATAAAAGCGTTCTTATGTTTTTGTTTTATGTATTTCAACTTCAAAATAAATGAAAATACAGTTGTGAAATTAATAGCTTGAAACGTTAATCGTCTTAAGATATTAAAAAAGAGCGTCCATGTTCGACAGCAACTGATGGGAGAATGATTGACCCGTGGCGGTGTGAAGGCACACACACACGAATCTCTGTTCATTCAGAATCGCTGTAAATTGGAAAGATTGCTACAGACTCGGAATTGTTTGGTGTGAAGGGAGCCTTAGGATTAGACAAAATAAAAACGGATTTTACTGTTCAAGGTTTAAATAGCTCCTCAGCAAAAAATAAATTATCTAGCAAGGGTGTCTGTTTCAAATTCAGATCGAACATTTAATTTAAATGTTAATATGTTTCTTACTACAGAAATAATAAAAGTGCATCCATCAAAAAAATAATAAATATTTCAGATTTAGTCATTCCCCAAGGAACTGTTTTGGCTGATGAAGGATTTAACCAGCCATCTGAAATCTCGTGCCTCATTGGCAGTGAACGCTTTTTCGATATATTTGGAACAAAACAAATTCGAGTTTCAAATAGCAATTTTAGATTAATTGATTCCAAATTTGGTTATGTTGTCACGGGATCGTACATCGACGAACCGTGTTATTTTAAACATTGTTTTCTTTCTAAAGGTTGGAACACTTTAGATAAAACTTTACGATCTTTCTGGGAAACAGAAAATCTTTCTGAAGAGCAACCTATAATTAGTGATGAACTGTCTTACTGCGAAAAACACTTTGAAAAAACACGTTTTAGAAAACCTTGTGGCAGATATTCTGTTTCACTGCCATTCAAGGAAAATGTCCAGGAAAATGTTAATTTAGGGGACTCTAGATCAATTGCTTCTAAACGCCTTGATCAATTATGGAGACGACTAGACCGCGATCCTAAATTAAATAATCTTTATACAAAATTCATCGAAGAATATCTCAGTTTAGATCACATGGAAGAGATCACAAACATAGATGATATAGCATCAGAAAAAGGATTCTTTCTTCCTCATCACGGTGTTCTTAGAGCAGTCAACCGCTCTCGTCCCTTAAGAGAGGTTTTTAACGGCTCGCAAAAAACTGATCTTGATATCTCTCTTAATGATATGTTGTATAAAGGCGGGGTTATTCAAGATGATCTATTTTCTACAATGCTTCGTGCCAGAAAGCATGCCTATTTTTTCAGCTGTGACATTAGTTATATGTTTAGGCAAATATAGAGATTCATCCCCATCAGAGACATTTTCAAAAAATTCTTTGGAAAAAAGGTCTGAATGCACCTGTCCAAATTTTTAAATTAAAAACTGTAACTTATGGAACTACTCCTGCATGTTACCTTTCCACACGAGTGTTAAAACAACTTTCGCTTGATGAAAGGGAAAACTTTCCCAAAGCAGCTGACATCGTCCTACAAGACGTTTATTTAGATGACATCTTAAGGGGGTGCTCCAGTTTAAATGAACTGGAATCACTTAAGACTGAACTCACTCAGCTATTTAAAAGTGCTGGAATGTCCCTGCACAAATGGTGTTTTTCACATTCCACTAATAATTTCCCTGATCTACATTTCGATCAATCATGTGAAGAAAGTATCACAAAAACCTTGGGTATTTTGTGGAATAGTTCATGTGACACCTTTTGTTTTAAAGTTTCTCCTTCAACCAATCATATCTTTCCGAAGAGAGATATTCTCTCCCAGATCACACGTATTTTCGACCCACTTGGTCTCTTAGGGCCTGTAATCAGCAAAGCCAAATTTTTCATGCAGCAATTATGGCTCTTAAAATTGGAATGGCATGAGAAACTTCCTGTTCCTGTTGCCGCAGAATGGGCTTCCTTTGTGCAAACTTTATCTGTTTTGGAAAGGTTAAAAATTCCAAGATTTGTTCTTTCAGAAAATCTAGCAAGCATAATTATCTATGGATTTTGTGATGCGTCGGAGAAGGGATTTGGTGCAGTTACTTATGTTTCTGTGATCAAAAACAACCGTGACCGTCATAGTCAACTTCTGTGCAGAAAATCAAGAGTAGCACCTCTCAAGACTTTAATCATTCCCAAGTTAGAGCTATCAGCATGCCTGCTACTTTCCAAGCTAATAAGAAAGGTTATAAACGCCTTAAAAATGAACCTCTCTCAAGTAATTCTGTTCTCAGATTCAACTATTGCATTAAGCTGGATTAAGACTCCACCTCACCTTCTAAAAACTTTTGTAGCTAATAGAGTTGCAAAAATACAAGAGCTAATTGTGAACTTTTCATGACATCATATTTCTTCTGAAAATAATCCTACAGACCTCGTGTCCAGAGGTTTAAATGTTTCAGATTTAATAAACTCCCCTTTGTGGTGGAAGGGGCCTGATCCTTGTATTTTTAAAAATGATGAACTTTTAGAGAACATTAATGACTGTGAAGTGAAAAAGGAATTTAAAATTCCTCCATCCAAAAACTTATTGCTCTCCAGTGAATTTGATTTATGTAATCATATAATTTCCATTACTAATAATTATTGTAAATGAATCCGTGTAATTAGTTTTATTTTCAGATTCCTGCTGAACGCCAGGTCTTCAAAAAATAAACGAGTTTCGGGTCCTTTGTCTCTTAAAGAGATCAATCAAGCCGAATTTTGTCTCATTAAATTAGTGCAAAAAGCTGAATTTAGTAATGAAATAAAAAGCCTTCTTAGATGTGAGCCAATTCATCGTAGCAGTAAGTTATCTGCCTTAAACTGTTTCGTTGATGAAAATAATATTATTAGAGTAGGTGGAAGACTAAAAAATTCACCTTTATCAAAAAATCAAAAATATCCTATTGTATTACCTAGTAAACATGTTGCAACTTTAATGATCATAAAATATTATCATGCAAAATACCTTCATGTTGGTTCAAACAATTTGCTATATCATGTTCGTCACAAAAATATTGGCCACTTAATGGCAGAAATCTGACACGCCAAGTTGTACATAATTGTGTCATTTGTTTTAAAAACAAACCCATTTTATCCAATCAATTAATGGGCGATTTGCCCAAGGAAAGGGTTACTCCCTCATATCCATTTAATAATTGTGGAGTCGATTTTTGTGGTCCATTTATGGTTAAATTAAAAAATCAACGTAAAGGAGTTCTTAATAAAGTATATGTTTCAATATTTGTATGCTTATCAACTAAAGCAATTCATTTGGATTTTGTCTCTGACCTTACTTCTAAAGCTTTCATTGCCTGCTTGAAAAGATTTTTCGGAAGAAGAGGCAAAAGTTCTAAGATGTTTTCCGATAATGGAAAAACATTTGTAGGGGCAAATATTGAATTAAAAAAATTGCATATGATTTAGTTAAATCTCATGATGAAACATTAGTTAGCTATTTTAATGACGAACATATAGACTGGAATTTCAGTCCTCCAAGGTCTCCAAATTTTGGTGGTTTATGGGAATCAGGTGTTAAGTCCTTTAAAACTCATTTAAAACGTGTAGCTGGAAGTTCAAACTTGACACTTGAAGAGTTTATTACTTTACTTGCCGAGATTGAAGCTGTTTTAAATTCGAGACCCCTATCACCACTTTCATCCGATTTTGATAATTTTGAAACTTTGTCACCTGGTCACTTTTTAATTGGTCGACCTGTTACGGCTATTGTAGAGCCTCAATTGATTAATGTTAAAGAAAATAGATTAACCAGATGGCAAAGAGTCAATTGGCTTTCCCAGCAAATATGGAAAGTTTGGAAAAGAAATTATTTAAATAATTTACAAGAAAGGAGCAAATGGAGATTCAGTAAAAATAATTTTGAGATAGGTACTCTCGTGTTAATTAAGAATGAATCACTTTCTGGTACCAAATGGCTTACTGGTAGAATTTTAGAAGTTTTTTATGGTAATGACAACAAAATAAGAGTTGTTAATCTTAAACTCCCTGATGGAAAAATAATTAAAAGAAATGTCAGAGATATCTGCATCTTGCCAATTGAATGAAAATGTGTATTTATAATTATAATTTCTGTCATTCATATATTACTACCATTATTTATTTATTTTTTTGCATTTATATTTGATTTGTTTAACTGATAAATGTATTTTCTTTATTCTTTTTTATTATCCTGTGCTGAGTTTTATATTTTTTATTTAACATTAATTATTCATTTATATTGCGTAATAGTCCATGTTTGTGCATGTAAATTTGAGTGAATATGCCTGCATATTAATATTTTGTAATCATATTTCTTATACTTAAATTTGTATATATGTGAATGTTGTATTTCAACGGGGGCCGGGATGTTTGTACCTTGTACACCCCCGCTATTGTCGCTGGTCGCGCCCCCTACAACTCATCACTTCTACGAGATTCCTCATATCGAGCGGACGTACTCTCCCAGTCGTCCCGTCGTAGAATGTGTTTCATTGCTTTAAGTGCCTCTTTGTCTAATACATTAATCATCTTTAAATTCATTATTAATTTGTTATTGTTGTTTACCTATGTTAATCATAATAAATATTTGTTTGTTATGGATTAAGGTTTTATTTCTCTCTCGTGAGTATTATCGACGTTAATTTTATTGCTGGCATCCCGCCGCATTTAGGCCTACCGCCCCCTATTTCGGCTATTTTACGAAGAAAGCAGTAAAATGTTCTTGGTTCCAGGAAAAATTTCGTAAAGTAGAGTTTCGTTATATGGAGGTTTGATTGTATGCAGTAGCGTCCACAGGAATTTTTCAAGGGGGGTCCAGGGTTGAAAGTCCATCATTCTTGTATCATGTTTCTTTGGATTTTGTCGATTTTCGGGAACAAAACACAGTAAAAAACTAGTTATTAAATAGATAATTAGGATTAATTAATAAAATTAATCATTAATAACAAATGTTTAATTAAATTTTACGTACTATGTAAGAATTATAATCAATGGAACAAAAAATCAAGGACTTTGGGAAAGGGGGTTCCAAACCCCTAGGACACACCCTTGTGTGCGCCACTAACTGTAACTGTATGTAAGTTAGCTGTTTAATTTTTGAATTTATTCATTTAAAATTGGGTGCATAGAAATATATTGAGATCAATAAAGCCGATTTGAGATTTGTAATGTTATAAAACATGTTCAACTTCTGTAGTAAAGTTGATACAGTTGAAAAAGAAGAAAATCTTTTCTGAAAAACTTAACCAGTCACATTTATCAGCATCAATCAGTGACTGTAATCTGGAGATAAACTTAAGATAAGCATAGGCCTTAAGGTCACTACTTAATATGCTTGTTTGCAGTGTGTGTGGAATAATGGCGCAACTCCTAAACATGCTAGACGCGAGAAGCGTTGAAACCGTCAGCGTCAAATATTACAAAATAGGACCCAAATTTAAGTATTTTTTTACAGATCTAAAAACGTTCCAGTATATTAAGGTATCCGACTACGTTCGGAACCACGATTTTTAAAAAAGCACGTAAATGGATAATTTTCATATTTAGTGTCACTTAGATTAGAATACATGTATAAAATTATTTTAAGGACATTATGACAAAAAAAATTATTTAAATTCAATATTTTGGCAAAAAATTAACTTAGAATAACCTTTTTTCAAAATGTTCTCCTTTTACAAAAAATGCTTCTAAAATAATAATATTTTGCTTATATAAAGTAAAGACTTCTCCAGAGAGTCTGAACTAGGATTTTTGAAAAATTCACATTATTTTCAGAGTTACAACCAATTGAAATAATTATCCGCGTTTTTTTCTTAAAATTCTCCCCTCTGATGTCGCAAAACATGGATAAACCCACTTCTAAGTTATATATTTCAAAAATTCTAGTTGAGCCTCTGTACAGAGGTCTGAGCTACATACAGGCAAAATATTATTATAATAGAAGCATTTTTCACAAAAGGAGGATATTTGAAAATGGGTCATTCTATGTTCATTTTTTGTCAAAATATTGTACTTAAATAACTTTTTATTGTAATAATATTCTTCAAACAATTTTATATTCGTTTTCTAATCTAAGTGACACTAAATATCCTAAATATAATCCATTTATACGCTTTTGCAAAATGACGGTTTCGAACGTAGTCGGATACCTTAATTCTCATAATAATGAATAAAATTAACAATTCATTAAAAAAAAAATAAGGAAAGCCACATAAGAAACCCTGAAATAAGGATAGTTCCGGGAAGTTATCTGTTTATAACATAAATGATTTGATGAGGCAAAAATACGGGATTCTTCTGTGCTTTCTGTCAACATTTACGATGTTTGATCTAGAGAACGATAAGGCAATGATTATATCGTAAATATATTTGGACACAGTATAAAAGTTCAACAGAACTTAACTCAGCATTTCCCCTTCTCTCTGAGATGGGTTTTTCAATTCCTACTATTAGCTCACAATCTCCCTTGTTCAAATTTCCATTCATTAATAAACTACATTGTAAAGCGTTCAATTGAGCTGAAATTTTATATACACGATTGTTTTGGGTGGCAATACAGTAATTTATTTATAATTAATAAAAATTAATTGACTGAAACTAATTATTCAAAGAATTACAGATACAGCCGTTGGCATTATTTTTGGCGACATAGTGACGCTTTTTTCGATTTGTTTCAAAACTTTAAAAGGCTTTTCTCACATTTTAAAGCACTCATTTGAGCTGAAATTTTCTGTACACAATTGTTTTGGGTGACGATACGATTATTTAATTATAATTAATTGAAATTAATTGACTGAAACCAATTATTTAAAGATCTACTGATACAGACACGTTGGCTTCATTTATAGCGCCTTGGGTCAAAACTTTAAAAGATATTTTTTTTCCCTCACGTGTTAAAGCATTTAGTTGATGTGATTATGTTTACGATTGTTTTGGATTACAATACGATATTTTAAGGATAATTAATAAAAATTAATTGCCACTTAATATTGTGATTCTGTCATATGTATATATACACTCATGGTAAAAAAAAATTAGCGCAGCAAGAAGGAGTCGTCAAAACAAAACGAAATTTTACATACGTAATGACTACTTCGATATGATTTGAAAATCAAAGAAAAAGGATAATTTATTTTAGAGAAAAATTCAAAAGAACGGAGGATTTAATACGCTGTTGAACCCCCTCTAGCGCGAATGCACAATGCGATACAATCGGGCATTCAGGTATACAAGTTCTGTATGATTTTTTGAGGCATTTCGTTCCATATTTGCTGTAACCTTGCCTCTAGTTCGTTCAATCTCGTGGGATGCCCAACTTGCCGTCTCAAATGATCCCAGATATGCTCGAAATCTGGGGATCGGGCAGACCAAGGAAGGGTAGTAACAGTGGGGAGACAGTCTTGTGACACCCTTGCCATGTGAGGCCGAACATTGTCTTGTTGAAAAATGGCTCTTGGGAGCCGTTGCATAAAGGGCAACACATGTGGTTGCAGGATGTCATGGACATACCGCTGGGTTGCAAGGTGCCACGAATCAATACTAGGGGAGACCGTGTATTGTAGGCAATGACACTCCATACCATCACGCCAGCTGTGGGAGCGGTGTGTCACTGTAAGGCAAAGCAGGATTGAGGCGTTCACCATGGGGTCTCCACACACGAATCCGATTGTCATCACTGCTGAGACTGAGTCTAGATTCGTCGCTAAAGACGACCTGGTTTCGTTCCGCTGCAGTCCAGTTTCCTCGTGCGCGGCACCACTCCAAACGGAGGCGTCGATGGGTGGGCGCCAAGGGCAGCACACGTAATGGGTGCCGTGATCCCAAATGTCCTTCAGTCGGGCGCTTTCGTATGGTTCGAAAAGACACAGGGGCCTCTAGTGAAGGTCTTACCTGGGCCTGGATGGCGGTCGATGAAGCAGTAGGCTGTACGCGCGCATTTCTTACGATGTGGCGGTCTTCTCGACGACTGGTTTGTCGAGGGCGTCCTGAGCCTGGTCTTCATGTAAATGACATCTCTCGGATCCACTGGTCCCAACACCTCCTCACAACACGATCAGAGCGGCTTAATTGACGAGCTACTTGCCTAGCTGACCACCCAGCTCCCATCATGCTGATGATTGTCCCCCTCTCAAACTGCGACAGTGATCATATTGTCTTTGAAAACGGCGTAATGGCATGTCTATCTCAGCTCTTCCTTTGTAAGCGATTCAGCCCACTCAAACAAGCTTTGGTTACCTGTTTTATGCTCCACGGAGAACGACGTTAAGCGCCCTCTACCGGCTGTGCGAAATGTGCAATCACGTTGCATTTCTAATCATTTGCATATCTCCTCGACATGTACCTTCATGGCAAGCTTCGTTACGATCCCGCAATTATTTCTTGGTAAGCTAATTTTTTTTGTCCATGAGTGTATATACTTATATTAATTGTAATTATTTGATCAAAAGTAACTAAAATAAAGTTTCTTTGTTGGTCGAAGTAGGAACTGACTTAAAATTTTTTTTATATTACTTGTTTTTATTTTTGATTCTACTTGAAATACCAAAATGAATAGTAGATTCTTTGGAGTAGTCAAATAGGAAAGGGGTTCAGTATTACCACACCACGTAAAATACACAGTACAATAAACAAATATCGGTTATACAGAAAAATTGTTGGTATTAAATAACATAAATCTATTTTTTTTACATTATTTAGGATGAATTTTCCTCTAAGAAAGATTTTTTTTTTTTTAACTCTTGGAAAACTTGGAAAGTATTTACTTTTGATTCTGGTGTAGAACAAAATTTCAGCAATAAATCACATAGTTGTTAATAGTTTTTCATACCTCAATTCCTTGCTAAAATAATTGTAAATCTAACGCTCATATATATGCATCATAGAAAATTGATTCAAAAATATTTTAAAATTAATATAATCAATTTATTTTTCAATTAATTTTTAACACTGTCACTGGATAGCTTTAATTAATCATTTAAGCTAATGATTCGTAATTTTATAGAAATTTAATTTATTTGTAGTTACTGTTATTATATTAGTATTCGAAGTTGATATTATGTGGACTGCTGAAATAATTTTCTGATTGGATTCCTTTACACAAATAGGTAATTTGAAGTGATCTTTCAGGAATAAACTTAAACATGGAAAATGAAAAGGTTTTTTGAAAATTTTAATTTTTTTAATTATTTTTATAATTGTTTGTTACTTTAATTGTTTTTTCATAAAAATGAAACGAACTCATTTATCAAGGAAAAGGGAAACAAGGGTTCTTATCATAAAATTAATCTAGCTAGAACGTTGGTTTCCATTTTTGACTAGATTTTTTTATTAACGTTATTCTCTAAAGCAACGTGAGAGCTATTGGTCGTCGGATCTCTTACTTTTGAACCGCAAAGAAGTGACGAGGACAAAACCTGAGACGACACCTTACTCTTAAACGTCCACAAGACACCAACATGAGGACTCAGAGTCTCGATAGATTTGAGGAGGATAAAAGTTGCGACCTTTGGTTCCGTAAGCACGTAATATACCACTGGACCAAAATGCTCACTTCAGTCCCGAGGCTTTTACTGGCTAATAGATACTACCGCTACACACTCCCCCACCAGTGAGTCGGTAGATAAGCGAACGAACGATATAGTTGTTATGCAGAGCGTGCGAGTTGTTGCTGTTGTGTCAAGTGTGTCTGACGGCTTTGTTTGCCGCGTCGATTGTGTCTAACAGGTTTCTGATGGCTCTGGCGGCTGGTAGATGGCGCCACGACCGCTGCGCGAAGGTTGCATTTTTCTTAGTTCGGCATCAAGGTCACCAATGAGAAGGATAGAACTTAGTACCTTCTGATTCATAAACACGTAACATACCACTGGACCAAAAGGATCACTTCAGTCTGGAGGCTGTTACTGGCTTATATTGATACCACCGCTACAGATTTAACGTGTATCAAACCCTCTATACGGCGAGATTTCAGTAGTACCAGGACTCAAATTCATGACTCGACAACACCGGCTGCGAGTTCGCGACCATGTCCAGTCGATAACGACGGCCACCATAGGTTTCCAAAATGGTCGTTGAAGACTTTCAAGGAGGCGGTAGCAGATTAAGAGGGTATTGGTTGGTACAAAAGTTGGACAACAATCATGCGTGCGCATTTGTAGAAAATTGTCATGGCAAACCGGTATATCAGAAATGTGTGTTGGAATGTCAATAACGAATTCCAGCTGCTCGTAATTCCTATGTGTGTCTAATGCCGCAACAATGTGCTGTCATGATCGTAGGAAACTATTGAACAATGCCAGGCAATAGCATTTTGCATTAAACTTATTGAGGTAAAGAAACCTTGC
This sequence comes from Trichonephila clavipes, assembly GCA_019973935.1. Lineage (NCBI taxonomy): Eukaryota > Metazoa > Arthropoda > Arachnida > Araneae > Nephilidae > Trichonephila > Trichonephila clavipes. Next base: position 311,028 of record BMAU01018009.1, on the reverse strand, counting down.
AAATGTTAAAGAAGGGTTACAATCGGGCTTCAAGTGGACTGTTAATTCTAGCTACATTATTTAGTAAATTATTTAACTTTTTTTTAACGGTATGTCGAAGCGATAACCAAAAGTAAAACATGTGACGTCTCTATTTAGCTCTTACATTTATTTTATTGACCTGTAAAACTGTACATGGCCTTTTCTCAGGTTTTTATATTTCACGATAATCGTTTATTTAAAATTCTCTCTCTCTAGAGCTTTTTTATATTCAATATAAAGTTTAGAAACACTTTTTCTGGTTGTTTTGTGTAATAGTTTTGATGGTTCTATGCACGGAATAGGGACTTCTGTGAATAGTTATATTCTAAAAATTCATCAGTTAGATATAGGTGCTTTTTCACTGTTTCCGTCTCTGGCTCTTTTAAAATTCTAAAAATAAAAGTATCATAATACCAATCTCATGTTCAGAATCAGGCGAAATACTTTTAAGAATATCAGGGGGAAAATGTGCAAAAATATTGAAATTTGTAAAAGTCGTAAAAATCTTAAAATATTTTTTAAAAGGCATTGCTTGTTTATAAAAATGGGGGTTTTCAACTGAAATGCAAATTTCATGTGTGTTCAAATAGGGTACATGTAAACACTTTTAATATATAAATGCAGAATTATTCATAATTCCTTCCATGGTTTCAAAGTTCCTTTGTAAAAAAACTAAGACGAAAACATCAAAATTAAAAGAATAGAAAACCAGTTTAAGTTTTATTTATGTACTACACAGGTGTTCTACGTGTATACTTCAATGCGATAGTCTAGTTCAGTGGTTCCCAAACTTTTTTGACCCATGGACCTCTTTTTACAGTCAAAACGTCCACGGACTCCCAAATGAAAAATCTATATAAATGCATAATGTAAAAATTACAAAAATTAAAAAAAAAAAAGCGTTGAAGAAGTATTTACTGAAATTATAAATTTTGTTTGAAATAAAATGAAAAGAATTAATGACTTGGATGAACTTGATAAGAAGTTGCGGGTGTATTTATGCCCGGCTCCGTGTTAGTGAGTAGCAACCGCAAATATATACTCACGAGCACTAATTTTTAGTCGGTTTCTTTTTGTGTGTGTGGGATGAGGTTTTAAAAGGTATATTGAATCCATGCTATGCCAAATAGAAAGACGGGAAAGCAGTTACCAATTTCTGTACAATAACTCATAATACTGAGTATAAAATTGGAATCTGTTTTAGTAGCCACACACACACAGAATGTGTAGTATACTTGTTCAAACATTGATTTAAGTTCTTAATTTGTGGATATTTCAATAAGTTACTTCTGTATTAGAATGGACTCATCTATGTTTGGGGTCTGAGTTTATCCCCAAGCAAAAAGGTTCAACACTAAGTTGGGAATATCCAAGTGAAGAATGTCTTCAAATCTTTGGTTCCAGTCTGCATGAAGAGACCTTTAAGCAAGCAAATCTTCATCCCTATTTTGCAATTTCAGAAGATTTGGAAACTGAGAACATTCTCCTCCTTCCCCTCCCTCTTCCTTTTTTTTTTGTACAGAAAAAGTTTTGCAACAAACGCAGATACCGGTTGATTCAAAATTAGTGTAACCAATTTTAAAAGCATATAACTATGAATGGTAAATTTTTATCGCTTTACTGGCTAGTTATATTTTAAAAATGAAGCATTTAAATTACCAATCTAACTATTTTTATTAGTAGGCGTAAATTACGGCCCCGAAATTAGATTCTCAAACCTCTAACTAAATTTTAATACTTTTGAAGGATGTTTGTTCAAATTCTGTTATAAATATAGAATTTAAAAATCAAAAAAGACTTTTTGCTTATGGATTACTATATAAACTTCGAAAAGAAATAAAATGTGGCTGACAATCAACAGCTCCAGAAAAAAATGTGGACGAAAGGAATTCCTTAAGGGAAAGGAAAAAAAGAAGTTGGAAAGACTTATCTCTGTAGAAAATCTTCGGCCTCAAAAAACTTCAACAAAGACCTAGAGGAATTGCAATCGCCAATTTGTCGTTAAATAAAGAAAATTGGCTATAAAAAAGTGACTTGAAGACTGAGCTTTTTTTCAGGCATTCTAAGAAAAGGGAAAAATTAATAATAATAGCCCCTTGAAAATCTCCTATTATAATTAAATCTAAGTCACACATAAAGAAATTAAAATGTTGTTATTTTTTTAATAAGAGTAGATCTTTCATTTAATTGTGTGGCACAAAAAAAAACAAGTTCAGATTCAAAGTTTAAATTTTTTTGAAAAACTAAAATAAAAGAATGAAAAAGCACTAAATAAAAAGTTAAGCAAAAAGAAATACTAAAAAAGGCATAAATCTATTGCATAATAGTGGTGGTGCGCTACCAGTCTACAAAAAACAACAATAAGCTACACGGACAGGGAAAAAAAACTCTTGCTCTTGTTTTAACACCAATGTGCTGTCTCGGTACTTATAAGTACCACAAAGTTATTCAACTGTGTAAAATTAACTGTATTCACTGTTCACTTAAAAAAAATAGTCAAATCGTTTTCTAAGGTCTTCATTAATATACAAAAAATAAGACAAAGACACTTTATCTTTTGACATTAACTACTTTTTCGGAATAAAAACGACAATCTTAGCAATCCGATCAAAGAGTCAGCTGAAAACGCAACTTCTGATATAAAACTATTTGCCTTCCCCACTAAAATACTCATCATAGAACCCGTACTGCCATATATCTTGGAAGAGTGAATTTAAAAGAATATTCCTGCTAAGTATCGTCAGAGTATTCGAAAAATGTTCTTCTATGTAATTTTAAAGTGAGTGCTATTTATAAGTACCGTCGGTATATAAAGAGTTAAACATGTATTTTTAGATAACCAACGTACACATTTGTGTGAAGTAGTAAACGTTTACAGGCTTCATCATTTTCGTAACAAAGAGTTGAGCTAATAGTTTCTCAATGAAGGCATTCCTTTTGACTTTATTAACTGCTCTAATGACATAACCTAGTGATCCATGCAAATGTTCACCAAGAATTTTTGCGGCTGAATGATGTCGATGAATGACACAATGTACCGAAAATGCATTCTATATAGCTTGTTTTAAGTATACCAGAAAGTCTCATTATCTTCCTACCATTCATTGTCATAGCACCTTCATTTGAAACAGAAATATTAGTCAAGGGTATAGATTTTACATCGAGAAATCTTTTAAATTCAGTAAAGAACGCTTAACCTTTCGTACCGGTTTCCAAACATTTAGCAAATAACAATTCTTGGCAAAATGTTTCCTCTTTTACACATCTTACATAAGCTAAAAGTAAAACTACGTTCCCTAGTAAAGTGGACTTGTATATACGTATATATACACTGGTGTGCAAAAATTAAGGACGAAGTCGAAACATTAGCATATCAGCTGAACGAAGAGGCAGAGAGGACAGAAAGACCAATCAGGAGATTAAGTAAGGTGATGTACAGTAGCACATGCGCAGATATGCAGGTAGACGTAATGGGGGAGTGTCTGAGTAGTATAAAGCATGTTGTCGGTGTAAGATCAGTATTTCTGGCAAAGAGATTGCACGCCATATAGCAGTTAAAATCACACCGAGTTGCTGCCTCAGCGAGAAATGGCGAATAATCAATCTGTTAGACGACATCTGGATGCTTTTACACGAGGTCGAATCATTGGGAAGTTGGAAGAAGGTCGCAGTGTGACAAGTGTGGCTGCAGAGTTCGAAATTGCTCACAGCATCGTTTCAGGACTTTGGAGACAATTTCAAACTACATGAACAGCTATCCGGGGGTTCAGTAGTGGTCGTCCACGAGGAACCACACCCGCAGATGACCGGTACATTGTCTTACAGGCCAGAAGAAACAGGCGGCAGACAGCGGGAGAAATCGCTAGACACACGACACAGGCGACTGGACGACCGATATCGCATTTTACCGTGGTCAGAAGACTGCACGGTGGTGGTCTGTTTGCACGATGCCCTGTACGGTGTGTACCTTTAACGCCTGTCCATCGGAGAAAGCGTTCTCTGTGGTGCCGGGAACACCGGAATTGGAGAGACAATGAATGGGGACGAGTACTCTTTACAGATGAGAGCAGATTCAGTTTGAGTAGCGATTCTCATCGCATACTCATCTGGAGAGAGCGGGAAGCCGCAATCATCCCTTGAACATCATTGAAAGGGACAGGTATGGAGGTCGCGGTGTTCTCGTTTGAGGAGGCATCATGCTTGGTAGTCGTACAGACCTTCACATCTTCGACGCAGGTTCAGTCAACGGGACCCGTTATTGTAACGAGATTCTTCTTCCATATGTGCGTCTTTTTAGAGGCGCTATGGGTCTGCAGTTCCTTTTCATGGACGACAATGCACCATGTCATCGCACAGTAGCTGCCAAACAGCTCTTAGAGAGTGAGGATATTGAACGTATGGATTGGCCGGCACGATCTCCGGATCTCAATCCCATCGAGCATGTATGGGATTTTCTAGGCAGACGCTTGGCAGCTCGTACCTTACCACCAGTAACGATTCGGGGAGCTTCGATTGGCGCTGCAAGACGAATGGGCAGCAATGCCTCAACAACTCATTGACACCCTCATTCTCAGCATGGGCAGACGCTGTGAAACCTGCCTAGCAGTCAGGGGAAATCATATCCCCTACTAAAGACCGGATGTTTCTTGCTGGACACCCATCACAGGGATGTTTCGGCCTTCAGTCGCATTGCGCTCCATGCTACTTTTTCAATCAAGCTTTTTTTTATCCCTCTGATTTCTCTTTTAGTAAGTGTTGCTTACATGTTACACATGTCCTTACGTATTGGGGATCTTACGGTATTAAATGTGTGGATTTGGAAAGCTTTTGTACAAAGTTATATTGAAAAAACCGTCTCGTCCTTAATTTTTGCACTCCAGTGTATGTTAAGTATTGTAGTAGCGTTGACTGGTGTTGGTTTGTTGTTATATCCGGTTTATTGAAAACGTCTTCTGAATAATTTTACCTCCTATATTATGAAGCACACATAGCTTAATTGGTCAATCACTTTATAATTTACATCTATTTGTTAAAAACACGTAAGCAGACACATGTAACAGAAGCGACATCTTGACGGACACAACACAAAGACAAAGAGCTGCAGTTATTTACATTCTTATACGATGACGGCAAGCAGACAAAAGAGGGCAATTACACAAGATTTTTGCTTTTATACCACCAATGCAAGCGCGTGATTATTACGTAATAGTAGTTCTGATTGGATAGAATGGGTGGGACAGGGATTTCGGACTAGCCAATTACGATTAAGATTACAGTGTTATTTTTAAACCAAAGACTTAAAGTTTGTTTAAAGATTAGTACGAAGAGTGAATAAAAAGGATACGAGAGGGAATTATTACACACACACACACACACACACACACACACACATATATATATATATATGTCAGGTTTGAAAAGTTTAGGTTCAAAATTAAGGAAGTAATAAATGAAAATAGAGCGAACTCTTTACCATCGCGTAAGGATTTATGAGTAGACAAGCCTGTTAAAAGGAGCAACGAGCGCTGACGAAGGCGAACGCATACTAGGAAGGACTTGGCTGGTGTCTCCTCGCTGCAATGTTGTATTTGGTAACGCCCGGTTGCGCGGCAAAAGGTCCGCCATGTTAGATCATATATGATGAAAGCGTAATAAAGGAATATTGTGAAGATGATGCCCTCTTTATTTTACCAGCAGGCCTGGGGCCTGTCATATATATATATATATATATATATATATATATATCTTGTTTAAGATATATATATTTATATATCTTGTTCAAATTTTAAATCGTTAATAAAGTTCGTCCTTTTTTTTTCATTCAATTTCCATTGCAATTTTAAACTTGTAGTAAATAACACTTGATGTTAATAAAGTTTTTTCCAATATTAATTTATTTAATGAATAAATAGTAACAAACAAAAACAATAGTCCAATACCATATATAAAAAGGAAAATCGCTCGTTGTGTGCCTGTAGCGTAATAAATAGCGCATTGGACTTCTAATTCAAAGGTCGTAAGTTCTAATCCCAACTGTGAGGGCCTAATTTTTGAGAATGTGACTTCTTTTTGATGTACTATTTTATTAAAATAATTAAATTTAATTAATAAATAAATAATAGCAAACAAAAATAATAGTCCAACACCCTATATAGAAAGGAAACTGGAAAATTGCTTTCTATTTTGTCACTTAATATTGTGATTTTGACATATGTACATACATATTTATATTAATTGTAAATATTTAATAAAAAGTAACTAAAATAAAAATTTTCTTTGTTGTAGAAATTGTGTGTGACTTAATTTTTTTTTTATATTAGCTGTTTCTACAACGCTCTTAAACGTTGCAGGGAATAATGAATAACCCTATATATAAGTAAGAATAAATTTTTCGAAAGACCGTGCCGCCTTAAACTACTTTTACATAAACTAGAAACCAAATGAAGAAAAAAAGGATCATTGCATTCGATTTCTCCAACTTAAATCTTTCTTTCTAAGAAAATATACGTCACTTGTCTTCAAATGGTGCCTTTATTTTAATCTGAGATGTTAATCAATATTATGATGAAGCAAGAGGATAAGGAGAGATAAGGATAATACTTCAGATATACAAATCAGAGTTGTTTCTTGGATGATGCCATAGTTTATGGCCGATCTTTCGAAATTGAGCAGACGATAAAATTGGCAGTAATTGGAAAGCAACTTCCGAAGTGAACACACGTTTCCCTCTTCATTCAGAAAATAACTTCCAAGAATTCGATATGGTGAGTTCTCTCTTGTTATGGTGCATTCACAATTTATGTCATGTTATTTATGAAAGTAAGATAACAATTTTGTAAAACGTAAATTTAATTTTTTTTTGCGGATATTAAATAATTTATTGATGTAATAGCTTTTCAAGGAATTTATTTGTGGTCCCCCTTTCTTTTGCAAAGAATGGTCCAAAATTAAAAATTAAAGGAGGGGATCCAATATTGATATGTAATAATTTATATAAAACATGTTTGCGTTCGAAACCATGATTTTGAAAAAGTGAATAAATGAATATTCTTTTATATGTAGTGTCGCTTAAATTAGAATACACATACAAAATTGTTTTAAGAATATTATTCCAAAAAAAAAACTATTTAAATGCCCTCTTTTGGCGAAAAAGGACGAAGAATTAAAAATTTTCAAGGCAATCTCCTCGTATGGAAAATGCTTCTATAAAAATAATTTTTTTGCCTGTACTTAGGTTAGACTTCTGTATGGAGCCACACACACAGAACAAGAATTTTTAAAATATATAGTTTAAGAGGAAATTTATTAATATATTAGTATATTAGAGTCGAGAAATTTTAAGGGAAAACACGGGTTATTATTTCAATTATTCATAAGTCAAAAAATATATCGTGAATTCTTCAAAAATCTCAGTTCAGGTTCTGTATAGAAGCCCTTATTGTATATAGGCAAAATATTACTATTATAGAAACATTTCTTATAAAATGAGAATAATTTGAAAGTAAGTCATTTTTTTTTTTTTTGCCAAAATATTTACTTTAAATGTAATGAATCCTTGCAATAAACACTTAAAACAATTTTATTTTTGTATTATGATTCTGATGACATTAAATATTATATGAAAAAAATTGTACATTTATACATTTTTTTTCAAAATCACGATTCCATACGCAGTCAGTATTAAAATTGTATGAACATATTTTTCTGTACACTCAATGTTTTTAAATTCTATTTATTTCATATTAAATCTATACCTATAATAAACTTCATGTGGTAATAATAGTTGCACTCTTACTAACTTTTAAGTACCGAATATACTTCTTTTACGCGAATTGATAACATTTAATTAATGGTACCACAGGGCATGCTCGAAAGAGTTAAATGCCAAATATTAGTCTTTATTTATGGGACATATATCCTTAAAAATTTCCAATAGAGCTCAGATTGTTTGCGATCTTATAATAAAAAGATATTTTAATCATTCTGTAGAAATACAAAAATATTTTTTTAGTTAAAAAAAATTCTGTTTAATTTAAGTTGGGCATAATTTTTGGGATCTCATAATAAAAGGTGTACAGCTTTGCTTCCGCCGTTATGCAATAGATGGCTGTAGCGGTAAGTGGAAGTCGAAATAAATAGATCGTAGATGTCATACAATAAGCTTAGTTATTTGTAAACATAACGCCATCGAAATATTAGTCGTTTTGTGTCTGCATCATAAAGTTATTCTCGATTAAACATGTCAGCTTACGAGCCAAATTCTCGTCATTTGCAGAAGGTTTAAATTTTCTGCTTTAATATGAAGAAATCTGCGGCTGAGGCTCATCGAATGCTCTCAAATACCTATGGTGAGGCCGCTATTAGTGAAAGAACATGCCGAGAGTGGTTTCAACGCTTCAAGAACGGTGATTTTGACGTCGAAGACCAGCATGGCGGTGGAAGAGAGAAGGTTTTCGAAGATGCAGAATTGGAGGCATTACTTGATCAAGACTCGTGTCAAACGCAACAAGAATTGACAGGATCATTGGGAGTGACGCAACAAGCCATTTCCAAACGCCGGAAAGTCACGGGAATGATTCAGAAACAAGGAAATTGGGTGCTGTACGAGTTGAAGCCGAGAGATGTTGAACGGCGTTTGTTTGCTTGTGAACAGCTGCTTGCAAGGCAAAGACGGAAGGGATTTCTGCATCGCATTGTGACTGGGGACGAAAAATGGGTTCGTTACGATAATCCCAAGCGCAGAAAATCATGGGGATATTCCGACCATGCTTCCACGTCGACGGCCAAACCGAATATTCACGGTTCCAAGGTCATGTTCAGTATTTGGTGGGACCAGCTCGGCGTAGTGTATTATGAGTTGTTAAAACCGACTGAAACAATCACAGGCGATCGTTATCGAACGCAATTAATGCGTTTGAGCCGAGCATTGAAAGACAAACGGCCGCAATACAACGAGAGACATGATAAAGTGATTTTACAGCATGACAATGCTCGACCCCATGTTGCGAAAAAAGGTCAAGACGTACTTGGAAACGTTGAAATGGGAAGTCCTACCCCACCCGCTGTATTCTCCAGACCTTGCTCCCTCGGATTATCACTTGTTTCGATCAATGGCACACGGCCTGTCTGACCAGCACTTCCGGTCTTATGAAGAAGTAAAAAATTGGATCGATTCGTGGATCACTTCAAAAGATGACCAGTTTTTTCAACGCGGGATTCGTACGCTGCCCGAAAGATGGGAGAAAGTAGTGGCCAGTGATGGACAATACTTTGAATCATAAATGTATAATCAGTTTTTTTACAATAAAGCCTCGAATTTCGGAAGAAAACGGCGCAAGCAAAGTTGTACACCTATTACATGCTTATGTTTAGGTACCATTCTTTAAAAAAGCATCTTTTACACATGTATAAAACAATACTTAAAATATAATGAACCTATTTTTTTAGTAAAATTTTCAAAGAGTTTCTTTAAAAAATTATAAAACTTTAAAACATTTCTATTTTTTCCACCTTTTTATACATAAAATTTTTTAAAAAGGCTATGTACTACTTCGACTAAAAAAAAATAGCTTCACTATATATACATGTATCCTGAATAGAAGTATAACAAATTTGAAACTGTATAGTGTAACAGTTTTTTGATAAAAGTGTACATAAAAGCAAAAAATTATGCTTTGGAGAAAAAGTGAAAAAACTAAATATTTGTAAGCGTTTGTTTATATTTTTGTCAATTTAATTTTTTTTATACTTTAAGGTTATGTTATCAACGATCATGTAAGTGTTATACATTTTTAGATTCATAAAAAATATGAACTATTTTTTAATACTAAAATTGAAAAATCGATTTTTTGAATACGTATGATGTCCTGGTTCCCTTAAATTGAAGTTTAGAGTATCGTTATATCTAAGATATTATCTTAAATATATAGTGTATTATCATACACACACACACATATATATATATAGTATAATAAAATAAAAGTGAAGAATAACTAGAACCCACAGTACTAAAGAAGTAAGAAATTGGAATTCAGCAAACACAACAAAAGTAGATACAAAAAGTCACATTGGATTAAACTGGAGACCTATTATGATTTCTAAAGCTGTCGCTGAATTAGGCCAGCGAATTAGGGTTAGCAATGCTTTATGGATCCACCTTCCCCGTACAGCAGAAATTTTCGACATGATAGGGAAAAAAACAGATGTTGAAAAGTTAAGCCTAATACAGCACGTGGTTGTAGAACCTAACAATATCGTAAAAAGAAATTGAGAAAAGAGAACAGTAATGAATCTATCAAGGAGAGGAATAATATATATATATATATGTTATAATACCTATTTCAATATACCGTAGAATCTGACGTATAACGCGCACCTATACTTTCAAGCTTAATTTTTTAATTTTTAGGTATATTCGCCGTATAACGCACACCCCCTTTTTACGAAGAAATCTGAAATATTAGTATACATTGATCTGATGTTGTAAAGTAATTTTTTCGAAGTATTATCCCAGACTTTTGAAAAAAATAGTATTTTTCTAGAATTACAACTCTTTTAGTATATAAGGGACGTCATTTCTTTTAAATAAATAGTATTTCGATCTATGTAGAAGTAAATTATTTTTTTATGGTAATCTCTTTTGTTATTTTTAAAGCTATTGTTTTTGTACCCGGCGTATAACGCGCACCCTTAAATTTCGATCTTATTTTTTGTGTTAAAAGTGCCCGTTATACGCCGTATTTTACGGCATTTTAGTATTTTTAGTCGCTCCTTAGAAGTCTTATATAAATTTTATTTTTCCAAAAAAAAAAAGTTCTTATAGCCTTTTAAAAGAAAAAAAGACATCAAAAACAATAATTTACTCTGAAAGTATGTAATGATATTTCATCTATTAAGTAATACAAGTTAAGGTACATTTCAGAAGAAAACAGTTTTAGGAAGTTTTGTTACAGTTGAAGTATCAAATAAAGAAAATTTTGAATACGCTTGATGATTTATCGTTAACTGTACTAAAAAAATCTAGCATTATGGCATGTGTAAACAGATATTACTAAAAGTATATGTTGTATTTTTATTTTGTGAATTACATTATTTAATTTTTATTTTTAGACTTCTTACACGGATAAAGGCCCGAAGGTAAGCTCTTTTAAAATTTATTTTTTCATTCTTTTTTGCTCTTTTAAAAATTTTATTTTTATTTTTCTCTTTTAAAATTCATTTTCAAAATACAATCAAGTTATTTATTGTTGCATATTATTATTAAGAGATAATTAGAACAGTTGTTAAATAATTTTTGTGTTATATTTATGCACATTTTATTTCCTAATAGAAAATTATTCAGAGAGAGAGAAATTATAGTTTTTAATATTAATTCTTATTGAGATAAAAAAAAATATCATTAGAGATTCCACAACATCACATTCAAATACAAAATTGTACAAAATTTGTTTTTTAAAGGTACAGTACAGTCCCGCTAATAACACGGCTAATTCCGGTTAATCCGAACGACTCCGGGAAAAATTTTATAATTTTAAGTTGAAAAATCGGTGAATATTTCAATATAAAACAGTGTAAACCTAATTCAAAATAGTTCTTTATTTAATATTCACGCACTGTACATCAGGTACAAATTTTAAAATGGAATAAACTACAGAACAGAACACTAATGTTTAGTATGAAAAATTGTACAACAGAACATCTTTAGAACGTCTAGTTTGTCTTTAAGAGTAAGTGTTGAGTGTCTAACTTACTGCCATAACAATCTATTTACGTACACTGTATCACGGATAAATGTCCAAAACACAGAACAAACTGTTTTCACACACTGTAGAATATCACACTGTAACACTTTATTAACACAGAGACAAAAGCGGACGAGTATAGAACGAGCGCGGAACGACTGACGGCCAACAGTACGGGCACACGCAGTCACACTGACACACTTTTCAGGGAAACACGCGTCGATAAATGCGGCAAAAAGCGGGCGCGTACGCTCATTTACATAAACACAATAGACCCGTGAGTGAGTTGAGTGAAGATTAACGTCGCACTGTTCAGCTACACGAGGGCTTTTGGCGACGGACCACGTCCCATGGTCAATGACGTGGACGACACACTGGCACCCCCTAACTACCAACACCAACGGGAGGACGTTAATCCGACAGATTTAGCGTGCATCGCTGCCCTACACGGCGGGTTTTTATAATTTTAAGCCACGATCCGAATACCACTCGGCTACCGCGGCCACTCAATATTTCAAATAGTGATTTCGCTGTTAGGCTAATAACAATCACGTAATCCAAACAGGGGTCGGTCCGATATTGTTCGGATTATCGGGACTGTACATCATTAAAATTATAAGGCTTTTACATATATAATATAATTATGTTGACTGAGTTTTATGTTGAAAAATTATTTTGAATAATTGTTTAGTACTTAAAAGTAGGCACTATAAGGAATTAGTAAAAGTATTTGTTTTTTTAATTAAGGTATTTATGTCAAGATGCTATAATTATATTGATCTAATGGGGGGGATAGTGACTTTGGACATTCAAAAACATTTCTAACAATTAAGGTATCCGACTACGTTCGGAACCATGATTTTCAAAAGCGCATAAATGGATAATTTTCATGATATTTAGTGACTGTACTAGAATATATGCATAAAATTGTTTTAAGGACATTTTGACAAAAAGAATTTATTTAAATACAATATTTTGGCAAAAAATTAACTTAGAATAATCTTTTTTCCAAATGTTCTCCTTTTGTGAAAAATGCTTCTATTAGAATAATATTTTGCCTGTATATAGCTCAGACCTCTATTCAGAGGCTCAACTAGAATTTTTGAAATATATAACTTAGAAGTGGGTTTATTCATATTTTACGACAACAGAGGGGAGCAATTTTAAGAAAAAAACGCGAATAATTATTTCAATGGGTGGTAACTCTGAAAATAATGTGAATTTTTCAGAAATTCTAGTTGTAGAGAGGTCTGAAACTCTGTAGAGAGGTCTGAGCTATATACAGGCAAAATATTATTATAATAGAACCATTTTCCACAAAAGGAGAACATTTGGAAAAAAGATTATTCTAAGTTAATTTTTTGCCATAATATTGTATTTAAATAAATTTTTTTTGTCAAAATGTCCTTAAAACAATTTTATGCATGTATTCTAATCTGAGTGACACTAAATATCATGAAAATTGTCCATTTATGCGCTTTTTTAAAATCACGGTTCCGAACGTAGTCGGATATCTTAATACAGAATTTTAGGAAAGTTTGAAAGAAAACCGCACCGAAATTCTTCAGTAATTACGCTATCAGCAATAAAAAAATTTTATGGTCAACAAAGACATGTCCTTTAAAAAAGGAGAAAAAGCAGAGTTATTGTTAGTTTCTGTTTGGATTTCGTTGATTGGTTATTTGTGTTAACATCGCGTTTCGAAGCAACATAAAGGTTTATGATGACTTACCTTGTCATTTTAAATCGGGGTCAAGTGCTGAGAGGACGACACTTGATTTGTCACTTTATACTCTGAGTTCTTTTCGGATTTGGGATACACGTATTATTAATTTTTAAATATGATATAGGGCTATATATGTAGCGTTTTTATCATTCGATAAATCAGGAAGCGATGTTCTACATCAGGGGTCGGCATACTATGTCATGTGGACCACATGTGGCATACAGAATAATTCTCAGTGGCACTCTGCACTAATCTACAAATTTACCAATCTTTGAGTGGATAAAAGTTGATAAATTTGTAATGGTCCTTATTAGACAAACACCTTTGGAATTACGGACATTTACGGAATTACGAAAAAATCTGAAAGATAACTCTAAAGATAAATTTGTTGATGTTTTGTAAATTATTGAATGTCATAGCTGGAGAGATTGAATTGTTTTAGGAGAAAAAATTTCATGTACTCTGCTTTCCGACTTTGATTCTATATATCAAAGTAAAAAATGTCTCCTAGTACGAAAAATATTTTAAGTACTCAAAGAAATTGTTTGACAACTGAGACTGAATGCTCAGAATCGTGTCAAATTGAAAGTCACACATTATACCATTGACTTTATGATATAAAAGTAAAGCTTCGCTAGCACTAGGTTCGCATTAAAATTTTTATTAATTTTTTATTTAAGTATAATGAAGGGAAATACAGTCGGACCTCTATATAACGAAGTCGCTAAATCCGGAAAAAAAAGTTCCTTATATGGAAAATTCGTTATATAGAGGTTCATCTTTCAATTTTCTTGATAAACCACATAAATCAAATTTTAAATCCATAAACACTATATATTTAAAAAAAGTGATTATTCACACCTTTTTGCAAATTAATATATATTTATTTTATATATCTTATCTATCAAAAGAGAAAAAAAACTGCCCTGATAGTTTTTTGGCGCCTTTATCCACTTGCTGAAGAATTAAATTTTTTCTTTGATGCTTAAGCACTTACGTTTTGACATTTTCGAGCTACAAGATACAAAGTTCCCGGTACAACTGATGAACACTGTAAATGAACAGAGACTAGTTCAAAGACACGAGACAACTCCCCTGAGGGTGAAAGAGGATATCGAAGATGTTTTCAGTAGACTGGGCAATGGGGGGTGGGGTAAAGGTTGCACTTGGATGAAACACCCAGAATTCTATTGCTCTCGAAGAGTAAGGCATCTAATAAAATCAGTCCAAGATTTATAACCACCATAAAGTGTGTTAAAAGAGAGAATAACTTGAAATATTTAGAAATATTTTTAAATAAGGAGATAAAAAACTGAATCATAAGAGAAAAAGTTCGTTACATAGAAAATGCACTTCGCTATTGGGAGGTTATTTTACGAAGAAAATCGTGAAATGTTCTTGATTCCAAGAAAAAGTTCACTGTATAGAAAAATTCGCAACATAGAGGTTCGTAATATGGAGGTTCGACTGTACTTATATTTTATGTGTTGTCCATTTCTTATTTTAATAAATATGTTTAAAAATACATAATACATGTATAATTTAATTTATTTTATTTTTGTTGAAGAAATAGTTGTCTTTAATGCTGTTTATTTTTATCTTAAGATATATCTTTAAATGATGTAAAATTTAACACATAATAAAATTGTAAACTTATATTATTGACCTCTATTCTCTAAATCTGAATTCATTATCGTGGGAATCCAGTTGTTTCAAAAATGTGCTATTGTGTGGAGCGCTGAATCAATATTGGTAGATTGGCTTGGCATGCCACAGCTAAGAGTTTGTCGACCCCTACTCTACATCTTTCTATATGATGCTATTTCGTAATGTATTTACTAACCCCCACTTTTCCCATCAAATGTAGCATTAGTAGGTCTATTGTTGTTATGAGTGCACAGTTAAATATTTGATTGCAGAATTATCTTCACCCAGAATATTAAAAAAGTATTTGTGTGGAAAGAATCAAAATCAGTGGCGCACACAAGGGGGAGGGAGTCCGGACCCCCTCCCCAAAGCCCTTAATTTTTTTCCGATTGATTATAATTCTAAGTATATAGTACGTAAAATTTAATTAAGTATTTGTTATTAATGATTAATTTTATTAATTAATGCTAATTATTTATCAATAATTAGTTTTTTACTATGCTTTGTTCCCGAAAATTGACAAAATCAAAAGGAGCATGTTACAAGAATAGTGAACTTTCGACCCCCTTGAAAAATTCCTGTGAGCGCTACTGCTCATAACTAAATAGAATCTTTCAGTTTTACAGTTCGGAAGCACTGATCAAATATATATATATATATCAGGATCTTTCAAAATAACAATTTAATATTGGTATAAAACGAAACAACAGTGATATTTAATGATGAAACGGATAATCATCCAGATAATATGAAGTATTTGAGTTTAAAATTAGAGTATTTTTCAGTAATTTCTGATTTTCATGCTGAAAATGCCTCTTTATTTAAAAAGGACATGATGTGAATTTCTAAAACGGAAATGTATTTATTTTTTAACTACCCTTGGGGGTCGATTTCCACAAAAATCTTAAGGGGTCTTTACTGAAGAAAAGGCACATACCAAATCTCAAGTGTGTAGGTTTAATAGTTCAAAACAAGAGTTTTTTAAATCTCTAACAATTCCCTACCCCCTTGGTAATCGATTTCCACGAAAACCGTTCTTATTGGATACCTCAAAAAAGAAAACATATTTATCAAATTCTAAGTCTGGAAGTTTAATAGTGCAAAAACGGAAATTTTTCATGCTTAACTCCCCCTTAAATTCTCGTAACCCTCCTTAGAAGTCCATTTCCGCAAAACCCGTTCTTATCGGATCTCTACTTAACAAAAGGAACATGTTTATTTAAAAAGTTTCAAGTCTAAGTTTATCAGTTTAGGAGATTTCATGATGAGTGAGTGAGTCACTTATTTTCTCCCATATATATATATATATATATATATATATATATATATATATATATATATATATATATAAAAAAATATAATAATTTTTTAATATATAAAAATATAAATATAAAAACAAATATATATAAATTTATAAACAAATATAAATATAAATAAAAAAAAAAATATAAAAATAATCATATAGTTATAAACCTAAGATAACTAAAAGTAGGAAGTAGGCACACAGTATAAAGACAAATTCCTGGCCTTAGGAACCAGGATTGCAGGTTTAAACAAGTTTTGCGGCGCCAACCTTCACCTGTAATTTGTCATACTATGTACCAAGAGGAAAGGAAAGAGTTCTATACGTAAAATTTAAATATTAAGTCATTAAACAAGAATATATGAACATAAACATAACCTACTAAAACGGATTTGTAACGATGGCCAAGAGTGCATTATCGTGTTCCCGCCAAATAGGGAGAGCAGAACCGCATAAAGTTACTTGCGATACGATATAAGAAACGATTAATTGCGATACGATATACGATAAGAAATATATATATATACTTTTAAAAAATCATAAAAATAAAAATAAAAATCATAAAATTAGCGTAAATTATAAAGAAACTCTGAAAAATATATATTAAAGATTTAAAAAAAAAAAGCATGTGGCACCATCTATTTAATAATTGTAGGATAAATTAGATATTGTCTAAATTTAAAAAAATTACAAAACATAATAACAGTAAATAATTACATTAATACAAATTGTATCATAAAAATCATTATAAATATAGTTACAAAGAAAATTAGCAGGGTATCCATGTTCAATACAGTGATTAAAAAAATTTTAAGATTTAAAAATATTAGCTTTATCGCTAACTAATACTTTATTGCGATAAATATAGTTAAAAATAATATTTCTATATATAGATATTGATGAATTAGAATTCCAGTAAGGCACTTTGATGATATTAAAATTAAAGGCATCTCTTTTATCATAAATATTAGTATGTAGTTTCAAATCCTTAATATACAGAGATACATCTAGGTAATTTGTTTTGGTTGGATTATTATTAATTTTAACTAAGTTCAAGTAGGACGGATAAAAATTAATAATAGGGATTTCAATTATCATTTTTACCAAAAATAATTAAATCATCAATATATCTAATATATATATATATATATTAACCCCACTTTTATATAAGTTATTTTATATATTAGCTGTCCTAAGTCAGCAATGTTTATAATACTGCAGCATCCATTTTATAATTTTTAATCTAATGGCCTTCATTGTATGATCCTTTTACTGTCTATGTGCTTTTTAAGAATGTTATTGATGTATGATTATCTCTAGTTTGTAGAGAATTAGACTATATATATATATATATATATATATATATATATATATATATATATATATATATATATACCGCGGCCACCTATATATAGTATAGGTATCGAGTGGTATAGGTATTGGATCGTGGCTTGCCTTGTCACGAGTTCGAGCCCAGTACCACTAATGACCTGTCATATAGGGCAGCGATGCACGTTAAATCTGTCGAGAGCTGAAACGTCCGCCCGTTGGTGTGGTGTGGTAGTTAGGAGAGGAGAGTACCAGCTCATGTGTCGTCCACGTCACTTGACCATGGTTCAAAATTACGTGGTCCGTCGCCAAAAGCCCTCGTGTAGCTGGACAGTGCGACGTTAATATTCAATCAATCAATATAGATAGATAGATAACACATTTTATATAATATAGATTTTTAAAAATGTAATATATAGAATTTTTTAATTAGTACTATTTTGATAAGATGTTTGGTAAAATTCTTGAATACATTTTTTTAAAAAAAATAAGCTTAACAAAATTTGTTGGTATCATTTGAAAGATAAAAAACCGAGCATGTCATATGTTAATGTATACATAGAGTAAATATCTAGCATCATTCAATTACATTATATAGAATTATCCTCTGTCAACACGCTTGAATAGTTCTTAACATTGTCATCCCTGTAAATTACTAAACATATTTCGAGATTTTAGCGTATTGTTTACATTTTAGTATCTGATCTAGGCAAAAGTATCAGCGGAAAATATAATCTTGCCTGTATGTGAAATAATTTAATCAGATAGAATTCCTCTACTTTTATCTGATTTGATAGCTAAAACTTGATGAGTATTTGTTGATTGATTACGATGTTTCTCTTAATATTAATTTCTTATCTGTTCGAAATAACGTTACAGAAAAACAAATTTCGTAAACATTGTGTGTGTACGAAATTTCAAAAACGATGAAAGAAATTGGCAATGCCGTATGATGCAAATTTTATTCCACAAAACAGTTTCTTTTCAAAAAGTAACATAATAAAGAACCAATGTTTGATAAAATATGAAAAAAAATAGTTTTCTATATCATATGTGAAAGAAAACAAGAAAAGAGGTTATTTATTTCAATAGAAGATTACAGAATAAAATGTATAAAATGGCTATATTTTAAGTAATTTATTCTGTTTATTTCATTAATCTTATTTTTTTTAATGTGACTGACTCTCAGGTTTTTATATATTTGAGATTAACTTAAATCCAAAAATTTAAATTTTGCGACTGTTTCTAAATTTTACGAAAATTTTAAGTAGGTTAGAATAATATCACTAGACTATTTCCAGAAGAGCAAAAAAATTATGTTTTTGGAATAACTGGAGCTTTCGATTACACAATTTTTTTAAAGACATTTTATTGCTTCGATATTAGAAGGAATTTAATTCATTCCATATTTTTTATATAGATATTTAGAAGTTACATATATAATCCACCAGAATGATGCATTTCTCGTGTAAATTTAAAGATACTTTTTTTCATTTTTAACTCGTATATTTTTGCAATGATTGCTGTAGAATTTATTCTTTAGTTTAATATGTTGTTTTATTTTTATCGTTATTTAGCCTGAAAGAGGAAGATTTCTACATTTCGATCATATTACATTTTGGGTCGGAAATGCAAAGCAAGTAAGTTTCATTGTAGAAAATATGTGTAACAAGTAATATAAAAAAAAATTTCTAAGTCAATTCCTACTTAGATCAACAAAGAAAAATTTTATTTTAGCTACTTTTTATTAAATAGTTACAATTAATATACATATGTATATACATAGGACAGAATCACAATATTAAGTGGTAATTTGTTTTTATCAATTATCATCAAAGTATTGTATTTCCATCCAAAACAATCGTGTACATAAAATTTCAGTTCAACTGAATGCTTTAAAACGTGAGAAAAAAACCTTTTCAAGTTTTGACACACAAGTCGCCAAAAAAAGATGCTAACGGGGCTGTATTTGTAATTCTTTAAATAATTAGTTTTAATCAATTAATTTTTATTAATTATAATTAAATTATTGTATTGTCATCCAAAATAATCATGTATATAAAATTTCAGCTCAATTGAGCGCTTTAAAATGCATTTTATTAATGATTGAGAATTTCACCAAAATAAATAAATAAATAAATATGTAGAGAGTGTGTGAGTTAATAGTAGAGATTGAATAACTAATCATTACCCGCCCGCTTTGCTGGGTTTTTCATAACGTTGTATGACTGTTGTATATACTGTTTTCAAATTATTGATACATAAGTCTTACCATTAAACTTTCATTTGTTTTTAAAAACATTTTTATAGCTCTGGCCTCTTAATTTAAAAAAAGGACATAAATTTCTAAGACTGAGGTCGATTTATTTTTGTGCTCCCGTAACACTTCTTAGAAGTCAATTTTCGTAAAAGCCGTTCTCGGCGGATCTCTACTCTGCAAAAAAGGCATGCTTACCAAATTTCAAGTTTGTAGATTAAATAATTAAAAAACGGTTGTAACCCTCGTAGCCCCCGTCACCTAACCTTTGGAGTCGATTTCCGTAAAACCCATTCTTAGCGAATCGCTACTCAAAAAAGAAAAAAACAATAAGTAAGTCTATAGGTGTAATAATTAAAAAACGAAAAGTATTGGCAGTCAAATTAATTCAGTCGATTTTCGCAAAACCCGTTCTTAGCGATTCTCTAAAGAAAAGAAACACACAAAATTTTAAATCTGTAGGTCTAATATTTTATCCATCAACCCCCACATCTCTCCATTTGAAAGAATTGCAGTTAAATCCGTCTTTTGTAAATATTTTTTCAACAAATAAATGTGCTTAACAAATTTCAATTCAGTAGGTCTAATGCTCCCAAAACGGAGGGTTTTTTATCTATCTTCTCCCCCGTAATACCCTTTGGGGTCGATTTCTGCAAAAAACCGCTTTTAGCGGATCTCTACTCATCGAAAGAAACATGTTTGTCGAATTTCATATCTGTAGGTCTAATAATTTGGGGGATCTCGTGAGGAGTAAGCAGCTTTTTTTAATATATATAGATAAGGACTAATAATTATACATTTGTTAATAATTCGTAGATTTGGGGATACACAAATTTTTTGCTAATCTTTATATATAAAAATCTTCTGTGCGTGTGTATGTCACTAAACTCCTCCTAAACGGCTGGACCGATTTCGATGAAATTTTTTGTGTGGGTTCAAGTAAATTCGAGAATGGTTTAGATTCACAATTCGCTCCTATATCGCAATTAGTTAAAAAGATATTAATTAAAACCATTGAAAAAATATAACTCAACCTTCACCTGCATTGTTGTAACAACGCTATTGTTATAAACAAGTAATATCAAAAAAAATTTTAAATCAATTCCTACTTAGATCAACCAAGAAAAAATTTATTTTAGCTACTTTTTATTAAATAGTTGCAATTAATATACATATGTATATACATATGACAGAATCACAACATTAAGTGGTAATTAATTTTTATTCATTATCATTAAAGTATCGTATTGTCATCCAAAACAATCGTGTATATAAAATTTCATTTCAACTGAATGCTTTAACACATGAGAAAAAAAACCTTTTCAAATTTTGACATAAGTCGCCAGAAGGGTCGCTAAGTCGCCAACGTGGCTGTCTGTATAATTTTTTAAATAATTAGTTTTAATTAATTTTTATTAATTATAAGTCAATTATTGTATTTTCATCCAAAATAATCATGTACATTACATTTCAGCTCAATTGAGCGCTTTAAAATGTATTTTATTAACGATTGAAAATTCCACCAAGATAAATAAATAAACAAATAAAATATTTATAGAGATCGTAAGCTAATAGTAGGAATTGAAAAAGACGTAAGTTGGCGACGAAAATTGATTTTCAGCCAAATTGGCCAAACCCGGTCTTTTGAATTTAAGATGTATGTACAGGACAACGTCTGTCGGGTCCTCTAGTTGTAATATAAAAATGAAATAATTTAAAGTCATAACATTGCAGAATATTATTGAACAGATGCATTTTATAATTGTAGGCAGCTGCCTATTATTGTACAAAGATGGGATTCGAACCATTATGTTACAAAGGTCTGGAAACAGGATCTCGAGAAGTTGCTGCTCACGTCGTCAAGCAAAATAGAATTGTCTTTGTCTTTGTATCACCGTACAATCCAGGAAACAGAGGTATGCTTGGTTTCATTTTTTTTACAATTCTTAACACCAATTATTGCCATCACTTCATATACTATTTATTTTACAAATTTTAAGATTAAAAGCAAGCTTAAAATAACTAACTGGTTAACAAACTTAAGTTTAAGTTCGAAATATAAATATTAATTAAATGGATGAAAATGTTGCATTCGCTTCGCCATCTTTTTTATCGTTTTTTATTTGGAATGATTTTATTAAATTCTATAAATTATGTCTATCCAGAGATCTCGCGAAATTCACTCGTCAGAGATTCAAATAAAGTGCACCAAATAAAGTAAACTGCATTTTCTAATCTTAAGGTATCCGACTACGTTCGAAACTGTGATTTTAAAAAGGCGCATAAATGGATAATTTTCATGATATTTAGTGTCATTTGGATTAGAATACATATATGAAATTGTTTCATGGACATTTTGGCAAAAAAAATTATTTAAAAACAATATTTCGGCGAAAAATGAACTCAGAATAACCTTATTTCAAAATGTTTTCCTTTTGTGAAAAATGCTTCTATTATAATAATATTTTGCCTGCATATAGCTCAGACCTCTGTACAGAGGCTCAACTATGATTTTTGAAAAATTCACATTATTTTCAGAGTTACAATCATTTAAAATAATTATCGACATTTTTTTCTTAGAATTTCTTCCCTCTGTTGTCGTAAAACATGGATAAACCCACTTCTAAGTTATATATTTCAAAAATTCTAGTTGAGCCTCTATACAGAGATCTTAGCTATATACTGGCAAAATATTATTATAATAGAAGCATTTTTTACAAAAGGAGAATATTTTGAAAATGCGTCATTTTATGCTCATTTTTTGTCAAAATATTGTACTTAAATAATTTTTCATTGTAATACTATTCTTAAAACAATTTTATATACATTTTCTTTTCTAAGTGACACTAAATATTAAATATTATCCATTTATACGCTTTTGAAAAATCACAGTTCCGAACGTAGTCCGATACCTTAATATACACTTAGATGATAAAAGTCTTTAAATACTTCTTAATATTGAATCGAACCCCATTTGTCCCTTCTCGACATGGCATGGACTTATCAAATCACTCGAAGTCCCTGCAGAAATATTAAGTCATACTGCCTCTGTAGCTGTAAGCAATTACGAGTGTTGCCGGTGTAGGATTTTGTGGCGTTAACTGATCTCTCCATTGTACTCCATTGTACTACTTAAATGTTTGAAAGGACTCATATCGGCCGATCTTGAAGGACAAATCATTCACTAGAATTGTTCAATCCAATCGCAAGCAATTGTGTCAAGGTGATATGATGCATTGTTATCCATAAAAATTTCATCGTTGTTTGAATACATGAAGTCCATGAATGGCTGAAAATAGTCTACAAGTACAATTCCAGTCAATGATCGATTCAGTTGGACCAGAAGTCCTGTAAAAGTAGTCCACACCGTTATGGAGCCACCCCCAGCTTGAACGGTACCTTGTTGATGACTTCGTAAGGTCTATGTCACATTCTAACACTATCATCAGTTCTTACAGGGGCGTAACGTACACCTCCGCAACCCTTGCATAGAGAGAGGGGGGCGTTTTCCAGGGGATCCAGTCCGACTGACGCCAAGTACGCAATCATTTGTAAGATCTGGCAGGAGGCCCAAAACCTGACTTTGCAGGAGGCCCTGATATTCTCCGTCACGCCACTGAGTTCTTACTAACCGAAATCGTGACTCATCTGACCAAGCTACAGTATTCTACAATAGTTGTCTAGGTTCCTATTGTTATGGTTATCAGCCCGGGAGAGGCATTGCAGGTGGTGTTGCGAATTAAGACGTTATAATCGGTATTC
Organism: Trichonephila clavipes; assembly: GCA_019973935.1. Classification (NCBI taxonomy): domain Eukaryota; kingdom Metazoa; phylum Arthropoda; class Arachnida; order Araneae; family Nephilidae; genus Trichonephila; species Trichonephila clavipes. The sequence continues at coordinate 287,242 of BMAU01018009.1, read as the reverse complement.
TACTGACACGGCTAATTAAAGCCAAATTTCGCCACTCTTTTGTAACGGACACGCCCGTCATCCCACATTGATTGTTGAGGTTATTTCATGCAGAGTTATTTGTCTGTTAATACCGACAATGGTACTTACACGTCGCTGATCTTGCTTGTTACACTGCAATCACTACGAAGTCCTCGGTGGCAGGTAATGCCTACCATTAGATATTCTCGGCATACTCTTGACACTCTGGATTTCAGAACATTAAATTCTCTAATGGTTTTCGAAATGGAATGTTCTGTGCGTCTTGCTCCAACTATACCATTTCGTATTCAAAGTCTTCTAATTCCATCACAATGCCATAATCACATCCGAAACATTTTCACATGAATCACTTGAGTGCAAATAAAAGCTTTGCCATTTCTGCATTATGTACGCAAAGCTACTGCCATATGTATATTTTCATATCGCTATCTTATGAATTTTGTCATCTCAATGTATAAGGCTTTCATCAGAACAGCCTCATCGATTGATTGAATATTAACGTCGCACTGTTCAGCTACACGAGAGCTTTTGGCGACGGACCACGCAATTAACAGCCTCATCGAAAGAAGGTACTAAAGAAAGTAAATTGAGTGACCGCGGTAGAGAGAGAGAAAGGAAGCCACAAGTGATTATGGTTAAAAAACCATAACTGATGTTATCGATTCCCGGTTTTACAATCTATATAGTGCCCCTGAACACCCGCAGTGCAGAGACGTCTTAAGACACTTTGAGGCCCTGTGCCCAGAGAAAATTTTTTGATGCCCTGCAAAAGAAGGTTTTACCTGAGACATTTAAAAGCAGACAGCACATAGCATGCATTGTCAAATACTTATTCAAACGGTAATTTGAAACAAATAAGTGTGCGCGACTTCCAATCTCAAAAACCTAGGCAAACAAATCGGCTCGACTGATGGCCGCATTTCGACTAAATGAATTGAATGATTGTTTATGGTATTAGGCCTAGGCCTAGATATAGACAAAGGTCATTACATAATACACTCACGGACAAAAAAATTAGCGCACCAAGAAATAATTGCGGGATCGTAACGAAACTTCGCATGAAGGTACATGTCGGGAGAGATATGCAAATGATTAGAAATGCAGCGTGATTGCGCATTACGTATAGCCGGTAGGGGGCGTTTAACGTTAGTATAAAACAGGAATGTAAAGCGGAGTATAAAACAGGCAATCAAAGTTTGTTTGAGTGTGCTGAATCGTTTACAAAGGAAGAGCTGAGGTAGACATGCAATTACGCCGTTTTCGAAGACAATATGAGCAGCTGTCACAGTTTGAGAGGGGGGAATCATCGGCATGATGGAAGCTGGGTAGTCAGCTAGGCGAATAGCTCGTCAATTAGGCCGCTCTGATTGTGTTATGAGGAGGTGTTGGGACCAGTGGATCCGATAGATGCCATTTACACGAAGACCAAGCTCAAGATGCCCTCGACAGACCAGACGTCGAGAAGACCACCTCATCGTAAGAAATGCACGCGTACAGCCAATTGCTTCATCTGCCGCCATCCAGGCACAGGTAGTACCTTCAGTAGGGACCCCTGTGTCTTCTCGAACCATACAAAGGCACCTGGCTGAAGGACATTTGGGATCGCGGCGCCCATTACGTGTGCTGCCCTTGACGCCTCCATTTGGAGTGGTGCCACGCACGAGGAAACTGGACTGCAGCGGAATGGAACCAAGTAGTCTTTAGCGACGAATCCAGATTCAATCTCAGCAGTGATGACAATCGTGTTCGTGTGTGGAGACCGCGTAGTGAACGCCCCAATCCTGCCTTTGCCTTACAGTGACACACCGCTCCCACAGCTGATGTGATGGTATGAGGTGTCATTGTCTACAATACACGGTCACCCCTAGTATTGATCCGAGGCACCATGGCAGCCCAGCGGTATGTCCATGACATCCTGAAACCACATGTGTTGCCACTCATGCAACGGCTCCCAGGAGCCATTTTTCAACAATTCGATGTTCGGCCTCACATGGCAAGGGTGTCAAAAGACTGTCTCCGCACTGTTACTACCCTTCCTTGGCCTGCCCGATCCTCAGATTTGTCTCGAAGCGAGCATATCTGGGATCATTTGGGACGGCGAGTGAGGCATTCCACGAGTTTAAACGAACTAGAGGCAACGTTACAGCAAATATGGAACGAATTGTCTCAAGACATCATACAGAATTTGTATGCCTGAATGCCCGATCGTATCACATCGTGCATTCGCGCTAAAAGGGTTAAACAGGGTATTAAATCATCCGTTCTTTTGCCTTTTTCTCTGAAATAAATTATCCTTTTTCTTTGATTTTCAAATGATATCAGAGTAGTCATTACTTGTGTAAAATTTCGTTTCATTTTGACGACTCCTTGGTGCACTAATTTTTTTGTCTATGAGTGTAATACTGTCTTAGAGCTTTTGCAAATTGACATGCAGTTTGAAATTCCATGTTTTTTGGGGAATATGTACGGGAATAATAATTGACCATTAAAATGTGACCCAGATCATAATCCTATTAAGATAGAGTCGAGAGCGAAACGAGATCCCCACCGAAGGGCCAGTTCCGGGGCTCAGTTGCTCCATACCTTAAGACATCTCTACCGTCATGGAGCCCTCTCATTGGTATGGTATGATAGTTTTGAGAGGGGGTGCCAGCTCAGATATCGTTCGGGTAACTTGGCCGAGGTTCAATATTACAAGATCAATCGTCCTTAGCCTCGTGTTGCTTTATAGTACGGCATCATTCTGCAGTATAATGTTTTCGCGTCACCCAGCTGAAAATTCGGCTTCTTTATGTGGATAGTATGACTCCGTTCATACCCCCAAAAATGTTGCGGGGTCTTTCATCTGACATCGCCCAGAAACCGATGACCTTGAAAACCCCAGCGGCTGGATATCATTGCTGCGAGCCGGAAACTTCAAGTGTAATTCGAAGTGTCAGAAACGAACCGCCTCACCCCAAGAAAGTTTAAGAAAGTCTGTTTTGAAACACCAGAAATATCAGTGGTGTTTGACTACTCCCTCACAAAGACTATATTCTGTAGAATTGAAATAATTAATAGTATGAATAACTTCTATTTAAAATATAAATACAGTAAACCCCCCGTTTTTTGTGTGGTAGATAGGGATCGCATAAAAAAAAGTCGCACTTAATAAATATGTCAATTATTTACGAAAATTATGAGAAAGTACTCCCAAACAAAATAAATAATTAAATTCCTCATAAAAACATTTTGAAAACATTTAATTTTTCGTTGTATACCCGGAGAAAATTCAAGTGAGTGAGTGACTGAGTGAATATTAACGTCGTATATAACATGAGGGCTTTTGGCGATGGACCACGTAATTTTGAACCATGGTCGAGTGACGTGGGCGACACCTGAGCTGTCACCCCCTCTCCTAACTACCACACTACACCAACGGGAGGACATTTCAGCTCTTGACATATTCATCGCTGCCCTACACGGCGGATCTTTAGTGGCACTGGGCTCGAACTCATGACATGCCTGCCATGATCCGATACCTTTACTACTGGGCTGGAAAAAATTCAAAAATGCTGTTACATAATTCATTGTTACTCATCGTAATCGAAAGTGCGCATCTTCGTATGATGAATTAGATCAAAATAGCTTTCGTCACTTGAAGATACAATTTCAATTCATCTATTTTTGGCACCATAAGGTAAGTGATAAGTTTTTGAGACGACGGTCGGTTGGTCAGTTGCTTGTGAACGTCACTAGAACCAGATATGCGTGATCGAAGCTCTTTTTAGAATTTCAAACTCCTTTCGGAATTAATATCTATTTTAAGAAAATGCTTTTCCAATTTGTTGGAAATTTGGATTCCTAAATATATTTTATCCTCTCTCAAAGAATCCGGTTCTTTTTGTCCGTGTTCATAATCTATCAAATTATTGATAATGTCACTGTCATTGAAAGTTTTGTCGTCAATTAAGTGTGTGCTGCTTGCGAGTTGAGAATAAGATATTGAACGTTAACTGTTTATAGCCAATGAACATAGCGACTTAAAGTGTATGTATGTAGATTGATGGAAAGCCTTACAGTGGCGCCAAAGCCGTTAAAATTCATATACCACATAAAAGAAATCGCACAAAAAAATCGTACAAAAATAAAATCCCTTAAAAAGGACTTTACAAAAACATGTTCTGCTGTACACTGGTGTGCAAAAATTAAGGACGAAGTCGAAACATTCGCATATCAGCTGAACGAAGAGGCAGAGCGGACAGAAAGACCAATCAGGAGATTAAGTAAGGTGATGTACGGTAGCACATGCGCAGATATGCAGGTAGACATAATGGGGAGTGTCTGAGTAGTATAAAGCATGTTGTCGGTGTAAGATCAGTATTTCTGGCAAAGAGATTGCACGCCGTATAGCAGTTAAAATCACACCGAGTTGCTGCCTCAGCGAGAAATGGCGAATAATCAATCTGTTAGACGACATCTGGATGCTTTTACCCGAGGTGGAATCATTGGGAAGTTGGAGGAAGGCCGCAGTGTCACAAGTGTGGCTGCAGAGTTCGGAATTACTCACAGAATCGTTTCAGGACTTTGGAGACAATTTCAAACTACAGGAACAGCTATCCGGGGGTTCAGTAGTGGTCGTCCACGAGGAACCACACCCAAAAATGACCGGTACATTGTCTTGTAGGCCAGAAGAAACAGGTGGCAGACAGCGGGAGAAATCGCTAGACACACGACACAGGCGACTGGACGACCGATATCGCGTTTTGCCGTGGCCAGAAGACTGCACGGCGGTGGTCTGTTTGCACGACGCCCTGTACGGTGTGTACCTTTAACGCCTGTCCATCGGAGAAGGCGTTCTCTGTGGTGCCGGGAATACCGGAATTGGAGAGACAATGAATGGGGACGAGTACTCTTTACAGATGAGAGCAGATTCAGTTTGAGTAGCGATTCTCATCGCATACTCATCTGGAGAGAGCGGGGAAGCCGCAATCATCCCTCGAACATCATTGAAAGGGACAGGTATGGAGGTCGTGGTGTTCTCGTTTGGGGAGGCATCATGCTTGGTAGTCGTACAGACCTTCACATCTTCGACGCAAGTACAGTCAACGGGACCCGTTATTGTAACGAGATTCTTCTTCCATACGTGCTTCTTTTTAGAGGCGCTATGGGTCTGCAGTTCCTTTTCATGGACGACAATGCACCATGTCATCGCACAGTAGCTGCCAAACAGCTCTTAGAGAGTGAGGATATTGAACGTATGGATTGGCCGGCATGATCTCCGGATCTCAATTCCATCGAGCATGTATGGGATTTTCTAGGCAGACGCTTGGCAGTTCGTACCTTACCACCAGTAACGATTCGGGAGCTTCGATTGGCGCTGCAAGACGAATGGGCAGCAATGCCTCAACAACTCATTGACACCCTCATTCTCAGCATGGGCAGACGCTGTGAAACCTGCCTAGCATTCAGGGGAGATCATATAAGACCGGATGTTTCTTGCTGGACACCCATCACAGGGATGTTTCGGCCTTCAGTCGCATTGCGCTCCATGCTACTTTTTCAATCAAGCTTCTTTTTATCCCTCAGATTTCTCTTTTAGTAAGTGTTGCTTAAATTACATATGTCCTTACGTATTGGGGATCTTACGGTATTAAATGTGTTGATTTGGAAAGCTTTTGTACAAAGTTATATTGAAAAAACCGTCTCGTCCTTAATTTTTGCACACCAGTGTATATTGTAATTAATATCTAACCACACTACCACTAATAGTGTAACCACACAACCATTAATTTTCCCAAACGCCACAATAGCAATGATTTACAAAGGACAAACACATAATTAACTCTGTTATTGTGATTAAAAAATATTTTCAATCTTAAAAATTGCTACAAAAATTTATTAAAAATTAAATTAAAAAAAAAGTACTGAGAAAAGTACTATGTTTTATTAACGATATTTTGTAGCAATTTACTTAAAATAAAATTTTTCTTTTTAGAAATGGGAGATCACCTCGTTACTCATGGTGATGGAGTAAAAGATATTGCTTTCGCAGTAGAAGATTTAGATGCAATTGTTGAGGTTTGTAACTCCTGTATTTTTCGTTTTTTTTAATGTAGTTGTTAGCAATTTTTGAAAATTGTCTAAGAAATTTTAAAAAATTTATTCTTTTTTAAAATTTTAAAATTTGAATTATTTTTTTTTCCAGTCTACGAAAAAAAGAGGAGGTAAAATTGTTCGGGATATATGGGAAGAAACAGACGAAGGCGGAACCGTCAGGTTTGCGGTTGTGCAGACTGTAAGTAACTACCTTTGATATATGGAAAAAATTTGAGCAGAAATTAAGTTTGTTTTTTAATTATAATAATTATAAATGTTTCTTTTTAACAGTTTGGAGACACCACGCACACGTTTATAGAAAGATCTAACTACAATGGGTTATTTTTGCCTGGATATAAACTTCCAATACAAAAAGATGTCAGCCTCAAAAACTTGTAAGAAATATTATTTCTTATTGTTGTTTTAATTTTAAATTAACATAATTGTAAAACTTTCTTTTAAAAATGAATATTAAAAAACAATTGCTTACCGCTTTTGAAAACATTGGATTTAACCCTTTATCTACCGCATTATGATTTACTGTAGTTTTTTTCATGCAATATTTTTTTTCGAATCACTACATTGAAAATAAAAGGATATGCATAAACGAAATAATTAACTTTGGGACATTTAAAATCCGCTAGAGCTAATTAATTAATTAAAGTTATTCAACTGTAAAATTAAATATATACATTGTTCACTTAAAATAAGTGGTCAAATCGTTTTCTAAGATCTTTATTAACATAGAAAAAAAATAGGACACTTACCTTTTGACATTAACTGTTTTTTCGGAATAAAAATGACAATTTTCGCAATGTTCTAAAAAACATCGTCAGCTTAAAACGCAATTTCTGCTATAAAACTATTCGCCTTCCCTGCTAAAATACTTATCATAGAACCCATGCTACCATGCACCTTGGAAGAGTGGATTTAAAAGAATAATCCTGCTAAGTATTGTCAGAGTATTCGTAAAAATTGTTATTTTTTGTAATTTCAAAGTTAGTGGTGCTTATAAGTACCGTAGGTAAATATAAAAGGTTAAAATAGTTTATAGATGGTATTCACACAGGTTTCAATGTGGCATCAGTAGCCTAGTGGTCATAGTCACAAATTCATGGCCGACGTGTTGTGAATTCTTGCACTATTGCCATCGTAGACCCACCGTGTAGAGGTGTCAATGCTGGTTAAAACTATCGTGGCTCTAATTGCTTACAAAGGAGTGGTGTGGAAGTGGGGATGCAAGCTCAGGTGTCGTCCTCGTCACTTGATCATGGTTCAAAATTACGAGGTTTGTTGACAATAGCCCTCGTTGTGCTTCACATTGCGATGTTAATAAGCACTCGCTCAGTTAATGTTACAGTATTGAAAAATTACAGAATATTGTTCAATCAAAAATGCGTTTTACTGAAGTAATTATTTTTATGTCTTAATCTAGTTTAGTTTTTGTGTTATGATAAAAGAGAAGTGTTTTCTAAAATTCATAATTAAATACTTTTGGTCAAATTATGATACACTATTGATGATTTGTTTACCATCCCTTGTTATTTTGGAGTGATCTTTTGAGATTGCTTAATAAATATCTGGTAATTTTTATTATTACTATTTTTCGAATTTTCATAATCTTATCCACTGAAACAAATCTGAAAATCTCTGTAGGAGTATCTTTTACAAAATACATTTTATATTCATGGAAAATATTGGAAAAAAAATATTAGTTATATTTGATCTGGGAAAACAAAATTATATATATATATATATATATATATAAGAGACGTTTAGATTTTATGTGTGAAATACAGCATCTTTTCCTAAAGGTACCTTCTAAAAATGTCACATTTACAATTTAACTTCGTTTTATAAGGCAACAGAAAAATTGAAAGTATTACAAGTTTAAAATCATACAATTATTCCTTTAACGAATTAATTTTTTTATATATATAAAACGGAATTCACACATTTAATTTAATAATTGTGAAATTTCCTATACTAAAAAGATAACAGCTTAGAAAAGTAACAAATTATGAGATCAAAATTAATTAACAATTAATCAGTAAAGGAAAAAAAGAGCCTTATTTATATTATTCAGTTCATATGTTAATTTTTTTAATCTCTACTTAAAATATAATTACATTTTATGAAACTTAAAAGTGCGACGTTCATATTCAATCAATCAATCATTTTACGAATCATTTTTCCTATTGTAATAATTATAATCCATATCTTAATTTAGGTTGCGAACATTCTTTTAGAAAAACAACTTGATGTTCTTTTATCAGAAAAGCAATTTGATATTAAAGGGTGTATTTTTTAGAGGTATAGAACTTTGAATTGCAATAAAACAACGATGTATTATTCGATTGGCATGAATTTTTTTTATTCGAAAGATAATCTTGTGGCATTACATTTTAAATATGATTTCTGGCATAGGACTGCCACGGCTGGCTCGGATGTAATCTGGACAATTTTCGATGACTTTTTCCAACATTTGTGGCCGTATATCGGCAATAACACGGCGAATGTTGTCTTCCAAATGGTCAAGCGTTTGTGGCTTATCCGCATAGACCAATGACTTTGCATAGCCCCACAGAAAATAGTCAATCGGTGTTAAATCACAAGATCTTGGAGGCCAATTCACAGGTCCAAACGTGAACGCGGTCACCAAACGTGTCTTTCAATAAATCGATTGTGGCACGAGCTGTGTGACATGTTGCGCCGTCTTGTTGGAACCACAGCTCCTGGACATCATGATTGTTCAATTCAGGAATGAAAAAGTTAGTAATCATGGCTCTATACCGATCACCATTGACTGTAACGTTGTGGCCTTCATCGTTTTCGAAGAAGTACGGACCAATGATTCCACCAGCCCATAAAGTGCACCAAACAGTCAGTTTTTCTGGATGTAACGGTGTTTCGACATACACTTGTGGATTAGCTTCACTCCAAATGCGGCAGTTTTCTTTGTTGACGTAGCCATTCAACCAGAAGTGCGCTTCATCGCTAAACAAAATTCGCTTATGAAAATCGGGAACAACGGCAATCTCGTTTTGGGCCCATTCGACGAATCTACGCCTTGCTTGATGATCGTTTTGATGAATTGCCAAACCAAACTGAGAATAAATCACTTGACAGCTGTTAAATCGGTTGCCATCTTGGAAAGTAATGCCAACTTAAACTTCTATACCCGAAAAAAAAAACACTCTTTATTTTCATTTGATACTTTTTATTTTTAAAACTCTTATATCATTATAATTTAAATAAACATGATTTTAAAATCTCAAGAGCTTACTATATCGCAATATTTATAATTTATGTTTAAAAAGTTAATTGGTGTAACGCACGGAAAAACTAACATCAAATTATATTTATAATTTAACTAAACGAGTTGAGCTCATAGAAATTATATTTGTCAAGAATTGTATTAAGATACTTGTATTAGTGTCTTACTTGAATTAAACTTTATATATTATATTACGAAGCGATTGTTGTTTCTATAAAGGTAAAAATTACTAGCTTATATATATACCTCAATAATAAAAGACAGTATGTACGCAAGCAAAAAGTTTAGTTTCGATTTCTTTACTTGTGTTTTCTGAGACAAATTTCTTTTCAGGCCAACAACCGGGTTGGATTTCGTTGATCATTGTGTTGGGAATCAACCAGATGAGGAAATGGTACCTGTTTCAGACTGGTAAGATTTTTATTTTTCCACAACGTTTTAAATAAAACATACTAAGTAATTATCTTTAAAGTGAATGTAAAATAAAATATTCTTAAAAAGTTGTTCTTTGATGACAATCGTTCAATTGATCTCTTTATTGATAATCACCAATTACGCGCATTTTTCTCTTCGAACAAAAATAATTTTCAATATTAATATGACGTTATTTTGCCAAGAAAAGAAGCAGCCCTAAAAATAACCTGACCACTTCGAATTTTCTCCTCAAAATTCCTTTATTCCACTCCTTAAATGATTAAATTTTCGAAGTCAATGAATGTTAACTTCGATTTAAGTGTGCGCTTCTACTGTGCAGCTAGCGTGGCATATATATAAAACAGGCAACAATTGCGGACGGTTTATCTCTCTTCATTGTCTGCATTTCAGTTCTCTGAAGACACAACCAATAATGCCGTTACGTCTTTATTGAAAATCTTAGAGCCAATTGGACGACTTCGAACATGATTTGTAGTTACGATATGTGAAACTGGATAGTCATACCGTGTAATAACCACTTGCTCAGTGCTGATACCACTGTGCCAAAGTGTTGCCAGCAACTCATCGATGGAATGAAGGCTCTTGGAGCTCAAGTGCACGAATATGACGCAGCACTGGATGACTGCTTAAGCTGCCCATAATGGCATCATAGTCCATTATCCAACTTGCTACAGCTTGTTCCATTACACCCGAGATATCTTCCACAATCTTACGGCGTTTGACTGCGCCAAGGTTACAATCACAGTGAACCTTGTGACGTCTGCGTTTAGTGTCACAACATCGACAGTATCATGTGGAGTGATTCTAAGCCAATTATTATAGTTGCCAGTAGACCAGTGGCGTAACGGAGAATTTTCGGACCCCCCTGCAAAATCAGATTTTGAGCCGTAGCCGGATCTTACGCAATTGGCATCTCTTTGGGGCCCCTAGAGTCCTGGGCCCCCCGCGGTGCAGAGGTGGCGGGGAAGTACGTTACGCCACTGGCAGTAGGCTCTGGAATTTTTATATTCAGCCATGAACCCCTCATCAGTCTAGGTGTAGATGACCTTTGGATTCGTGGGTAAGGGGAACGGTATCATTGGTCCTCATGAGTCTTTGTTTTACAAAGACATACAGCCATTCTTCCTGGTATGGTGAAGGAGGGTATTATCTCTTATGGCATCAGGTCACTTCGAGCCATCGTTTGCAAAACTTTAATAGCGGAACAATATATTGAATACATCCTGCGGCTGATTTAATTATCCTTCATGACACGTCATTCTGGGTAAAAAATTATTAAAATATAGAATATATAATTGTATTCGTATATACTATTGAAGAATATTAAAATTATATGTTTAAAAAAAGGCTTTTATAGATTAAAAAGTAGAAGAATCAACCATCTATCTGTCGATTTGTATTCTATATTACAAAATGTATTACGCCGTTAAACGTAGGACACAAAAATTTACAGCTATTTTTAAATCTTGAAGGCTCATTATTTAAAAAGATAGAACTAAAAATAATTGATGAATTTTTGCAAAGTTAATAAAGTTCCATGAAACAGTGATTGGCATATTTTTCTTTGTAACAGGCCATTTATTTCTAGTAAAGGAATATTAAAATATTTTTGGAACTGAGATTGGCATAAGAAAAGAAATTCATTTAGATTTTTAGATAAAAAATAATTTGATTTTTAACACGAATTTTATTGGTGGTAAGCATACTTACTACTGTCCATTGAGGGCTAATAAAAAGTAAGAAACTTAAGGCCTTTAAATTCTTTTTTTGTTTTATATTTATAAAACATATTTTGTAAATACTCTATATACAAACTGGAAAATAAATTGTATATTATAGCTTTTTTTACTCATAAATTACAAATTACAACATCATTTTCCATGAAATTTCGAAAAACACTAGAGATACACATAGAGCGACGTAGCAAGTTGTGCATACATGTCGTGTTTTCTTTTGATGTGCCTTAATGGAACGTAAGCGAAAACGCCTTAATGAATTCCATAAAATGGGAATATGGTTACCAACTTTATTCATTTCCACTTCATTTGGAACCATTTTTTTTTTTTGAACAGGAAACTTATGCATGACCGTTTTTAACCTCCTCGGTTCCCTAGGCACTTCAACAGTTAAAAAAGCCCCCCTCCCAAATGTTTAAAATATTTCCCCGTATTTTCAGTGTCCATTTAAACACTGCCCCCCCCCCCTCTTTCTCCTTCAGTTCTTACTTTTCCTGTTTTGCTTCGGGAAAGATTTTCCCTCTACACGGTACCCTTTTTCAAAAATTTTTTTTGGGAGACTGCTACAGTAAAAATAATTAATATTTTATATTTAGATTATATTATTAAGCTGATTCTGTAAGTAAAAAGACAGTTTGACCAGCCATTATTTTACAATTTTAAAAAAAATTGGAATTTTTAACGTTTTTTCAAGTTTTTATAAAATACTCAATTTTTTAAATTTTTTAGTCATTTCAAGTTATTTATGTTTTTTAGGTTATTGCAAGCAAAAGTCAGTATGGATTTGAAAATCTATTCCCTTGTCGATTTATAATAATTATTTTTCTAAAAACACCTGGAAAAAATACAAAATTTTTTAAAATATCAACTTAAGCATTTTTTAGAAAAATAACTAGAGATCTCAGCCATAAATCCATACTAACTTTTATAGAACATACGCTTGGGAGTGTATACAAAAAAACTCAAGGCTCTATCTTGAACAGGAAAAAAGCCTTATGGATTAGAAAACACTTATAACTTTTCAAAATTGAAAGTCTGAGAAAAAAGCATTTAAAGTTTGTAAAGTCATAAAACAAAAACTTATAATGCAAGTAAAGCTCTAATTTTTAAAATGTTATTTTCCAATGTATGTTCTGCATTAAAACACTATTTTAATTAAATATGGCTGAAAATAATATTTTTAATTCAAAATATTTTTTGCATAATATTGATAGCGTTTGTTAAGACGTCACACACACACAGTTTATTCAGCTTTATCTTAACCTAATATCTTCACAAAAGTTTTGAAACACAAAGCATTTATGTACAAAATAATAATGATACTAAACTTAAGCTAAAAATAGTCAGGCTTGCTCATAAAATTTAATTTTTTTCAGTTTTAAATTGGGGCAGTTTAGGAAGTTTTAGCTCTTGTCGTACGACTTTAAAATAATAAAATATAGTACTACAATATGTTTAGTATAAGGTAGTTTGGTACATCAATGAAATATTCAGTTATATCTACAACATTTGAATTCAGAATACTTGTATTCGAAAGTCTAATTGCAGAATCAGCAGAGGACTGATTTTTAGATACAGCATTTTCAGTAGTATTCCATCTCTTCGAAATATTGTTTCTCACAGAAACCTGAGAATTCATTAGCCATGGCATTTTCTCTACAGAAAAAAATTAATGATAAAGCTTTTAAGTTATATAAACTATTTTTAAAGCAAAAATTGTCCATGAAATTAATCTTAATTAATTAATTATGAGAACTCAAAAAACTCAAAATATAATCAAGCCTAAATGATTTTAGTAATTAAAATTGGAATTAATAACCATTTTAAACTAAAAGCTCAAAAATATTTTTAATTGATTCAATTCAAGAGTGGGAAAATGCTTTAAAATGAAACCGAAACCAAAAAACCATAGCTCATAAAACTTCAAATATCTTAAAAACTAACTTGCTAACAGATCTGAAATTTCGTGGCAAACTTCTCAATGATATGGGCCACTAGAAAATGCAAAAAAAAAAAAAAATTCGGTAAAAATGAAATCTTTAGGGTACTGTGTCGTCTTAACTCTAATTATTTTCCTTTTCTTTGCTTTTGCTCTTTGGAGAGTCTTTCCGCTATCCACCACCTGCGGATCCTCCATGTTATGGACTGATAGTGGTAAGGAAAGGATAGTGATAGGGTTTGGCCATTCTTGTTCTTTTCTTACTTTATGGCATCGTGGACCACGCACCCTTTAGTAAATTAGTACAGTAAATTAATGAAATTGTTTGCAGTTACAATATAGAGCATACATTATTGTACGAACTGTTTTCAACTTGTTGATTATCATCTTTTCATCGCTTATCATTTTACTGTTCATTACTTTTCGACATCCTTATTCTTTTTTGAGTCACCATCCTTATACTTGTACAACGAAGGTTTTCTTCGAGAAGCGAATGATTTTTTTCGAGAAAATCATTAGTAACATCACAGTAATTTCTATTGCAATATCATTTTGAATACATAGCAACATCAAACTGTTAAGATTTTCATTTTCCGTAGTGGATCTCATTTCAGTTTTTACTCTCTTGAGGGCAGAAATCAGAGACGTCTTAAGACTCTTTGAGGCTCTGGGCCCAGAGACATCTTATGATTTTTTGAGGCCCTGGGCCCATATGCAAAAGTAAGAACTACCTGAGATCTTTAAAAGTAGACAGTATATAGAATACATTGTCAAATACTCGTTCAAATGGTAGTTTTATACACATAAATGTGCTCGACTCACAATATCAAAAACCTAGGCACAAACCAGCTCGACCTATGGCCGCATTTCGACTAAATGAGTGGAACGATTGTCCTGGGCCCAGACATGGACAACGGTCATCACATAATAATGCAGTCTTACCACTTTTGTCAGTTGATATGCAATTTGAAATTCCCTATTTTTCGGAGAATATGCACGGGAATAATATTGGACCGTTAAAATTATCCGGATCTTCATCTTATTAAGACAAAGTCGGGAATAAAACGAGACCTCCACTTAGGGTGAGGTCCTGGGCATGGGCAAAGTTGGCCCATAGCTTAAGACGTTCCAGGCAGAAATGCTTTTCTCACGATTCGCTAAGCAGTGGTACGTTAGCTGTAATTTTGACTTTTTTCTCATTGTTCACTTTTCAATTTTTTGCGCCCTAGGCACGTGCCTAGCGTGCCTAAGCGGAAAAGCGGTCCTGAACTTAAGGATCATCTGTTTCGTTTCCGACTTGGAAATCCTGAAATTAATTGGTTTGCTAGCCGAAGACGAAAACCTTGTTAGTGTCTCGGGAGAATATCTTCTACATAATTTCCACAAAGTAAAGGAATTGACAATTGCCAGATTAATGAGAGTTTTACTTTTCTCTTTTATTAATCCTGATAATATGTGAAAGGGGGAGGGTTATAACAGATTGTGTATTTATTTATCATTTTTAAATTTTCTGTAATTGTTAATAGATGGTAGCACAAATTAAAAGTGGTAAATTAGCTTATACTATGGACATTTAAAAATTAATGCAGTTGGTGATAAGTATAATTATACCACGACCTTACAAAGGGTTAAAATATAAAATTTTATATAAATTGTTAGTAAAATATTCTTTTGTGTACTAATTACATGAAAACAAAAATAAATTCTCATTTAATTTAACTTTCAGGTATGAGAAGAGTTTGATGTTCCATCGATTCTGGTCAGTTGACGATAAACAAATCCACACTGAGTACTCAGCACTCAGATCCATTGTCGTAACGAACTATGAAGAGACAATCAAGATGCCCATTAACGAACCAGCTCCTGGGAAAAAGAAATCTCAAATACAGGTACGACTAGGTTTCAAAAAGTAATATAACTATCCCATTCAGAGTAAACGCTTATTCAGGAAATGAAAAAATATATACAATGCAGTAAGGTACAAGTACATGTTACTTCTCTGCTTAGTCACCCTACTTGTAGAGTAATTTGTTCCATCGGTACACCAAATCATCGAAACCAACATCGTAGAAATCAACGCCAAGGTTGTGCAAGCGCGTCAAGACGGCTTGCTGAACCTCAGCATCGATTCTGAAATGCTAACCTTCCAAGTGTTTCTTTGAAGGTCCGAAAAAATAGAAATCACTTGGTGTGAAGTCGGGACTATATGGTGAATGGTCCAACACCTACCGCCCTTCCGAAACGCTTTTTCTGCATCTCGCACATCTGTTCTGCCTTTGTCAAATTCCGTGCACCAAAACCACAATTTTCTTCCTGACATAACACTTATGTCGTACACTTCTGCTAACTGCTGATGAATTTCAGCAAAAGAATTTTTCTTTAAAAGCAAAAACCGTATCACATTTCCTATTTAGATCACGCACCAGATTTACGCCAACGCAGTCATCTCCTAACTGAGATTTAGTCATGTTATTGGAGAGCCCGCTCCATCTACCAGCTCCATTTGAATGTTGAGGTCGTCTTCGATACCTTCAGAGGGATTTTTACTTATACGGATAATTTCCACACAGGTCAGAGATCCTGTTACCCTACTTCCTGAAACCCTTACGTATAATAACACATTGTTGTTATTTTAAACTAATGCATAGTAACTTAATCTGCTTGATTCAGTAGGGAGAACTTGAGTAAGTCCTTTTATCCAAAAATCTTCAAAGAAATCAGTAACGAGATGTTGTGTAGCACTTAAGTCTTTCCTATGAAACCCTACATCAGTGGTCGTCCCTTAAAACTGTAAGGTGTTCCACCCCATGCAAGAAAAAAAGGCACTCCAGAAGAATATATCGAAAAATAATACTTAAAGTAGATAATCATATTATAGGTACTGACGCGCTACATCCTCGAGTTGGCTTCAGTAGTGATCTCATTGATCGCCGCTGATGCATTTGTAAATGTATTATATCGATGTAAATGGGTATAAAATGTTTTATTATGTCAGAATGAATTTCGTTTTGCTTCTTTTCCGTGAATGAATATTTTTTTAATAATCTTTTATTTTCGATTTTTTGAAATGCTCGCCTCTTCCCACCACGTAGGGTTAACACCCCCCCCCTAGGGAGGTGCGTCTCACAGTTTGAGAATCCCTGGACTAGACACACATAAAAATCAATTTCGTATTTCATCAATAGATGTTAGGGGGTTTCAAGAGTCGAAGCACTAGCATAATAGTCATCTTAGTCCAATCACTCATGTTCTGGATGATACTAACACTTTTCTGACAAGATTCAAATATGACTAAAGAGATTTTCAACTGTTATTTCGACTTCAGGAAAGCAACTATAAAGTATTTTTTAAGAAAATCCAATTTTAATTTACGTGATTTCAATTACTGAAATGAATTTTTTTTAACTTAAATTAATTACTCACGCACATTTAAAAATAATTTATTTCAATAATTTTCCAATGCAGGAGTTTTAATAAATGAAAAAGTTTTAATTAATTTACTACGCTTCTGTTTTTAAAACAGAATGGTGTAATCTTGCATCACCTGTATATTCTGACCAATCAGAGAAGTCTTTAACGGAAATCATATGATTCTGAAAGCTTCCGGTTGACTCAAACTATAAAAAAGTTGAGAGCAAACTAAAAATGCTTTTGTAAATCGCTATCATGTCTACGCATCTGTATATTGTGTGTCACCACTGCTTAAGTTCTGTAAGTACTAAATAAATGTGCAACTAAAAAATTATAAGAAGCCTCCTCATTACAAAAACAAGAACAAATATCCATGCAATACCAATGCGTCCAAAGTCAAGTGAAATTATTCATATGCATATAATTATTTTTTACTATTAATATATTACATTTTTTCATTATATTTTTCAGGAATATGTTGATTACTATGGTGGACCCGGAATTCAACACATTGCATTGAACACCAAGGACATTATAAAAGCGGTAAATAAAATCTAGTTGCATAGCTTGATTTAGGGAAAGGGGGAAGATCGGGGATACAACAAATAAAAGTTTTCTTATCTCCTTGAGTACCATGTAACCACTAGAGGATACATTCTATGTTTAGGGTAAAATCCCATTGTAACCTCATTGGGATACATGGCTTATTTAAGTGTACAACCAGTATCCAGCACAGGAAACGTAAGATAGATTTTTTTTATTGAGATTATATAAAATTACAAAAGTTAAGTTACAAAATGTTGAAAAATAGGACAATTAGAATTAAAATTATAAATCGTTGTGAAAATTGCTCGAAATGTTCCTTGGAACAAAAAGCTTTGCCACAAGTGTTAAATAAGTGTATTGTCATTTTTATTCCGTTTCTTTATCTTCTTCATCATAAATTGATAAGCCTGTTTTAGAGTCACTGCCGTACTCATTGGCTTCTGGCAAATATTCTCATTCAGTATCCCTTTCGTTGAAACCCAAGTACAATGCCATATTGGCAAAAAAAGGTAAAAATAAGCAACAAAAATAGTTATACAAACTTTAGAAAGTGAAATGAAACATAAACGAACGTGCTCCTTATTCAGAGTCAAAAGGAAAAATGAAATGTGTTCATCGTCACGCCATGGTCAGTATCCCCAGAAGCCTGGGATTTCTGGGGCCACTAGAAAGAACAGTTTACTGCAAAAGAGGGGGGAGGGTAAAGGCTAACAAAATATATTTAACTAATAATAATAAATATTTAACCATAACAATTTTATATATTAATATATATTAACTAATAACAATTTTTACCAGTTTAAAACTCTGTACTTTTAAGTTTGTTTTTTCCTACAGTTTTGGTAAGAAAATTTATTATGAAAAAAATGTTTTGTAAGGTAATATTCAAGAATTTTGCAAAGAATCCCCCCCCAAAATTATTACATTATTCCATATTTGCTTTTAGACTTTAATCTTAAATAAAATAAAAACTAAATTACTACAGTTATATTATATATACATAGATAGAGAAAGGAACAGACAGGAAACGCTACACACTTTAATGTATTTGAAAATAATTTTTAAGAAATAATAAACTGTGTACAGTGTTACAGAGAGAGAGAGAGGAAGAACTTTAACAAAAATGAAATATCATTTTTTAAAAATACATCTTCTCATTTTAGATTTCGAATCTTCGAGCTCGTGGAATGGAATTTCTTTCCATACCAGATACCTATTATAAGACACTAAAAGAAAAATTGAAAACATCTAAGGTGAAGATTACAGAAGACATGGGTCAAGTAAGCTTATTTTGACTATTTTTCTTAAATCAAGCTAAATCTTATTCTTTACACAGTGAAAATCGTTTAACATGAAACTGAGAGGACAGAAATATTTTTTTCATCCTTAAGGAAATTGCAAAAAAAAACCCCATATATTCAACAAAATAAAGTTTATTAGAGTATATTTTATTGATATAGATGTGTATAAATGCATGTATTTAATAAAAATCAATGAAACAAAAAAATTCACAAGAACTTAATGAACTTTAATACAACATTTTCAAGTTTTTTTAAAAGCAAAAGATTTGAGTTTTTGGTAAATAATCTAATATTTTTCTTTGCATTATCTTTCTTAGCATCAAATTGTGGACAAACTATTCGATGTCGTCCATTTTGTTATTCATTCCACCATTGGAATGTGCGTTTAAATAATTGCGCATGTTTTTCCTGATGTTCCTCATTTACGATGACGTGAGAAAAGGAGCTGCATTATTCATTTCATTTTTGTCTTCGGAATCTGCATCAATGATATTTTTTGAGCAATGAACAAACTCCAAAATGTCTTTGTCTGCCATAATTGGGCTGTACATACATTATCATCATCTACTACGACGAATTCTTCCGGTAATACAATAGAGCAGTGCAATAATACATAAACTTTCTCAAATATTTCATAACACATCTGGCGTTTTTGCGCATTTTATGTATTCCCAGAAGGAAAAATATTTTCGTGTTAAGCGATTTTTGTTTCATGTTAAGAGAAAAAATGCATGAAAATACATAGTAGTTTGTTGAACCGGTGTATTATTTCGTGTTAATCGATATTTCGTCTTAAGCGTTTTCGCGTTAAACGTATTTCCATGTATTTCTTTACTACCTGCTACACAAAATCTTTTATAATAATGAATTTTTTTAAAAAAAAATATTCTCTCTGTGCAGCATATTATTATTATTATTATTTTAATGTTTTATATGCATTGAGAAATAATTAATGAAAGATAACATCTTCACGAATCACGACCATCTGGGAAGCAGGAATCAAACCAGTGTTTAGTTACAATTCAATACGATAGATGGCAGTACATGTTAAGCCAACTTTGCAGATACAATTGCTCGAATGTCCTCCGATTTATATTATTATCCGATATATAATATTTATAGACTGCGCTAGAAAATTACTTTCTTGATTTTACACCAGGCGGGTAAGGAAAAATAAATAAATTCACTTGTTTTTTATAAATACTAATTTACATTAAATGATTAAATGATAAGAAATATTATTTAATGAAGGAATTTTGCGTAAAAGAAAACAATGGAGTAATTTTTTAAAAAAGAAAATTTTATAACGGAATTTTCAAGTATTTATAAATTGAGCAAAATAGAATTAGATTAAAATAAGCAAAATGATTCTTATGTTACCTCATTTGTGTTGTTATATTCTTCTTTGCTCTCTTCGTATAATAAATTCTTTAACAATATCTTAAAGTTCATTATTAGGGTGGATATATGGAGAAAAAAATTATTATCAATCGGAATTTGCTATACTTTAAGGATGTTCTATGGTATGAGATTAAGAGAAAAATAATTAAAAAAATTAATTTCAAATGCTTTTTTTAATTATTGCTACAAAGGGGTTGAATTTACGAAACAAAATGGAAAAAGATTTATTTTTAGTTAGATGATTTTAGACTCAGATAATTATTTTTCTGTAATATTGATAATTAAAAGTGATGATTATTTTTTGGTGAGTATTGAGCTGAACAATGTAACACTGCAACATTTTACTGATCAGCTGTCTTTCCCAGCACCGTCGATCTTCGCAGTCCGATCCCAGCTGTCGTTTTCTGTCTTCAACTTTATCCTGCACTTTAATTTCGACAGTCGATTATTATTTATTTTAAAATTTAGTACTAAAAAGGATGTTAAAAATATACTCGATGTTTTTTTCCCTTCTTGTAACTATGGAGTATGTGCCTTCTCATTGCACTAAATGTTAAAAAGTACTAAAACGCTGTTTCACTTTGGCAAAAATTAGTTTGAGTTTTTACTATAAAAAGAAATCAAATACCTGAATTTCATTCCCTTTGTGATAGTATTTAACATAAATTAATTTTTTATTTTATTTTGCCTTCAGCTATATACCACGGAACATCTCTTCCGCATAAATATAAGTTCTAAAATTCTAAAGGGAAAAAAATTTGACTCCCCTATTGTTTGTATAATAAACTCATTTATATCTGAAATGCTGTATCTAAAGTTAATTTTGTCAAATCAATACCATTTAGAATGTGATAGAAGAATTAGACATATTAAAATAATATGTAATATTATTATGGGTGTATATGTTACCGGCAAAGTATGAAATCTGGCATTCTATAGAATGCCTAAAACTAGCCGGCAATGTATGAAATGACTTTCATTTCATACATTGCTCAGGCATTCTATAGAATGCCAAATGAGAAACCGGCAAAGTATGAAATACAGCAGTTAGCTGAGTTGTTGATGAGGGAGAGGAATGACTTGTGTGTGTACGTGCGACCCTTTGATTAACAGGGGAGAAAGAACTTCACGATTTCACCCCTGAAGGTCACCGCCTATATGTCGCAGGGAAACGATGAAATTAGGGCTTTCGTCAAATCCCTAAAGGAGTTGACCAATTCACGTAAGATGTTAAAATAAATTCTCTTTGTCTTTTCCCTGTTGTAAGTGAATTAGTTAAATCCCTAAACTGTTTTAGAGAAATGATGAACTGAAAAAATTATGTCACTTTTTTGGTGCTAGGGGACTGATATTCGGGGGATCGTAATAACTTTTGTTATGGTTCAGATCTGCTGGGACACATCGCCTCCCGGTGCATTCCCACCCCCTCTACAGCTTTTGGCCATTATCTCGGCACCCGAGCCTCACAGTCCTTTCGGACCTGGCTCATTCGATCCCTCTCTTTCTGCTCTTCCAGTTATTATAATTTCCATGCTCATGGGGCTACTTCTTCCATAGTTTTTGATCGTTTTAAACTTTTTTTAAATTTGTTTAAATTCGCAATATCGGGAATCCTGTTTGAGCTTCGGACTTGAGATTTGAACCAACTGTTCCACTCATCAAGACCCATCCATTCATATACTTGACTCCCGTTGTGTGGCATGGGGAGGGCCTAAGCACTAAAATATCATGTTCCCATGTTAATCCTACGGGTTCTGAAAAAATTTCATCCCCTCCCCCAAGGAATTGAGCCTGGGACTTGATTTTTGGAGGTACGCCATATTTTCATATATGCACGAGCCTTACGTGGAATTGCCCCCCTCCCGGTGTTTTTCCATTAATAACTCGAATCCTATACTACCTTAGTCGACCGCACCGGCTGGATTCGATTGTTCTTCCTATGAGCTCTTAAAATATGTAATTTTATCCCAATAGCCCCCCTCCCCCCTCACTTCACGTTTTTAAGCAATTTTAAAAAATTTTTAAGGTGTCTCAGGGGTGTTAAATTTCTCTAGGGGTCTGAAAATATAAACGATTTTCAAACGCGTATAATACTTTGAAAATTTAAATTAAATGATTCGAATCTTTTACCTATTATTTAAAATAGAATGGGGCTTCAGAAAAGTATAAAATGTTTAAAATATAATAATAATTTTAAAAGTCATAAGCATATGAAACTTCTATAATAAATATTAAGTATTTTTTGCTTTGTGCACGCTATTTTCTAAAATATTAGCCTCTGATGTATTAAACTTTATAGAATTATACAATGCATCATACTCTTTAAAACCTACCTAATTTTAATATTATATATCTTTTTGTATTTCAAAATATTAAAATATTACAATTTTTAAATATTTTTAAAAATGTATTTTTTTATTTATTTTAAAATATGTAAGTTATTATTGTATTTATATAAAAGTAGCTACAAAGTATTAATAATACATTTGTCTTTATAAATCAACTTATATAGCTAGTAATTAAACCTACTCTTTTAGAAAATAGCATGCACGACGTAAAACTTAATAAATATTTCTTATAGAAAAGTTTCTCATTTTCATATGCTTATAATTTTAAAATTATGATTATATTTTAAACATTTTATACTTTTCTGAAGCCCCATTCCTTTATAAGTAAAGTGTAAAAGATTCGAATTATTTAATTTAAATTTAAAGAAATTATACATGTTTGAAAAATGTTTATATTTTCAGACCTCTAGAGAAATTTAACACCCCTGTGACCCCTTAAATTCCCCATAGCTCCGAGGATTTTTTATCTGTATGGTTCGGAAGTACAAGGACTTGACCTCCCAAGTGTCTCCCCTCCCTGGACATCATTTTGCCAACATTTTAAAATAACCTTTCTTTAATGTTATTTCCATGATGATAGTAAGTGATTTTATTACACCATAAACTATTTCAGTGAAATGATGAAATGAGCTAATCAGGATTTTCATTGGCAAAATGCTGTCCAGGGGGGAGGAAGACACCTGGGAGGTCAAGTCCTTGTACTTCCTTGATTTTTTAGTGCTTAAGACCTCCCCATGCCTACACAATGGGAGTCAAGTATATGACTGGATGGGTCTCGACGAGTGGAACAGTTGGTTCAAATCTCAAGTCCAAGACTCACAGGAGCCAAGATATTGTGGATTTAAATAAATTTTAAAAGTTTAAAACAATTAAAAACAATATAAGGAATAGCCCTATGAGCATGAAATTATAATGACTGGAAGAGCAATTAGAGAGGGATTGAATGAGCCAGGTTTGATTTCCGTTCAGAGGACTTGGCACCCTAAAAACGATCAAAATATCGCTTGTTTATTTTTATTTAGTTAAATTCTTTGCATTATTATCTTTCGATTGATATATCATTTTTGCATGCCTGAAAATTAGAAGTTGGAAAACTTCAATTGAAAAATATAAACAAGCATCTCTTTTTAGATAAAAAAAAATGAGAGAGATAAAAAAGCTGTTGTAAAAAGTGAAATAATAACTAAAAAAAAGAAGTTTTATAAATAAAGTAGGATATTTCTTAAATATTACATTAATGTAATTTGTATTTCTTTAGAAATGTGTGCATGTAAAATTTTTTCATTAAGGCTTTTTAAATTTTTTTTTTATTATTTCAGTTCTTATTCATCATATTTTTTCCTTCAAAATATAATATTTAAATATTATGTGGAGAAAAAAACTTTCAAATTTGTGCAATTGTAGAAAAAATTTTTTTTAACATTTTCCTTCAGTTTTCTTATGCAATTAATACTCTCTAAAAAGGGATCTTTTATAAAATATATGATTTGAAATAATTTGAAAATGCCATTATTCTTACGAAAATATGTAGCTAATATTTTAAAGTGATATTTTATGTTATTTAAGCTTATAGTAATTATTTTTTTAGAATTACAAACTTATAACAGCGGTTTATCTCAATTTTTTTTTTTTTTTTTTTTTTTTTGCATTCAAAATGCTTTTCCTTCCATAAATATTAATCAATCACTTCGATTTTTTCCCTGTGTTTTATGTATAATGCGTGTAACAAAATTAGACATCCAGTTTGTGCTGTAAAACTTAATACTTTTTTTAAAAAAAAAAAATTTTAATGTAGATTTCGATATTTTTGTTGAATTTTAGCATGCATATTTACATTTTATTTTTTTTTCTCTAACATTAATTAAATTATTTTAAAATCGATACATAAATTTGTTTAAGACATTCTTAGGAAAGTTACAAAAAATTTCAGGCAAAATAATTAATAAATATAAAAGGAGTATTATTTTTAAATGTTCCATATTTTTTTAAAAACTTTCAATTTTTCTAAATTGTGTGAATAATTTACACAAAATTTCATCTCGTATTATTTTCTTGAATAAAAACATTATATGCAATGCTAAAATAAAATTTTTACATACATAAATAAAAAATAATTGTTCAAAATATGCCAAGTCCCCTTACTAAGAAAGACAATAATCTTGTTCAGTACAACTTTCATTTTTCTTTACGTTTTTTGAATAAATTTTTTTAATGCCACTCTTATTATTTTTCTAGCATAACATTTGTATTTCTCAGGAATGCACGTCATTTATAAAATAGCCTTATTAGGACCTTTTTCATACTTTGCCTAAATAGCATTTGGCATTCTATAGAATGCCTATGCATTCTATACAATGCCTAGGCAAAGTATGTAATAATTCTCCTATTTCATACTTTGCCTAAAAACGTCAGGCATTCTATAGAATGCCGCCATTTCATACTTGTCGGTAACATATATATGGTTTGTTGTAAAATACTACCTTGCTCATTTTTGGATAGTTCTTAAACGTCAGAATTCTGTTTCACTTCCATTATGACTTAAAAATAGTGATTATTTTTGGTGCAGACAAAAACATTTTTTTTCTTTCTTTTCCAGTTACAAAAGCTGAATATTTTGATAGATTATGATGATAATGGTTACTTACTTCAGATCTTTACAAAACCAATGCAAGACAGACCTACACTGTTCTTGGAAGTGATACAGAGACATAACCATCAAGTAAGAGCAATCAATTTATGCACTTTACACACTACAATAACTGAAATAAGTTTATCTTAAAGTATTACAATGGATTTTTTTTAGATTATGAATGGTTATTTTGGATTAAGTTGTTCCATTTATTTCTTTTAAAGAATTATAGTGATTTTTCCTCTAACGATGAAAGATTGTTATGTATAACTAAACAGATGGAGCCTATTATAGTAAACACTTAATATTTATCGCCAAATTGGTGAATTATTGTCGTCGTTCTGAACAGAAGTTTAATGCAGAAGAGCGAGCTGTCGGGAGCAATTTTTTTCCTTCGTCGCCAAAAGTGTGAACTAAACTACGATTTTATTTACATTTTCATTCATACACTTGCCAGAAAAAGTCTGCGTACAAGCACATAATGAATATGCAAGAATGAAAAAATCATATTTTAAGAATGATAGAAATTTCATAATAAATTTAATTTATTTCTTACACATTTCAGTAACTTTTCATAATAATTTATGATACATATCACACGTTGTGTTTAAAATATAATAATCAAAATTAAAAATAGCACAAATAGCTACCAGTAAAAGTTTGCGTACAAAAATTAATATAATGAAACCTGCAAATCAAACTTTAATTTACTTTTTAACACGTGCTCAGTTTTGTTAGACAAACTTTAAAAATATTGCTTTTTGTAGATTTTTGGAAAGTATATTGTGTTAAATCTTCCCAATGGATTTAAAAGGAAAAGAGATTACACCTGAAGAAAGGAAGATTATATCATAAAACTTAGGAATGAAGGCAAAACTCTTCGGTAAATTGGCAAGATTGTGGGTAGAACACATTCCTCTATCCAAAGAGTGATCAATAATTACACTTCGTCGAAATCTGTAATCTCAAAGCCACGTTTTGGACATCCATCTAAGCTGACTCTCCGTGAAAAGAGGTATGTCTTCAAGTCCGTGCGTCTGAATCCACGATTAAGTGCACCTCAGATTGCAATTGACAGAGAGAGATTTAAAAAAAAACATTTCATGAAGATATCATAAGAAAAATCTTGAAAAAAGCTGGTTGTCATGGCCGTGTAGCTCGTAAGAAACCCCACATATCAGCTGTGAACAGGCAAAAGCTTTTAGATTTCGCTAATGAGCATGTAAATAAGCCTCCACAATTTTGGGAAAAAGTTCTATTCTCTGATGAAAGCAAGTTTTGCATATTTGGCATAAAAGGACGTAAGCTGGTGTGGCGAAAACAAGGTACGGCTCTTGAGAAAGAGAATCTTGTGCCTACAGTTAAGCATGGTGGAGGTGGTGTGATGATCTGGGGGTGCATGGTAGCCAATGGCGTGGGTCGTCTAACCTTTATAGACTCGTCATTAAATCATATGGGGTATATTAGCATATTAAAAGAAAATTTGAAGCAGAGGGCACAGGATTTAAACCTTGGAGATGACTTTTGGTTTCATCAGGATAATGATCCTAAACACACTGCCCATAATGTTAAGCTCTGGCTTCTCTACAATATCAAAAATCAGTTGCATTTTCCTCCACAATCGCCGGATTTAAACCCAATTGAGCATTTATGGGACTTATTGGAGATAAAAATTCGCCAAGACACCACATTACATCCAAAGAAATGTTGAAAAAAGTGATCGTCACAGAGTGGAATACCATTTCTTCTGAGGAGACATCCAAACTCGTGCAATCTATGCCCAAACGATTGACGGAGGCTCTGAGACGTAAGGGTTATCCAACCAGCTATTAAAGTTAAGTTGACAGCTAGTGTCAAGTATTTTTTAATGACTTTTTTTAGTTGTACGCAAACTTTTTCTGGTAGCCATTTGCGTTATTTTTCCTTTTGATTATTATTTTTTTAACACAACGTGTGTTATATATCATAAATTATCATGAAAAGTTACTCAATTGTGTAAGGAATAAAATAAATACATTATGAAATTACTATCATTCTTAAAATATGATTTTTTTCATTTTTGCATATTTGCAATGTGCTTGTACGCAGACTGTTTCTGGCAAGTGTATATTATTTACACAAATAAAGAAAACATTTTTTCTTATATTATGTTAAAGTTAACTATGAAATGTATCCGGCTCTTACGTACCTATTATCGCAACCGTATTGTCGACAATATATGAAACGAAGCCCATGGTTGCTTATTCAGCGCGTACGACACATGGGAAATTAGGGTTCCCAGCTTGGTGCGTTATCTTGAACGTTGGCATTGTTGCGATAGTACGTAAGTACCATTTACCCTTTTTTCATTAATTTTACAAATGTTTATATTGGTATCATTGTACTTTATATGTCGGTTTCAAGCATATTTTTGGGGACATAAAGATACCAATTCTTAAAATAAAATAATTTTTCAGGGTTTTGGAGCTGGCAACTTTAAGGCTCTCTTCGAAGCTATTGAACTGGATCAAGCTGAAAGAGGAAATTTGTGAACAAACAATCAAAACAAAAAAAAACAGCAATAAATGTAAAAAAGAGCGATGAAGAACATCTTTCTTGTAGTATTGCAAAAATTTCGAAAGATAAAAAAGAAAAGTAAAGAAGGAAAGCAAAATACCATCCATAAATTTAGTCAATTATTTAAGTTGATCGTGGCTCTTAAAAAAAGGCCACAGAGCTTTGATGCAAAATATTCCTATAATTTAGGATGAAAATAAATCGTTTCCCAATTTTAAAATTCCGACTGCTTCAAAAGTGAATTTTGAATAAAAATGCTTTGTTTTTTTTTAGTTGACTTTGATTTCTTTCTTTTTGGAATTAAGTTTTTGTCACAAAAATATTCGAGGTAATGATTTTGAAGTTATCTATCTTAAGATAAGCCAGATTTAACTCTATTTTTTCACATAAATTCATATATTTACATACTATTAAAATATCAGTACTCATTTAATAGTTTGAAATTTTCAGAAGTAACAAGTGAGCTGAGGGAGTGCTTTATTTATAAAGGACGAAATATTATTGTGGAAATAAACAATTGAAGATTCACAAAGACTATAGGCAACGCTAACGACTTCGATTCTTGACAGATTTAACGTACTTCAGCCCCTCTACACGATGGGTCATTGGAAGCACAAAGATTCGACAACGCTGGACACGATTCATGACCATGACCATTCAACTACAATGGTAACGGGAAGGGCGAGGTTTAACATTCGATTAGAAATATGCAATATTGCTCATTCGGAAAATTGATATATTAAAAATAATATACTTTAAGCACAGTCATAATGTATTTCTGTATATTCATGTGTCTTAGATACAAATTGTACCAGAAATGGACGTAGAATACTCATCAAGAACATAATGAGTTATGATTTGAGCCTTTAAAAAGAAAACACTTTTCTGAAAAAAATCGCCTATGGAATACCTTTAAAAGCATAGTCGGCTGTATTTTATTTTATGAATTTTTTCCTGGAACCAAAAACGTAATACATATTGAAAATGAATCTATTTAATGACTTTTCTAATGATTCTTGTTTCATTCTCTTATTTGTTTTTGAAGTAGATTTGTTGATAATATCATTATAGTTTAATTTCCTGTCTAATTGATATTCTATAAATAAAATGCTTCAAGAGACAAATCATTCTTGACTAATACTAGATCTCAAGTAATTTTTTATTAATCGGAGGAAAGAATTTTCTGAAGATTTAACTCTCACTTTGGTTAAACTACCGAAAAATCTGGCGTATAACGCACACCTATACTTTCAAGCTGCAATTTTTAATTTTTAGGCACATTCGCCGTATAACGTGCACCCCCTCTTCTACGAAGAAACCCGAAATGTGCAATGCTCTTATGTTTTGAAGTCATTTATTTGAGGTATTTTCTCAAGCTTTTGAAAAAATTACCGCAAAATCCGGCATATAACACGCACCATCGTATAACGTGCACCTAGACTTTCTAGTTGTATTTTTTAATTTTGAGGTACATTCGCCGTATAACGCGCACCTTATTTTTGCGAAGAAACCTGAAATGTATTAACGTAGTGTTATTATGTTTTAAAGTCATTTGTTCGAGGTACTATCCCAGGCTTTTGAAAACTAGCACATTTCTGAAATTGCAAGTCTAAAACTTATAATTACAACTCTAGAAGTTCATAAAGTACGTCACATTTCTTTAAAACAAAAAGTATTTCGATATATGTTTAAGTGAAATTTTCTTAATGCTCACACACACATATCCTTTTTTATTTTTAAAGCTATCATTTTTGTATACGGCGTATAACGCTCACCCCTAAGTTTTAATTTTATTTTTTGTGTCAAAAGTGCGTGTTATATGCCAGATTTTACGGCATATACTTCTAGAACTACAACCCTTAAGCTCATAAGGAAAGTCATTTCTTTTAAATAAACAGTATTTCGATCTATGTACAGAGTGTTTTTTTTCCAGGTAGAGAAGTTTAAGTTGGCATTACTTTCCAAGATGGCAACCGATTGAACAGCTGTCAAGTGATTTATTCTCAGTTTGGTTTGGCAATTCATCAAAACGATCATCAAGCAAGGCGTAGATTCGTCGAATGGGCCCAAAACGAGATTGCCGTTGTTCCCGATTTTCATAAGCGAATTTTGTTTAGCGATGAAGCGCACTTCTGGTTGAATGGCTACGTCAACAAAGAAAACTGCCGCATTTGGAGTGAAGCTAATCCACAAGTGTATGTCGAAACACCGTTACATCCAGAAAAACTGACTGTTTGGTGCGCTTTATGGGCTGGTGGAATCATTGGTCCGTACTTCTTCGAAAACGATGAAGGCCACAATGTTACAGTCAATGGTGATCGGTATAGAGCCATGATTACTAACTTTTTCATTCCTGAATTGAACAATCCTGATGTCCAGGAGCTGTGGTTCCAACAAGACGGCGCAACATGTCACACAGCTCGTGCCACAATCGATTGATTGAAAGACACGTTTGGTGACCGCCTAATTTCACGTTTTGGACCTGTGAATTGGCCTCCAAGATCTTGTGATTTAACACCGCTAGACTATTTTCTGTGGGGTTATGTAAAGTCATTGGTCTATGCGGATAAGCCACAAACGCTCGACCATTTGGAAGACAACATTCGCCGTGTTATTGCCGATATACGGCCACAAATGTTGGAAAAAGTCATCGAAAATTGGACGTCCAGATTGGACTACATCCGAGCCAGCCGTGGCAGTCATATGCCAGAAATCATATTTAAAATGTAATGCCACAAGATTATCTTTCGAATAAAAAAATTCATGTTAATCGAATAATACATCGTTGTTTTATTGCAATTTAAAGTTCTATACCTCTAAAAAAACACCCTTTAGAAGTCTAATTTTTTTCTATGTTCATTTTTTTTATCATTAAAGATTTCATTTTTAAAGCCGGCGTATAATGCACACCTGTAAATTTTGATCTTATTTTTTGTGTTCAAAGTGCGTGTTATATGCCGGATTTCACGGTAATATAATTTTCTGAACAGTAACAAAATTATTGTATAATTAATAAAGTGGATTATTTCAAAATGAATGATCCTATGCAAAACCCAATGTTCAAATTTTGATTTCCTTAAATAAATCGTCTTGCAAGTGATTAAATAAATATATCGTCTTATGAGGTCGTCTTTGTAAAATGGGATCGTCTTTAATTAGTTCTTAAAATTTTTCCGATTTCAAACCACCAACCGCTTCTTCAGCTGAGAGTTGAACTGGGTGTGGACTAGCAGTGAAAGAACGCGTAACCAAACTCCAATTCCTGTATTGGGAGGAATAGTGCATATATTTTGCATAAAAAATTAGTTCCTTGCTCTCCTTAGTGTGCCTTGAAGATTCTAATCTGACAAATCAAGTCTTTGAAATAGTGATTGATTTGTACTACTACAGTGTAGGAGAGCTCACCATATATGTATCGAAATTCCGATGAAGGAATTTACTTTTGATACTGATAATTTATGTAAATAATATTTTTAAAAACTTTAATGAGAGATTGACTGAAAATTTGCTGCTCAAGGAAGTATTTATGTGTGTCTAAAATTTTGAAATAAATTTGTAGCTACTCAATTTGCATATTTTTCGACTTTTACATTGTTTTTCAGTTTATTACTGCCTTTTTATTATTCAAAAATGAGGACCCTTTAAAAAAATTGCTTTGTTCATATTCGAATTTGAAAGAGATTATAATGTATAACGTAACGTAATGTAACAGAACTCTCCATATTTTTTTTTATTTTGATGCATTCTGTATGTTGTTTTAACCAATTAAAAATGTATTACTGATAATAGAAAAACATTTTGCCTCCATTCATCGTATTAACTATCAGAAATATAATTATTTATGATTTTGGTCACACATTTTCCCATTGAAAATGGCCATTTAAAGAATTTTCCTAACAAATACCGTAAAATTCGGCGTATAACGCACAATCATACTTTCAAGCTGAACTTCTTAATTTTTAGGTATATTCGCCGTATAAAGAGCAGCTCATTTTTTACGAAGAAATCTGGAATGTACGTGAGCAATGTTCTTATGTTTTGAAGTCTTTAAATTGTAGTATTATTCAAAACTTAAGAAAAAAATGGTATACTTCTAGAATTGCAACCTTTTTAGTTCATCAGGAACGCCATTTCTTTTAACTAAACAGTACTTCGATATATGTAGAAGTCTAATTTTTTCTACGCTCAATATTTTTTCTTATTTTTAAAGATCTCATTTCCATACAACGCGCACCCTTAAATTTTGAGCTTATTTTTTGAATAAAAAGTGCGCGTTATTCACCGGATTTTACGATATTTTACTATCAGTTCTTTTTTAACTAAGTACCTATTTTCTTTCTTTCCTTAACCACCTATTAAAAGTTACTGGATTTGCTCCCCGGGGCCACTATTTTTTCCACAGGCGAGTGTATTGGAGGAAAAGAAAGGTTTCAAATTGGCAAAATTTTCTCTGAAATAAGTAAATCCTTCACAAACACTGTTAAGTTCACTTTATTGCATTCCCAAGGCTTCGGAATAGTTTTACTGATAGCAGGGTAAAGCAAAGAACGTATTTCGGAAGGACTTATATATAAGTTCAGGGTACCTAACGCACCGGTTGAGTGAGACGGATATACACTGCTGTTTGTACAAAACGCAACACCATGAAGGAATCATCAGAGTTAAATGAACTTTGCAGCAAATATCAATTATAGGATGTTACGTAAAATAGTAAAGTTTCAGAGCCTCCGCGCATGCGTGGCGACAGCAGCGTCATCTTAACTGATGCTGAAAGCGTATAAATAGAGGGGTGTAGTGGGACGTTGAAAATAGTAATGATTATTTATTAGTGGCGAACGTTTAGTGAGACCTAAGTATGCTTCCACGACGAAAGAAGGAGAAATTCCAACAATTTAGGGAGTTTGAATGAGGGAGGAGTATCGGCCTTCGAGAAGGAGGATTTTCCTATCACGCAGTAGGAGCTCGTGTGAATCTGGAAGCAGTGGACCGAAGAGCACCGAACAACTCGAAAAACTGGCAGTGGATGACGGAAGGTGACGTCAGCGCACAACGATCGACACCTGCTCCGCATGGTGGTGAATGACCGTACAGCTTCTTCCAGGCAGTTGGCAGTACGTTGGTCTACTGCTACAAATGTATTAATGTAGGCTTCGTCAATTCATCGACGCCTGCTGCACCATGGATTACGTCCAAGGGTGCCTTTATACAGGATCCCCCTCACGGCAGACCATCGACGGCTGCGTCTGCAATGGTCTCATGAGCACAGAACCTGGCAAGCTGATTGACAGCAAGTTGTCTTTTCAGATGAACCATGCTTCAATTTGTGAGATCACGATGGCCGCATTCGTGTTTGACGCTATGCCGGTGAACACTGCCTTCCAGAGTGCGTTATCGAACGACATAGTGGCCTAACACCCTGAGTTATGGTTTGAGGTACGATTTCGTATCATGGACGATCCAATTTGCTACGAATTGAGGGTAATCTCAATTGCAACAGGTACATCCGTGAAGTGCTACACCGAAGACGTTCCCTTCCTTCAAGGCATCCCTGGAGTTCTTTCAACAGTTTAATGCACGCCCACATGTTGCAAAGACCGTTCGAGACTGCCCAACACATGCAACTTCTTTCTTGGCCTTCTTATTCACCCGATATGGCGCCTATTCAGCACGTGCTGGATTTGGTTGGTCGTGATCCGCGTCCTACAGCTTCAAAAGACGAAATTTTGTTGCGCATACAAACAATATGGAATTCTCTTCCATAAGCCGACATTCAAAATCTGTTAGACTCCATGCCATGGCGTATAGCAGCACTTATTGCAGCCCGTGGTGCGTGATTTCGAACCCTTAATATTATTTTTTTTTTCGTTTTTGCTTTGAAAGTTTCGTCATCTATTTGTACTAATACAAGTCATTTGTGCATTAAATTTCATTTAATGCTGATGATTCCTTCATGGCGTTGCATTTTTTTGCAAACAGCAGTTTAAATGCCAGCGGCTGTTAAAAGGTTAATATTATTTTCAAAACTCATGAAAATATGTAACACAAAATTTTACTGTCTTCAAGTAAATAATTATATCCCTTGAATTAGTCTCAATAATTTATTTCAATTTCAAAGATTTTCTATTTCCATTTCAAGCGTACTAATCGTTTGGCAATAGTTTGACATATTCAATGTATTTGTAATGTCCAGTCTTCGTTTATTTTTTTTACTGTTAGACAAAATAAAATCAATCCAATTTTGTACAGACATACAAATTCTTTTCTTTTTTTATTGCTTTAACTGTAAAATTCATTCAAAATGTCCAGAAAGTCTTTGTGTCATAAATTATAAATATATATATGATACAACAAATGAGTTTACGTGAAAAAACAGTGTTACAAATGAAGCGAATCTTTTATATTACTAACTGCATGGCCCGGCGTTGCACGGGCTTTCTAGAATGGAAATTATGCCTACATTGCCCTCATGAAAATCCCCCTTCTCCTCTAGGTGTCAGCACTTCCTGGTGTGTGTGTATAATGTCATTATAATTCCACTTTTCAAAATTTCCTCCGCTTCTTTTCATTTTCAAATAGGTTTCTTTTCTCTCTCTTTAGTCCGGTGTTGCATAAACACTTTAGGGTGAAAAACTCTTTTTTCCCCAAGAATAAATGCTTTCTGCAAATTTTGATCAATGATTTTCATAAAACAATACTGCTTTTGTTAACAAAATATTAATTTAAAGCAATAAAAATAAAACGTGTCTGATGCTAATAAAGAATATTACAAAAAAACTAAGTTCATTATTTTAAGAATGTAAAATAATAAAATGGATTTAAGATTTTCATTTATCAATAAATCGTTAATACAGTTTGATTAAAAATATTTCTAAAAACTAATGTAGTTTTATCCAAAATAAAAGACAATGTACTATTTTATTATTAAATAATTAATCTAGTAATGAAAAAATAGAAAAAACTGCTTTAGTTTGTTTTTTTTTTAAAAAAAAGGAGCCTCGAGAATAATCACGACAGTATTATTGAAGTAGTATTAAGAAAGAAAAGAAAGGAAATACAAACACTCTTGTGCTTGTTTAGATTACGCCCAAATTTTGCAGCCGTATTCACTAACACATTAGCATTAGTTACACCCATTTCCGTTAGAAATGACAGTAGTTTATTATATTCTAATAAAAAAAAAATTCGTATCTTTTTGCTGCGGAAATGGAATTATTTTCAAAATAACAAAATAAGACTTCGCTCCATTTTTTTTCTGAAAATAAACTGTCAATGCCTTCACGCAAAAATTACAACCAGCTGCTAGCTAACCAACAGTTCAGCAGGGAAAAACTACACATTCGAATTACGTATTTTTTCGAACGTTTGTTTCCTTCTCTAAAATATAAATAAAAATTAAAAGAGGGTTATAGTATATATACACTCTCTCAAATATATATATGTATATATATATGCACCTATAAGAAATCCAGATACTATCACGAAACTTGGCAGGAATATAGTCCGGTAAAAGATATGCAAATGATTAAAATTTCGACGCCAATAAGACAAGAGTAAGCGAACTATGCGCATATGAGATGCGCAGCTGAGAAGAGAGTTTAAAAGACTCATTTCTTGTGCTATAGGGTTATTCAAACCAATCTGTCGACTTGGATGGACGGTATTTAGACTAAATATGCCTCAGAGAAATTGTAATACCCTACGGCCCGGGGGTATCATCTCTTCATCCACGCAACCTAGATTTGTAGGAATAAATGATTGACCACTCAAATTCTCCATAATATATCTAATTTATTATGTCTAAATACATATTGAGGAACGCAACATAAGTCTTACTAGAGGGGACTGAACATGAGTGATACTACGTAATTATCAACTCTAAGTAAAATAGTATAGGACCTACTAATCCTACTCACTGTCTTTATGAGAAATTGACCACATAATCTTTATCTATTGTAAATTCCTTAATAAGCTAAAGTGCGTTCTATAATTAATCTCTTACCACTATCTCAAGGCGAGCAGCCCTCGGCATTCTGTCTCTTCTTGTATTCTATATTCTTCCACTATTATTCTTTTATTATCCGACTTCTATTCAACTAACTCGCGAATGCTAAAGCTCCCTTATATATCTGTTCACTAATCTGCATATCGCGGTTTCTTCTTGAGAAGGTTGGATTGAAATGCCATTCTGGCCCTAAAGATTCCCCAAGAGAATTAGTGAGAAGGCGCGTTAAACCAGTAAACGGTGACAATTTGAATAATTGTCGGATTTTGAGAGGGGGCGTATATTAGGCCTCAGAAAAACAGGTTCACCGAACAATCATATCGGTCGCCACCTCGGTCGGAGAGATATGGTAGTTGCTCGATGTTGATAACAATGGATCACGGAAGAGATAGACTACCGTAGAGGAGGGACAGAGCGTCCCAGGAACTAAATACACGCGATGATCGCGCAATCATAAGAGTGGCCATGTCCTTACCAACAACGTCGCTAGAATCGGTTCGACGCCATTTGCCACCTTCCAGACATTCGTTGGTATCAAGGGAACAACTGGGAGACGACTGGCTGACACAGGTATAAAAAGCTGACGACCATTAAGACGCCTATCACTGACCCCACATCACAGGCAGTATTGATTGGATTTTTGCAGACCTCGGGCATGCAGGAGTGTGACCGACTGGAGGCGTGTGATCTTCATTGATGAATCCCGATTCAGTATCAGTGCTGATGACCAACCCATAGCGTGTGAAGCGGCTAGGCCATCGGTCCGATCCGGCATTTGTTGTCGAGAGGTATACGGCGATTACATATGGTGTGACAGTGAGGGGAGTGGTTTGTTGGAACATATGATCCCCTCTATTAGTCTTTCAATGTCCTTCGACAACATGCAATTACATGGACGAGATTTTAACGTCAGTTAAAATGTTATCAAGTCACTCAGGTGCCATTTATCAGCAAGACAATGTTTGTTCACATACTGCTTGACTTTCCCAACAATGTCTTTAAGGATATAACGTACTCCCATAGCCTGCCAGGTCATCAGACCTTTTACCAATACATCCCGTCTGGGACTTGCTTGGAAGCAACTGCAGGCGTCCCTGAATACTGATGAATTAACTGCCCAGTTGCAAAGATTATTGCATGATTGTCCG
Source organism: Trichonephila clavipes (assembly GCA_019973935.1). Classification (NCBI taxonomy): domain Eukaryota; kingdom Metazoa; phylum Arthropoda; class Arachnida; order Araneae; family Nephilidae; genus Trichonephila; species Trichonephila clavipes. The sequence goes on along the minus strand of BMAU01018009.1, from coordinate 250,414 downwards.
CAGGAGGTCTTAGGTGACTTCATTGATTCGATCCTACGCCGTGTTTCGACTTGTATAGCTGCCAGATGTGGATTTACTATACCTACTGATATATAACATTTTTATGTATGCCATATCTTCTTAATAAAACAATATATTCTTCTGAAATTGTAATCATTTGCTTATCTCCTCATACAACACTGCAATTTAGGCTTTGTTAGAATACAATTTGCTGAAGAGTAAATCTAAATTAAGCATCAGGTTCGGGTGCGTTACGTTCAATCTGCTTTTGTTGACTCCATTCGGCAATCATGCTTGTCATATACGTGTTATAATAATTGATTTATTTTATATTGTAATATAACAGTATTTATACTGTAACTTTAACTGAAGATATGAATTGAACTGAACTGATTCAGATATATGTTTGTTGTTCTGTATATATTATGCCGATGGCGATGAACCCCCGTTCATGTAATTTTTTGAAGTGATAGTTATACAGAAATAAATAGTTCTTTATACAAGATAAGATTCTCAGTGAATCATTAAAGAACACAACAGTGCTGGGGTTGGCGACACGAGCCTAGTTTTGAATAGAAAACATTTTAGGGGTGTGTTTTTTTCATTGTAAGTAAAAATTTCATGCACACTTTTTCCCGTAAAATTTTATTTTCTTTATTTAAATATTGCTGTCAGTGGAAGTGGTTATAATTGAGTTGAAGAGGGCTCATTTCCTTTTTTAACTCCAGTGAGTGGACGAGACAAGAGGAGTGGAAGCGTAAACAATTTAAAAAAAAAAACGATTATTCTTATGTAGGAGATCGAAGATAAAAAGAAACGAAACATGGGATCTATTTTTTGATACAGTAGAAAGAGTATTTAAGCCCAAAAATATACCAGAAGTATGAAACTCCAAAGTTATAATGAAGTTAATTGACGAGTAATTTTCTAACATTTTGGTTTATATTAGTGATGGCAAACAACTAAGAGATTACGATAAAATAAAAGCATGTACTGTGAAAAAGTACGAATCCTCTCCTTTTGTTTCCTTAGAGAATTTTAAGAAAAGTAAACGGTTCTAAGGCATAAGTTTTCCTAGCCTTATGAAGTATACGGCGTTATATAAGTTATACGAACGGTATTTACGTATTATCACAACGGTATTGGCGACACTATATGAAAGGAAGCACATGGTTGCCAATTCTGTGCGTATTGTGCATGGGAAATTAGAGTTGCAAAACGTGGCGAGTTATTTTAAACGTTGACATTAGTGGGATAGTACATAAGTAATTTTTACATATAAATAAATATTTTTAAATAATTAGACAAATTAACATTTAAATAATATATATTCATAAATAAATGTTATATAGTTTATAATGTTTTTATAATGTTTTTGATAATGTTTTTCCAATTTCCGTTGCTGTGATCCGAGTTTCGAATCCGGTTTGAATCCGATCCGTGGATGTTTAGTCATCTGCAGTTGGCAACACCTAAAATGCAATTATGACGTGCTATAAATACACAACTGCAGATGACAAAGAGATATAGATGAGTTAGTGTTCGAGTGACACGCTTATCCACGAGATCGGGTCCGAATGATTTTCTTCCTTTTTTAAAAGCTTTTAAATTGAAGTATATTTTTAAGTTTACTACAATAGACAGTAAAGGTTTTGATCCTGAATAACTTGACTTTTGAAAACCTGATCTCGTTATTATACCTGCCACGTCTATGAATACTATCGAAGAGAACAATAAATATATTAGAATGCGTGATTATTTAAACATTGCCCTTTACAAAAAAATGGAGGAAATAAGCAAATACACCGATGAATGAGCATGGAAAGAAAACTTCTTAACGCTCGCATGTGAAAATTTCGTAAAGGAAAAGTAGTACAGCCGAATAATTGTATTATCTTGCCCAAAATAAATCAAAAAGTTTTCACTTCTATCGTGGAGTCATAAGCATACACATAATGATATAATTTTAATAATGATTTTTTCCACTTTTTTCTTATCCATGATGAGCTGTTTTGTGTTCTCTGTGTGGGACTTACTGTAATACATTCCCACTTATTTCTGAGTAAGCCCAAGGATATAACTTTTGTTACATGATCCATTTGATGGATTCCATTGCGATTTCAATAACATTTATTAATTTATTATTTTGCTAAATACCATTCCATGTTATTCAAAAATATTTAAAAGTCAAAATATTTACGGGCCCCTTTTCGTTGTTTAAAACTGAGGTTGGCTCGACAAATTTTTGGACTAGGTCCTGCTTTTCCATAGGGCAATCTTGAATAAATGTTTGTATTTTAGTTTAATGTTCACATTAACTCTTTTTTTATCGACGAAAGAGTTTTAATTGTTGTTTTCTTTAACAATTATTTGAATAGTTTAAATTATGATTTCTATTACAAAGCGCAGTAATCATCTCCTCAAGCATCCAACCAGTTTGGTTTGAATGGGACAACATTAAAAACAAAAACAAATAATCGTAATGGTTGAAGATGTGTTTTCTACCAACAGATGGCAGCACGATAAGTAGGAGGAGCGGATTTTCAAACTTCATTCCCCGGTCAGATTCCATGTCGTATATTGGAAGCGAGTCGTTTGACAAGGGTATAATGAATCGCTGTTAAGTAACAACGGCATGTGGCAGTCAGAACGCGATCGAACACCTGTTACTTCAACAGCTTATTCCGTCTCTCCTTTCAGAATGATCAAACAGTGAAATCTGAGTTTTGATTCTCGTAAGTGAACTTTTTTTTAATTTCGATTCATAACATTTGTGTTTTTATTGTTTGTTCGCAGAATTCAAACATATGCTTTTCAAGTTTTTTCTCGGTTTTGGAATTTTTTTTTTGTTTTATTGTTTGAGCTTTATTTGTGCATGTTGATTGAACTTAAGGGCAATAGCTTACTACTTTCAAACTTTTGAAATTTTAAAACAAAAATGGATGTATTTTTTTCAAGTTTAATTTCAGATAACTTTCCCCGTTAAATATTATATTTATATTATTCTTACCATTAATAAAACGAGAATCACTTTATTGATTGCCTTCACATTTTCTCCCAGCACTTTTCTTTCAACAGTAATTTTTCCTCAAAACAAAAAGCATTCTTGTAGTGTTTATTTCACTCTCATTTTTTTAATGTAAAATTGACTCATTTTATATTGTTCTGTAAGCCACATTTTTATTTACAGCACATTTTAAGCTATTATTATTCGGTTATCAGAGAATCCTTTTTCTGGGTTTTTATTGAAATTTATTTTTAAAAGAAAATAATGTTATATAAATTGTGCATTATAATTTTTAGTACCATATCATGTCGATTCGTAAGTTTTTTTTTTTTTATAAATTATCAATGATGCGCTATTGTATAATTTGCACATCATTGTATAAAAAAAAGATATTTGCGTACATAGTTTGAAAAAGTTTAAATTATTTATTTATATTCAATTCGAATATAAATAGCTTATCATATTAAATAAAAACTACATACAGACCTTGAATATAAAGTTCCTGAAGACTAATATGTCAATGTGCTCTTGCGTTATATTAATTCAAAATACGTACAGTACAATGTATACTATTATTGGTCTCTATAAAACTGGATTCTTGATTGAATAAATAAACTGCCGGTTTAACATAATTCAATTGAATATTATTTAGTAGGATCAACATAAAAAAAAAACTCCCAGCGTGCTCTTCCCTATACGGTGTTCATCAAAAATTCGTATCAGTGGAGTTCGCCTTTGTTTAAAACAGGTACTTACAGACTTGATGAGACCAAGATCCATATATGTACGCTGTGACCTGAGGGAAAACCGCACTGAGGTTTTTGACTTATAGCAGGACCGCCCCAAAATATGAATATTTTCTGTCACACATTAATCATGCATTATTTATTTTACTCATACCCATACTAGGAGAAAACTGCTCTAATTAGAGCTCAATTTATTGTGTGATGCTACATTTATTTTTTAATAAATTATATTCGATTTCTATTTCAGCTAAGTGCAAAGATTCTAAATTTTTATTGCTTAAAAGATTCTTTTTTTGTTTTAATTAGCCATCATGCATTATTGGAAGGCTTATATGCTAATATATGTTGGTCCAAACTAGCTTACGTTGCATTATTAACAACGAAAGCCTTAATTAAAAATAATTTCCAATTGTTTTTTTTTTATCTATACTCAATGCAAAACTGTTTAAGTGCAAGTTGGAAGTTCCCGATATTTTGCCTGTAGATGATTTCAAATTATTCCAAACAACATATTTTTATTAGAAGTGACGACAAAAACAAAACGAAAATTGTTATTAGACAAATATAATAAAAATTTTGATTTTTTTAATTGAAAAAAAAAAACGTTTTTACGGAAAATATCAGGTTATCTCATTCCTAGAAATATTTAAAATTTTTCTTTGTATTGTTCAAAAATATTCATTGTGGTTAGAATAAAACAGTAAGTTCATAACTTCTTTTGAAGGCATTTGAAGCAAAATTAACTTTGAGATAAAAATATCATTGATACTCTCTGTAAGCTATACAAATTAATTGAGTGCTGTTTCTGTTCCTAAAGATTTTCTATTTGTAGCGCAAAGTATTATTATATAAATAAAATTCATTTCTATTTTTACTAAGTTATTTTCAGTTTATTTCGTTTGGTTTTTTTAGATAAGGAAAGCTTAAAAGAAACTATCGATCCCTTTATCTAACATGTAAAAGACTTGTGCAAATTTCACTTGCGCAAAAAAATGTTTTTATCGCGTGTTTAATTTACTTTTTTTACCCGTTAACCAGTACAAAGTACGGGCTACTGTAAGTTGGCCGCAACTAGTTTGCCCGTATTCTGTACAGGCATTGATATTTTCTTTCTTTCTATGATTTGCACATTTTCTTAATTGTTATGGTGTTATTTATTTAGTGCTTGTGTTTTAAAAAGGTGATACAGTTTCACTATGATATTGATATGCTTTTCATCTGGAATTTATTTTCTTTGAACTGAAAACTGGAATTTTTTGTTAATGAAGGCAAGAATTTAGATCCCCTTAAAATTTGTGTTTGACTGTATACAAAGCTTTTGCATTCAGACCAGCGGGGTTTTTTTTTTTTGTGTTTTTTTAAATTGCGGATAACACAAACAACAAAAATACTTTCGTGTGAATTAAATTAGAGTATAAATTCAGAAGGTTTGCTGATTATTTGAATCATTCTTCAGGGAACCCCCCACACACACACACTAAGTCCTTAACCGTTTGAGAAAGTAGAAACAAAATTTTTTTTTCCAAGATATACAAAAAAAATGTTTATATCATGCAGGGTGTACTTACAAAAAGCAAACATTAAAGAGTTTTTTTGTTCCACAATGATGGAATAAAAAATGGTGTAAAAGCTTTAAAATTTAAACAAAATTGTTCCGTTTTCTTGTGGTATTATCTATGATGTTTAAATATATAAAACAAAAAAAAATGTGCCTTCTGGGTAAACATTTTGGGTAAAAAAATTTGAACGCGGTAATATAAGGGGTCCTACATTATAATATATAAATTATTATAATGTAGGAATTTTGACCAAAACGTATATAATGTGAAAACTTCAGCAAAAGTTTACTTATATCGCTTCTCGCTGTATATTTTAATCGAACCGTATTATTGCTTGATATGTCTGTAATAAATCATCCATTATTCAAAAAGTAAACTCGAAAAAATGTTTGTTATCTCGAAAAGCTCTTAGAATAAATTAGTTCTTAAATATAAAAAAAACCAATGCGCGCATTTTAATAACATATATTAACTTCCAGCACATTATCAAGATGTATTTAGAGAATTTCTCTTTAATTTTTTTTTCTGGTCTTCATCCTGGAGGGGCGTGCCCATAAAATCATGTCCTAATATTACACAGACAAAGGAAACCCTGTTTAAGGACTACCAAACTTAATTATTTAGGATGATTTACAAAAAAAAAAAAAAAAAAAAAAAAAATCTGTATGAAAGTAGATGTTTGCATTTGGAAACATTCTAAACTAAACTCTGTGGCGTAACAGCCCATGAGGGCCAAAACCTATTGTGCCCATCTCAGTATACGTGACCATTGGGCTCTGAGGTGTATGAGCAGATATCCCGATCAGGTGGTCAGCCTGAAACGAAACTCCCAGTGTGTAGTCCCCAAGGTAGCTTGGTTCTCATTTATTGACCCACTAAAGGGATGAAAGACTGAGTCAGCCTTGTCCAGCCCGGGGTTTGAACCTCGAACCTGTGGTGTGGAAGCGCGGTACGTTACCACTCGACCACTGGGTCTTAGTGATTATAAGACTGCTGCGCTATCTAGGCCATTTGGGAACATTCACTCAACATAAATAATCACGATTTTTTTTTTGAAAAACACGACTTTTGTCAAATTTTTATAAGAATCATCATAACTGAATCTTACTTTTACTGCTATTACGTTAATTAAACTCCACCCATATTAATGATTGTGAATTGAAATTTCTGCCCTTCACACTATACAATCTATCATAAAAAAAAACTATTGGTCATCTAGTACAAAGGCTCTTAAAATTAAGTTTGCCCCGGTATTTCTCTATATATTAACTTGGCATCGTGGATCCTCAAGATTTTAAGCATTTCTCCCTGACTCCCAGCATAGGGTTAAGTGATTTAAAGGTTCCTGAATAATCATAAGACTCTTTCTGCCTCTGTTACTTTTACAGATTTTTAAACACTTTTTTTTTCCTTTAAGAAAACAGTAAATATTTAATTAAATAATATTGCGTTTTAGTAATGGCTACTTAGGTACAAACAATAAAAAAAAAAGGGAAATTAATGTTCTTGATCCAAACGCATTTTCATTCGAGGCAATTTATCGACCTAGTTTAAGATGGCACATATTTTAATTTTTCCACGAGTCCTCTAGGAGTTGTGAAAGCGCCCCCCTCGGGTGCCCTTCTACTTGATTATTAACGTGAGCTAGAGGTGTAGGAATAACGGAAGAACTAGAAGCAGATAATATAATACCGAACTAACGTAACCCTGACCACTATCAATACTAACTCGCCTAAGCTCTATTCCTAGACTATCACAGAACCGAATATTAAATAGTCACTCCTACCTTTAATGTAGTCTGAAGTAGCGATCGCGATAATCCTAAATGAAGTTGCGTATTTACTCAAGTGCAATAGTATGCACCTTGACTTAAGGACTCTCTATCACGTATAACTTCTGACTGCTGTCACTTAATGTTTCCAAAACTTCTTCACGCTCGAACCACGGATTATCTTTACATCCCTCAAATTGCCACCTCGCTTACTCTAACTTCTGATATTTAAAAGCTTCCCAATTTGCATCTTTCCTTCACTTCTTGGATTTGGTTGGAAAAGAGTTGCCATAAATTCTGGCCCCAAAGAACACAAAGGATATGTTAAAGAAAAGACGTTTGAGCCCGTCACAGAGATTGTAAGAGAAAGAAAACTTAATATGAAATGACATCCCTTCAGGGACCCTCTAGTAAGGTGCTGGGGATCTCTGGGGATTCGCGGACCGCAGATTAAGAACCGTTGATCAAGGATACAGTCTCATTATGGAAGTGCATGGAAGTTCATTATGGAATACGCATGCGTCAAATAAACTCTCGGCTAATAAAATAGAAGCGAAAATGTAAAAACTCAGTGAAGGTAATTAATTCTTTAATTTTTTAATAAATGTGATATAGATTGCCATTAAAAAATCTTAGACGCAAAAATAAAGGGACATAAAACTGCACAACGTTTTAAAAGACCATGAATATGAATATCTGATCAGTTTCGAAAACATCTGCGTAGTTCCCCTCTCACGTTTTTCTATTTTTTTTTATTATTATTTTGACTCATTCGCTGATTCTTGTTTATTGAATGCTTCTGGCTCTCTATTTTTGCCCGAAGCAAAGGCTTTCTATTTCTAAGCTAGCTCTCTATTTCAGCATAGTAATTTTGAACTACAGTCAGAATACGAGATCGCCAATTGTTTCACATCTCAATTTCCAAATCCATGCTGAAACACGCGATTGTGAGGACTTAGATGTATATTAGACCGGACTTAGCGATTGTACCAGACCGTTCCAGATTTAATGTGTATTAGACCCTCTACACTAGGAGTCGCCAAACGGTGGTTCACGGACCACTGATGGTTCGTGAAAAATTATCGGTAGAAAAACTAGGACGTTATTTATATTTTTGTGAAGATTCAGTATGACGAGAAAAAAAAAATGTATTACGGAACATGGATCACATCCGTTTTTGTTGTCGTTGTTTGTTTAAATTTTAACAACTACTTTCAGGGAAATTCCTTCTGAGTTTAGAAACTTTTTAGCTACTTTTGCAGGTGTTTTTAACGACATTTGAAGTGAGAGTTGTTAACCATGGTAAATTGGTGGCATAACACTTCAGTTTGTTGACATTGCTTTGCTTTGACGCCTTTTTAGTGATATGGAAATGTAAACAGACACTTAAATATAAGTGACAATGTAGCCTTCATGATCCATCAAAAAGTAGTTATTTATATTAATCGTCCACCAATTATAAAATTGTACATATAGTGGTGCATGAAATTCTCTTACTGTTGGCAACCGCTGCTCTACACCATTGGCGTAGCTAGTTCTGAGTGGGCCCTGTATCAGAAATTTCTTAAGGGCCCCTTTCGGGCATCCTTAATATTTTGCGATTTTTTTTCCTTGTATATGTTGGAGCCCCTGTAGCTTGGAGGCCCCGTATCATTGATACTGCTGATACGGCAGTAGCTACGCCCCGTTCTACACGACGAATTTTTAATATAATTAGGGCAAGAATACTTGGATGTAATAAATTGAAGCTAGATATAGGCGATAAGTGTCAATTAACCGTACGGTTCATGAAAAACTAGCAAAATGTTTCAAACTGATGAAACTGTATAGTTTAAAAAAAAATGGGTGCTTTCACAATTGGTCCATTACATCCTCTCATCAATCATAACTCAAATTTGAAATGTAACAATCATTTTTCCATAACGATTACGGATTAAAAGAATGAAATGACGTTCAACCACGACTCTAAACTATTTATTTTGAAATAACACAAATGCTTTGAATATTATATTCTATTGTGCCGAGAGATTACCATAATCAAACCATTCCTACTAAATCAATGTTTGCGGTTATCTTCAAGGTCCAATGACTGCAAAATAGAGTTAACAGTTTGAGAATTTCTTTTACGTTATAGTTTATGGACGGAACTGGAAAATAGCAACAGTAGTTATTTTCGTATATTGTAGTGGTTTTAAAAGCATCAACGCAATGTGATAATTTTGAAAAGAGACCCATTTTTTGGGCATTCTGCACTTTGACAAAAACCGTTGCCTTATTGATGCCTAAAATTCTTCTGTGTTTGTTTATCATAGTAATTGAATTTGAGATATATATATATATATATATATATATATATATATGCCTAGTTTTGAAATACCTTTATTTTTTCCTACATAAGGCCAATATAAATACATAAGTGAAAAGATTTCATTTGTTTTATGAAGTTTTGTTGGAGGAATCAATTAATTTGTTGCAGTTATTGAATGGATTGATAGGGAGACTTGTTACTAGTTTAAAATCTAGAATTAGTATTAAGTTATGTGGAAAACACTCTCAAAGTGCCATCATAAGACAAACAGAACAGCACGAAACAAAGCATTGGCACGCTCGGTTTACATGGCATTCACAAGAGCATCATTGGTTTGTTCCAGAGATCTCAACCTTTTATAGTTTTTGTGAACCAGAAGCTGTCAGAATTATATGATTTCCCGTAAAGGCTTTTCTGATTGGCGCGAATACACGAGTGATGAAAGATTACAACAGAATGTTTTAAAAACTCTAGCCTTTCAATTTTTGGAAGTTACAGTTGTGGTTAGTTCCCGTTAGGTGGTTAACATAAAAATTAATTAGTACCCGAAGTTTAAGAGGGCTCATGACCACTATGGATTAAAATCCCTCGAGAGAAAACTTAAGTGAATTATTACACACACACATAGGTGTAGTTGAATTTCCCCTTTATTTCTGAAAATATGCAATTATTTGTTTTATGTATATTTGATTCTCATTGTTACTTTTTTCAATAATTCTTATTCTATTATTGAATCTTATTTTCTTCTCATGCGTATTGATTCTCATTGGTAAATTTCTCTTCTTAATTTCTTTCTTGTTTTATAGAATTAAATTTTCACGATTTCACACACACACACACATTTAAAACTTAACTTTTAATTCTTATTTTTTTTAAATTTGCGGCAAAGGCGGATAAATAGCATATTTTACAGATATTTGACATTAATAATTTTTAAATATGAATTTTCCTTAAATTCCAAATACTGGAATCATTCTTCTTAATTTAAATTGTAGGATAAATGTGTTTTATTATCGGAATTTTTCGTAATTTTTCAGATTTTATCCTTGATAGCTCTTGATCTCATTGTGTTATAAAATAGAACCCACATTAATATTTTTCATCCCAGCGGGATTTGCTGGGTTGACTTGGAAAGAGAGTTATTTTTAAAGGTTTTATGAACTTAGAATAGTTATTATACTGTCACAAAATATTCATCATTTTCAAACACAAATGAAATTTTACGGTTGCGGTTTTATACCGCAATACTCTGGTGTAGGTTAATGATATCTTCGATGAAGCGGAAAATTCAATTCTTAATGATAAAAATTTTCTTTTCGTGATTTTAATAATTCAAAAGTCAAAAAATAAAAGTCATCTAACTCTACCATCACATGTAAAACTTGTTTAATAGCTCCCCAATTTCAATGTATACCTGACTTTGACATCGCCGGAAGCGACTATTTTGTGTTAGTGATTTTAATGTATATAGATCGTTAGCATATTTTGAGGGGAGAATTATTATTTACACATTAATATAATTGAGATCCTTCTATAATAATAACAGAATCTTCGGAGAAGTAGTGTTTAAATCAACGGTAGTTATGCATGCAAAGTACTAAAATAATATTTTATATACTTATGCAACGTATTTACAGTATTTTTTTAGGACAGTGTAACGATTTCCCGTCACACAGCTGAAAAATGTGCTCCTTTTTATGGATAGGATAACCGCATTCCTATGCACACGTGCGCCCTTAAAATATTGCGAGGTCTTGTCTTTGGTCTTCGTAACCTTTGACACCGAGAGAAACCCTCTACTCTGCCCACGAGCTGGATGTAACTCGAGAATAAAGAGGCTGACCGCTACCATCCCGAGACCCTAGAGAGTGTAGAGAGTTTTCCGTTGGAAAATTTAGAACAGAACTCATGTAATCTCCTCCCTCACAAACAACAGAATTTTGACTAATGAACTAATCAATATTTTTAATAACTTCAATGTATATACTGTAATTAATGGCTGTGACATAAATAAACCAAATATTTAAATTGATAAACATCACACTACCATTATTTTTCTCAAACGTCACGACAGGGGTAGTCAAGTTGTTTCGAATTGTGGAAGCGAAGGATACCAGAGAGACACACTTTTTTAAAATAATTGCATACATAATAAAAAATAAGAAGTATAAATTGAATAAAATAGTGGCGTTTTTTTATTCAATTTATATTTATTGTGCTGATTTCATAATATCTACAGCTACAAGTACATTTAATTTTAGATTTATTTTAATGAGACAAGTGTTCTTCACACTCTTTGCTCGTTTTTTATTTTTAATTTTTTTTAATTCAGGAGTGAAATTGCTTGTTGAAATTCTCATCACATTCTGCAAGTTTATATGACAGCCAACTTGCATCTATATTTATCCTTGAGGATCTTTACATAAGGGAAACGTTGCACACAAATATATATCGACTAAAATATAGAGAACAATTTTCGAGCAAATTTCTTGTTCGTGAAAATTTTTCAATTGACAAAGATTTTTAAAAAGTCAATGTCATAGCATTAAAAATTTCCTTCGCACTGTGATTTGACTGTAAGTCAATAAGTTCAAGCTGCAGCTTCTCGGGTGCTGTATCAATATCAGCAATGGCGTAACGGAGAACATTGGGGCCCCCTGCAAAGTCAGATTTTGGGCCCCCAAAATGGATTTTACAAAGGATAGGTACTTGGCAGTAGGTAGGCAGTCAGGCTTTGGGCCCCCCGCGATGCGGGGGTGTACGTTACACCACTGAATATTAGCAACAATGGGATAACAAAGCAAACTGAATTCAAGCTCACTTTTTAGTGTGGCATCTATAGGCGGATATCAATCGCCACAATGTAATTTTGATCATCAGTTTCTACCCAGAGGGGACGACGATGCGATATTGTACTAGGATTTAATATTGCAAAGGGCACCTACGTCAAACAGGCACACTAAAAATCTTTAACACGTCGCATAATCACACAACATAGATGCTGTCCTTTTTTCTTTCTTTTTTTTTTGCATCATGAAAAAACCGACTTGGGCCGGGGTCGAACCCGCAAACTTGGGCCGGGGTCGAACCCGCAAACTTGGGCGTACAAAGCCAACGCGAAACCAACTACTCCACCCAGCCAGCATTAAGTTGACAATCAATCAGAAATACAGTTGGATCTCTATTTTACGAACCTCTATATAACGAATTTCTGTATTTAACGAACCTCTATATAACGAATTTCTGTATTTAACGAACCTCTATATAACGAATTTCTGTATTTTACGAACCTCTATATTACGAATTTCTGTATTTTGCGAACTTTTTCCTGGAACCAAGGACATTTTACGACTTTCTTCGTAACATAACCTCCAAACAACAAAGTACATTTTCTATTTAACGAACTTTTTCCGATTCGACTTTTTCTCTCCTTATTTTTAAAATATTTCTGGAATTTTGTATGATGAAAAAATAAAAATCATTTGAAGCAATTCGATGCGGATTGCATTACAGTGTGGAGAAAGGGTGCCTGAAAGGGTTTTTGGTACATTACAAAGATAGAGGCACATTATGAAAAAAACATCTTTTCAAACAAAAAAAAAATCTCAAACAAAATTAAAAGACTTTACCATTAATTAAATTTAAGGACGCATGTGGTAATATAGGCTTAAAATTACTAATTAAAAAATATGTTTAAAATCACTTGTAGGCTTAAAATCAGAAAAAATGTCATTAAAATTAATTAAATTTAATTTCTTTTTGCTTCGATTCACTTCAGATTTAAGAGGAATGAAGAGTTATCAGGTTAATTAATTTTGAATATTATTCACATAAAAGTTCCCCCGTTTCATTATTTTCAATTCGGAAGTATTTTATTTTTGTTCCAAATCGAAGAAAGCTTGTGTTGTACAGTTTCAAGGAATAAATTTTTATTCTTCTATTATATTGCGTTTTTAGTTTTTTACGTATTTTTGATATTTTACCGTTGATCTTAATAGAACTTGAAGATACGGTATCCTGGTTGGTGCAGTGATTGACTCGCAACGGTAGGATCGCAACTTCAGATATTGTTTTTCGAAAAATCACATGCAAGGGGCCCAATGCACGTTAAATCTCTTAGGATTCATATCCCTTGCATTAGTATGACGTGAATATGAAGAGGGAAGTGCATACAGAGGTGTCAAACTCGGCATTGGACCATAGTTAACAATTGCGAAGTTATTGGATGTGTGCTGATTTTTCCTTTGATATGGAAACAAGTAGTATAAAAAAAAAGTTTTAAATCAATGCCTACTTAAATCAACAAAGAAAAATTTTATTTTAGCTACTTTTTATTAAATAGTTACAATTAATATAAATATGTATATACATACGACAGAATCACAACATTAAGTGGTAATTGATTTTTATTAATTATCATTGAAGTATCGTATTGTCATCCAAAACAATCGTGTATATAAATTTTCCGTTCAACTTAATGCTTTAAAACGTGAGAAAAAAACCTTTTAAAGATTTGACCCATGTCGCTAAAAATGAAACCAACGTGGCTGTATCTGTAATTCTTTAAATAATTAGTTTCAGTCAATTAATTTTAATTAATTATAATTAAATTATCGTATTTTTACCCAAAACAATAGTTTATAGAAAACTGCAACTCAAACGATTGCTTTAAAATGTGAGAAAAAAACCTTTTCATGTTTTGACGTAAGTCGCGAAAATGGTTGCTAAGTCGCCAAAAATGATGCCAACGTAGCTTTATTTGTAATTCTTTGAATAATTAGTTTTAATCAATTATTTTTTATTAATTATAATTAAATTATTGTATTGTCATCCAAAATAATCGTGTACATAAAATTTCAGCTCAATTGAGTGCTTTAAAATGTATTTTATTAACGATGGAAAATTCCACCAAGATAAATAAATAAATAAATATAGAGAGAGTGCGAGCTAATAGTAGGAATTGAAAAATAGCAGTTGGAAGGGTACAATATAGTGACAAATGATGGAATTTTCAAATAAAAAAAACTTTTTAGAATTATGTATGCCAGTGTTTCTTAAACTAGGGGTCGTGTTTCCTTCAGCTGGGTTCGCCAAAATTTTTAGGAATTTTCATGTATGAGTTTGTTTTTGAGTTAACAATAGATTCGAGGTTGTCTATTGATTTTAATTCTTAGAAGATTTTTGATCCTTAGAAGATCCTTAGAATCCTTAGAAGAGTTTTGGCTATTAGTTGTAAAAGAATTTTTAACAATTTTTGAAACTGCAACGCACTATATTTTACATTGTCCTACAACTTATTTATGTGTGGCGTCAATTTCGTCATTAAAAAGAATAAAATCAAAGTATCGACCACAAATCTAAAGACTATTGAGGAAGTACTTCGTCTGGCAATGTCGAATATTATTTCAGGATTTAATTACATAATTAAAAATAACCAAGCACATCCTACCCATTGATATTGAAATATTGCATATGCTGTTGTTAATAAAAGACGATAATCCCAGAAGTGAACTCAAAATCACCACACTTAATACGCAGGGGTTATAGTTTATGTATAATTTACCGTCTATATATATATAATTATATCATATAATAGCTTTTTTTAGTTAGTTACTTAATTAAAATTTCTATATCGTAATATTTAAAGTAAAGAACTTATTTCGTATGTTTATTACTGCAAAACAATAATATAATACAAATAAAACGCATATAGAAGTTACCAAGCGTGTGTTATGGGGTAGCACAAAATTTTTGTGCGAAAAATGGGACGCCTTTTCCAAAACGGTTAAGAACCCTGATACAGTGAAATACGTTTAAAGCGAAAACGCTTAAGACGAAATATCGGTTAACACGGTCCCGACAAACTATGTATTTTCATGCATACTTTTTCTCTTAACACGAAACGAAAATCGCTTAACACGAAAATATTTCTCTTCTGGGGTTAAACAAAATACGGAAAACACCAGACACTTAATGAAATGTTTGAGAAAGTTTCTGTATCTTTGGACTGTCCTTCTGTAAACATCGGAAGAATTCGATAATCGATTCAGTAAATGATGATAATGTGTGTACATCCCTAATTATGACAGAAAAAGACATTTTAGAATTCATTCAAAGCTCGAAAAATATCATTGATGCAGATTCCGACGACGAAAATGAAATTAATAATGCAGCTCCTTGTGCAGTTATTTAGACGCTCATTCTAATGGTGAAATGAGTAAAACAAAGGGTAAGATCGAACAATTCGTTGACAATTTGATGATAAAAAGACAATGCAAAGAAAAGTATCCGATAATTTTCCAAAAACTCAATAAATGTTTTATTTTTCAAAAAAAATATGGATTTTGTATTAAATTTCATTAAGTTCTTGTGAATGTTTTTGTTTAATTGATTTTTATTAAATACATGCATATATACACATCTATGTAAATAAAAGAATGTACTCTAATAAATTTAATTTTTCCGAATGTATGTTTTTTTCTTGGCAATATCCTTTAACACGAAAAAAATATTTCGTTCCCGTCAGTTACGATTTTCACTGTATATGCGAATTCAGTACGAAAAATCATCGAATCTGGATCTTAAACTCAAATCCAAAACCTCCAACTGAATCTTTCTGCTTCGTGGACAAAGAAAGGGAGTTAGTTTCTTCGACTTCAATTGATGTCGTGAAAGATACCGTTCATCATTTAAATGCATCTGAGGAATTTTGAACGAATCTGGTTCATCCATTGCGTACGCGCATCAAGTCAACTATCTGCATCGCTGTGTTTAAGTCAACATTTCTTCTATGGACTGAAGCAAATCGGTTAAAAACTGTGATCCACTAATCTGTATTTTGTTTTGAGTAAATAAAGCATTCAAGTGTATTGGTGCGATATCGCGTGAACAAATATTAGAAAGTTTGAGCAGAAAAAGACAAAACACTTGAAATTGAGATCGTTGTCAACCGCTAGACAAGATATGATCTTTGGATTCTCCGAAAGAGAAGTGATCCTATCTCTTTTTCCTCCATTATTTTATCTCATTCAAGAGTGTAGGCGATGGTATAAAGAGACAGACAAAGAAATTCTTGAAGACTTGGAATGTGTAGGGTAAATAATACTTATTGAAGTGGGGTGTAGTGGTTTTACGAGAGCTACATATTTTACATACATTTGATAAGTGTTCATCTGATTTTTGTCGCATGGATATACAGTGAAAATCTCACTTAACACGAAAATGAGGGGACTGAAATATATTTTCGTGTTAATCGATATCGCAAAAAAACACCTCATATATTAACAAAACTCGGTTTATTAGAGTACATTTAATTTCCAAAGATATGTATATATGTATGTATTCAGAGAAAATCAATGAAACAAAAACATTCACAAGAACTTAATGAAATTTAATACAAAATTTTCAAGTTTTTTGGAAAACAAAACAATTATTGATTTTTTAGAAATTAATCTCATATTTTTCTTTGCGTTGCCTTTTTTTAGCATCAAATTGCTCGATGTCGTCCATTTTGTTATTCATTTCATCTTTAGAATGGGCGTCTGAATAACTGCGAGTATTTTTCATGATGTTCCTCAATTCGGATGATGTGGGAACAGGAGCTGCATTAGTCAATCCATTTTCGTCGTCAGATTCTGCATCAATGATGTTTTTTGAGCTTTGAACGAACTACAAAATGTCTTTGTCTGCCATAATTGAGGCTGTACACATATTATCACCTACTGCAACGAACTCTCAATGATACAGTAAAAAAGTCCAATAATGCAGAAACTTTCTCAGATATTTCATTATATATATATATAAGAGTCGGCTCAGTTTCAATATCCAGGAGAGAAGTCTTTTCGTGTTAAGCGATTTTCGTTTCGCTTTAAGAAAAAAATGCACGAAAATACATACTCGTTCGTCGGGACTGTTGTATTATTTCGTGTTAACCGATATTTCGTCTTAAGAAGTTTCGCATTTAACGTTATTTACTGTATCAGGTGACTGTGGATGTGGAAAAAGTTTTTTGTACATTCACCAGTTTTCATTCAAGTAGATAATTCCCCCACCTCCTTTTTTTGCTGAAAATTCCTTATTAATATATTTTACCACAACGACAATTCCTTTTTTGCATCTGGATATTTTCTTGTGCCATCCGTTAAAATTTTTTTGATTGACTTTGTGTTAAAAAAATAAAAACTAGCTTTCTGAAAAGATAGACTATTCTTAGAATATAAAAAAATGTTCTATTTTTTACTTGAAACAATAATTATTAAATAGTTTGGTCAATAATGGGCAATAGTAAGTTTGGATTCTTTCCTTACATACTTCCCCAGAATTCCGATATTTGATTCGATACAAACACCTAATGACCATTGGGCTAAGCCAGTGGCGTACACAGGAATTTGTCAAGGGGGAGGGGATCCAGGGTTGGAAGTCCACCATTCTCGTATCATGCTCCAATACGCCGCCAGACATATTCTTTTGATTTTGTCGATTTTCGGGAATGAAAAGCAGTAAAAATTAATTATTGAATAAATAGTTAGTATTAATTAATAAAATTAATTATAAATGAAAAATATTTAATTAAATTTTTGCGTACTATATACTTTGGATTATAATCTATTGAGAAAAAAATCAAAGGCTGGGGGGGTCTGGACCCCCGTTTATGCGCCACTGGGTTTAACTCGCAACTTTCACATGATCACGTGTTCTCCATTGATTTCAAAACTTACATTACACTTACTTGTTGCTCTACTTGAAAAAGGAATTAGATAAAAGTTCAAATTTTGTTATTTGGTAAAAGTTTTCGAATACTAAGATTTTTCAAAAATTTTTCAAAATTGAAGAAAATGACTCACATTATACATGCACTTTTACATCGAGTGCATTTTATTTATATATGTGGATTATTATTGCTTACAAATGTATATTTTTAAAAAGATTCAACAAAAAGCAAAAGTTGGCTGCAGCAAAGCGCATGAATTGATTGGCTGAAAACATGCGATTATGACGTCGCATAAGCTTATGAACTGATTGGCTGGAAAGACATGTTTGTAGTTACCATGCGATGTCATAGCCGCAGGATTTAGCCCAGGAATAAGCATAGCGACCCTTAGAGGGGTTTTTTTTTAAAGTCCACTAAGACAGACCAAATTTGGAGAAAATGCTTTCTATATTTGAATCGAAAAATATATTTGTAAGCAAAGCTTTCCTTGCTTGAAGATCAACAAGCAATCTCGTAGAAAAAAGCGATAGGGTGCACTTGTCTCATCAAACTGGTACTAAAATTACGTGTACTTGGAGGTGTAGATGATATATGAAATTATAAATAAATGGAATGAAACTCTGTCACTATGTATTTATTCAACTTACATTTATCGATTTTTATGGTATAATGTATGCCTTATCTGACGTACAAAATTAACTAATGAATGCAATTATCGTAAAATCCGGCGTATAATGCGCACCCACACTTTCACGCTGCAATTTTTAATTTTTAGGTATATTCGCCGTATAAGGCGCACCCCCTTTTTTTACGAAGAAACGTGAAATGTACGTGCGTAGTGCTCTTATGTTTCGAAGTCATTTATTCGAGGTATTATTCAGGGGCGTAGCTACCGCCGTATCAATTATACGGGGCTTCCGAGCTACAGGGACCCCAATATGTATAACCACAGTCCCCCTAACAGAGTTTTCATAGTTAAAAAGGGGCCCTGAAGGAATATTGATACAGCGGCCCACTCAGAATTAGCTACGCCAGTGGTATTATTTCAAGCTTTAGGAAAATATACTGTACTCCTCTATAATTATATAGCCCTTTAAGTTTATAAGGAATGTCCTTTCTTTTAAATAAACAGTATTTCGATCTATGTAGAAGATTTAATTTTTTGCTCATCTTTTTTTTTTCTATTTTTAAAGCTCGCTTCTTTATACTCGCATTTTACGGTATTTGAAAACGGTGCGGCCCTCCAGTATTCTCCCACAATGGGGCCCTCGAGTCAAAACAATTGCGCGCCCCTGAATAAGCCAGACCGTTATTAGTAAAGACTGAATATTTTCATTAGATATTTTTATTCGAGTACGTCGTTCATTCTTCACGTGTTTCATCATTTAAAATAGTTGACCTCAAATGTAGGTGCTACCAAATATTGATGCCATATAAAAAAAAATTAGACTTAATTATTCTAAAAAATAGTCTAATTGAGATGACGATATAAATGAGACTCTAGTAAGTTCTTATATCTAAAGATGAAGAGATATTTTGAGCATTAAGATATGCTATTGAAATCCAATATGGAATCAAATCAAATTCTTCTATAAGCTGAAGGCAGATTGTAACTTTATTCATTCTACATTTGAATATAGAGAAGGGGTAATATTTTATTTAGACTAAAAATGGCGTCGTGAATTTAACAAATAATATCAATGATTTTTTGGTGGGGGATTGGAAATCAGATTTCTTATTCTTTTATCAAATCGTTGTTTATTTACTTTGAAATTGGGTATTAAGCTTCAATTTTTTCTTTTATATACTATTATTTTTTAAAAAATTCCAAATCTGAAATTAGTCGCCAAATCTGGAAATAGGATCTGGAATTAGTCGCCAGATGCGGATGGTATCGGAAAAGGGGAAATTGTTAATCCTGATGATCCTGATCAAGACAATGGAACAAAATTATTAAATTGTTGTATTGACATTGGTCCTTGACAAGTGAGCAAAATTTCGCATTAATCTGACGATTTAAAGTGGGTAAAAATTGAGTTCTAAGATTCCGTTACATAGAAGTGAAGTTAATAAGAAAAGTGTTAAAATGGACATAACATAAATTTCTACAGCAGAAGTTTGTTATCATTTACACCCCATTAACTCCTCTGAGAGATCATTTCCGTAAAACCCAACTTTACTGGATCTCTACTCAACAAAATAAACATGTTCGCCAAATTTTATATCTGTAGTCCTTATAATCCAAAAACGCAAATATGTATCTACAACACTCCCATTACACTGATTTCCGTAAAACCCGTTCTTAGCGGATCTCTATTCCACACACACACAAAAAAAAAACCTTTCTTAATTAAAAATTTTTAGGCCTTATAGTTCGAAAGTTCTCGTGACGAGTGAATGAGCCTTGCCAATGGCAGCCCATACCATCACACCAGGTGCAAGGTCCTTGCGATGATATCGAATACAAGCACACAACATGCGTTTTCCTCGGTGCCGCCAGGTATGCATACGTCCATCATGATGCTAACAGAGAACAGAGGCTCGTCTGAAAGGACGACGTAGTGCTATTCCTGTATCCAGATTTGCCATGGAGCGCATTACAGTCTCCGCGCATCTGTATGCTACAGTGTCAAGAGAAGCGGCTGTAATGGAACTCATGTAGATAGTACGTGGCCTGCTGTTCCACACACATCGTCACATTGTCCTTGCGAATACTTGTATTTCTGCAAATAATCCCAATTCTTGACAACAGATATGTGAAAAGGCAGAATGAACCTGCAAGTTCGAACTGCAAGCATGTTTCTCTACTTCAGCATTAGCTGCGAGAGGCCTTCGAGATCCTTTCAGTACGAATTCTTGAACCCATTGATTCCATATTCGGATGACAGTTGTTGAATTGCTGCCAATGCGTATAGCGACACATCACGGAACGATCAACCGCACTCTTTGTATAACAGGATCTTGCAAGTATCAAATTCCAACTCGTTCTGGTAACTAATTTTCCTTCTTGCACAAGGTATAACATGATATTCTTAATGCCAACCAACATTCAATGGTGATTTCCGAAAGAGAAAAGCACTGCGTAGCTTTTTATGTACCGAGGTTGAAATCCTCCTCCTGTGTCTTTCGGTTGTGCTTAAATACTAATTATTTGTATATCTTTGCAATTCTTCCCTTCATGCGAATTTGTCATTTGTATCCTCACTCCTCTATCGTGGTGTTGCAGTTTTAATGGCCACCAGTATACCTTAATTATCCGTCTTTCATTTAAATATGCAGCGTATCATTTTTTATTTGAATAACTAGATTAGCTGATATTGTACCCCGATTTATTCATTACTTACTAACGTCTAGACAACACGATAGAGGATATTGATGACGGACAACGTAATTTGAAACCCCCGGCACGGAACGAGATCAGCGCATCTGAGCTGTTACTTCACCCTCCAACTACCAAACTACGCCAAAGTAAGAATTGTAAAACTGGTAAGATTTAACTGGCATCAATCCTTTTACAATACGGGTTTTATGTGAAACCAAGACTCGAACGTACAACAATGGTCTCCTCGAGTTCGCGATCGTAACTTTTCAGTTACTACTAGCGTATTGCAGCCCTGCGTCAATAACAAAAGTCGAGCAAAAGAAAGTGAATAAATAAAATATACAATTACAAATTGTGCGTCGCAATGGATAATTTAACAAATACAAAGATCACATCGCTTTCACAACGCAAAACCTTCTGTAACTTACATAACCTGCAGGAGAAAAAAAGTAAGAAAAAAACTTAGTCTCCCTGTCTCCTATCAACCGTAATCGTAACACAAGGCGTTCCTAATGAAACAATGCGGGAAACAAAAGATTTTTTTCCGCAAGAAAAGAAAAAAAGTGCGTGTCGTGGGCGTAAAAGCATGGCCGTTCACCTTCTTCCCGAAGGCACAGAAGTTGGTCGTTCTTTTTGAGTCATCCACTTGAGAGAGAGTTCTGGAATGTGATCCCGCTACCGTTTCTTCCCTGCCCCTTGGGTGTCATTTCGGGTTCTGGTTTATTTAGATGGCTTTGTTTATGCGAAGCAACGAAACTCCCCTCGCTGTACTGACATTTATGAACCGGATATGTGCATGTATTTTAAGAGGCTAGGATATTCGTCATAGAGGGTCTACGGATCGCGGAGTCGTGCAGGACCTTCTGTGGGGAACGGTGAAAGCTTTGTCGCGTTTGGGAAGGTGTATTTGAGTTCATGGTTGCGTAAGGTACTCGTGATAACGTGCTTGATTAGGCAATAAGAATCGAATCAGTTTTATAACCTTGGAATTTTTTTTGTTTCTAGGGGAAATTATACTTGCGTACAGAATCATGATCGTTTTTAATATTGTGAAATCTTTATTCAACACAAAAAAAAGAGGGAAAGAATATGGGACTGTATTTTGACATTAAAATATATATATATATATATATTGTTGAAGCCAAGTTATTTAGAAAATGCATTTTCAAATAAATAATTTATTATAAAAATATAATTTTCTGTAATATTAGCAGGTAAAATTTCTATATCATGATTTTATATATTTGTAGATAAATCATTTCGTTGATTTAAACCAGTGCTTCCTGATTATAATTCTAAGTATATAGTACGTAAAATTTAATTAATTACTTGTTATTAATGATTAATTTTATTAATTAATGCTAATTATTCATTCAAAAATTAGTTTTTTACTGTGTTTTGTTCCCGAAAATCAACAAAATCAAAAGGGGAATGATACAAGAATGTTGAACTACTTTCGACCCCGGACCCCCACCTCCCTTGAAAAATTCCTGTGTGTGCTACTGCCGAAAGGTATGACTACATTTTCAAATATTAATTACAAATAAGCAAAGATATTCACAAACGCCCTCTTATTTCCATAAAGAAAATGCCAAAGTTTCTTTTACGTTTTATTGCAAGATTTTAATGTACGAACCATTAGTCGCACCAACACATTTAGTCTCCATACGAGTAACGAAATCTCAGCTTCTGCCAGAGCGGCCAGATTTTGTTTTTGACAATACATTACCGATCATCCTAAATCTTTTATGCTACTTATAAATTGTGGATCTTGAAGATAGACTTCGTTTATAGGTAGTCCGAAATTTACGCTGTGCATGTGTTGCAGATTTAAATTCAATAAACCGTGCTACAACTTACGCTTGTTCTTGCGGTGAACCCATTCGGAAACGAAAATGTTGCAAAACGGGGACATTGCGCCATCAAGTTTGCATTTCTTTAAACAGAAACTCTAAGCATTTCTGTACGGCACTTAAAAACCTTTGTATATTTTTAATTCATTTTTGAAAATGTAGCCATACTTATATCGGAAACCTTATATACAGGTGAAGATATATTGGTATTTTTTTTAATACTTCAACCAAAGAATGATGTTTGAAAATAAACCGTTAGAACTTATTAAAATTTTGTGAATGAGAGTTATACTAACGTCACACTATACTGGTGTACAAGAGCTATTGGTGACGGACCTCGAAATTTTGAACGTCGGTCAAGTGAAGAGGACGATACCTGAGCTGAAATCTCCTTCTCCTAACTTCCACACCAATGGGAGAACTTTCGAGCCTAAACATATTTAATGTGAATCGGCCTCTTCTACACGGCGGGATTTCAGTGGTACTAGGATCGAACTCATGACACGTCAACCACGAGAATGTAACTTTGTCCACTAGACTACCGCGGCCGCTCAAAACTTTGTGCAACACATACTTAAACATTGATGCACAGTGAAATACGTTTAACGCGAAAACTCTTAAGACGCAATATCGGTTAACACGAAATAATACAAAAATCCCGACAAGCTACTATGTATTTACATGCATATTATTAACAAGAAACGAAAATTTCGTAACATGAAGAGATTCCCTTTCTGAGAATGAACAAGATTCGGAAAACACAAGCCGGATTGGACTGTCCTGTTGCATTATTGGACGAATTCGTTGTAGTAGATGATGATAATGAGTGTACAGCCCTAATTATGGCAGACAAAGATATTTCGGAGTTTGTTCCAAAAATATCGTTGATTCTGACGATTGAAATGAAGTGAAGAAAGCAGCTCCTGTTTACACGTCATTCGAAATGAGAAACATCATGAAAAGTATGCACAGTTACCTAAACGCACATTCTAATAGTGAAATTAAAAACAAAATGGACGATATCGAACAACTTATTGACAATTTGAGCAAAAAAAAAAATGCGAAGAAAAATATATCAGATTATTTTCCAAAAACTCAATAAATGTTTTGTTTTTCAAAAAACTTGAAAATTTTGTATTAAAGTTAATTAAGTTCTTGTGAATGTTTTTGTTTCATTGATTTGAATTAAATGCATGCATATATACATATCTTTAAAAATAAAATTAAATGTTTTAAACTTAATATTGTTGATAAATAGGGTATTTTGCAATATCCTTTAACACGAAACTCTCTTTTAAGCGATTTTCACTGTATATCTTTTAACTAAAAAGTACAATTTATTGAACAGTTAAATCGTGTAATTTATTTTCAAAAAGAAAATAGATTGATATTTGGCTTTTTAACTTATGAACTTGTACGCTTACGAGAAGTCTTCTGCATCCGCCCAATGCTCATAGGGGTGAGTGATGGCCTTGGAAGCACTCCTTTCTCGTTAAAACAATTCGTTTAATTACCCAGCGTAGACACTGCCTCACTTTTCTAGTACTTCACCTCAGTTTACAGGTCAAAAAGGTTTGACACTTTGACGGATCTTTTGACACAGATCTTTATCAACCTTTCTCACTTTAAAACAAGGGCTTGCGCCCAACTGTCGCGACGTGGTATGGTTTTAAAATCATTACCAATTGACCAACACATCCGGTGGCTCTACTAGCGGGGTCACTGACATTTCTAGTCTCTTTATGATAACTCTCTATGTCTGCCGCCATTATCTTGTTTGTTTGGTGTTTTTCTGACGGGTACATTTTCAGAATTGAAATCTCAGGGGACGTCTCAACGTCCCATCAAGTTGTGGGAAGGATATCTCTTCGCTATCAACAGGTGACTGTCAAGTAATAAACCCTCCCGCCTTTTTTTTTATATATAGAATACATGACGAGCTGAGAATTATCTTCTTCCCAGGTTGTTGTTGATAGTAATGTTTTTCTTTGACACCAACACATACGGATGGGGAAGGGAGAAAGGAGATGTAAAATGTTTATTTATTTTGACTTCGACTTTTTTTTTTCTTTTTTTCATTTTTGGAAACGTGATTTACAGTTAAAAAAGTAATGTTTAATGCTGCATGGATTTGCTGAGGATGATCTATGTAATGTTTTTCTCATAAATTTTAGATAGTGTTTGTTTATAGAGTCAAATTTGTTACTGCACACCAGAAAGATGTTTATATTTCAGCATGCTGAATGGTGGAGTATGAAAAATATAAATACTTTTTTCATTCATCAATGTTACATTATACTAGCTCGTATACTCGTTCTTCGCACGGCTGAATTGAAAAATTAAACAATACAGATTGAAAGGTAAAGAAGTTTTTAATGAGTTATTTTACGTGAATTGCAAATTAAATAAAAAAGAAAGCTTTTTTTTTTGCATATCTTAGTTAGATATCTTAGAAAAATTTTAAGTCTGTAGGTCTAACAGCTGATAAAAAGGATTTTTTACTTATTTATAGCGTTCCGTAACTCCCTTGTGGGTCGATTTTTGAAAACAGCTTCCTAAACTGCTCTCTCCTCAGAAAAAGTAACATATTGTTACAAATTTTGTGTAATGAATGCTTAAAATAGAATAAATAATTTATATCTAGATGTGTAATACTTTAATATTTTCTGTTGTATTTATTTTATGTTAAAATTGTAATATTCGCAAGCTCACATTATAATGGTGATTCAATGGAAACATAGGGAAATTTTGGCGAAAGAGCCAAGTTGGCATTATTTTTGGCGACCATGTTGGCAACTTGGCGATTGATTCAACGGTGTAGAAGTTGGTATGCTGTAATGCCACTTGGTGGGGAGCTGCAACCAAGTGGATAGCACAAAAATCTTCTCTAGTGAAGCTAGACATTGCTATATTTTTGCGTAAATTTTTAATATTTACTTGTTGAGTTATTGTTTATATTATATTGTTTGTTATTGAACAGAAGTTTGATAGAGAATCTTGGGTAAATTTGTGGATTGGGGAAACTTGAGTAGTTTTTAACATTTTTTATCATGCTTATTTTTATTGATTCTTCATATGGAATCACGTCGATACATGTACGCTGTGTTAGGAAATTTCAAAAGTGTTAAAGATAGATTTTACTAAAAAAAAGAAACATTTTTGCCATGCTTTACACGATTTAAAAAACTGTAAAGACTTCAAAGTATGCGCTAGTTGTTAAAATTGCAATCTTAAATGGAGGGGATGGGTGCTGCTTTTAATCGAAATTGAACAGTAGTTGATTTTCTGAAGTTAATTTCGAATGAATGAGTGAGTGAATGTAGGGTTTAATGGAGCAAGAGTCAATTTCGGCTAAACTGCGCCAAAATGTTATATTTTAAAGTATTTAAGTACTTTAAATTTGGGATAATGATTGATATTGATTTTTAAGCTAAACTAACTTCTAAACATTTTATTCGATAAAATAAATACCATGTGTTTCCGAATTAAAGCCGATCCATGTGATGTAAGTCGAGGTTGTGTTTTATCCTCAAAGATTTATCCTGAATTTGAGTCCAGTACATAAGCCGTATGGAAAATAAGTCCTTGCAATTTTCAAATATGTTTTCATGTGGGTAAAAATGTTTCCAAGCTGGTAAAATGCGTGGAATATTTTCCAATCAAATTGCTACAAAGTAAAGCGCCAATGACGATAGTTTTATTTCTAGTTCATTTGTTACCTTGTACAATATCTGTGCAAGACATACTTAAGAAAATTATAATGAAAAATTCATATACGCGTACGATCGTCGACCTATGTTTCATGCTCTGGAGTAAAACTCATTGCATGATGATCCATATGCATCCAGACATCCCAATGAGTAAATGTTGATTTTACGAACTATGCGGAATTTCATATTCTGACACTGACATTGAAAGACTTATGTGACTTTTTTTTCCTTTTGGAATATAAGATCCATTCAAAAAACACCCTCAAAATTAAAACATTAAAACGCTTGCGCCTGACTGACTGGAAATATCGTATTCACTCGAACCTAAACGGCATTATTTTTTTCAATGTTGATGCTACTGAAAATCGAATGAGGCTTAGAATCGATGGCAAAACTTTTCTTGGATGAGGGAAGTAGAGTTTCCACCCCTTTCGAAGGGAAAAAATGTAACCGTCCATTCTGGCCACTTGTATCAGTGACTTACCCCATTCCGCAGTTCATCTCTGGTATTCAGTCTATCCTAAACGTCGTTGTCTGCTCGTATTTAGGAACTTTTTTTTGTTTATGCTTTCTTTTAATCACCTAAACATCAAACATATCCGTAATAGTATCAAGACGAGTTCACTATGATGCAGGTATGAAAAGGGAGGCAATTTTATGTGCAGAGAAAAAAAAACGGAACAAAGCAGCGGTCACTGAAAATTTGACACGGATGAAACGAACACTTGTCGATGGCGTAAACAAAATGATAAATGCTTGCAAATGTTCAGCCGTCTTTAATAATTTTTTTATATTCCTCTATAATACATTTTTTTTAAAAAAAATGTTGCATAATGTGCAGTGGATGGCACGGAAGACGATTTCGTGTGGGAAAATGGCGACACCGACATCAATTCCGAAGTCAGCTGTAACAAATCATTTTCGAAACATGATACTGACGGTTAGGTTAATTATATATTCATATGAGTATAAAGGGATGTCTTAAGGTACGGGACAAGTGGACCCGATCCCAGGGCCTCGTTTCGCTCTCAACTTTGCCTTAAGATCCTGTGTGTGTGTGTGATCCAGATAATTTTTATAGTCAAATATTATTTTCGTACATTTTTTGCAGCGAATTTCAAACTGCGTATCAACAGGCAAAAGTGGTAAGAATGTATTATTATGTGATGACCGTTGTCCATGTTTAGGCCTAGGCCTGATACCGTAAACAATTACTCAACTCATATAGTAGAAATACGGCCATCGTTTGAGTCGATTTGTGCCTTAGTTTTTGAGATTTGAGAGTCGTATACATTTATTTGTTTCAAATGACCATTTGAACGAATATTCATGCTATATACTGTCTACTTTTAAAAATATCAGGTAGTATCTACTTTTGCATAGCGGCCCAGGGCCTCAAAGAGTCTTTCATGAATCCCTGTGTGTATCTGTAAGTTTCCAATACTGGTAAAATAAATTGATTATTAGCTTCTTATTATTTCTCGTTAAATTCTTTTTAAAAAATTTCTTAAGTGTCGGAATTGATGAATATTTCACCCAATATTTTATATTTTCGCAAAAACGTGTAGAGAATTGAGTTGCGGCTTGGATTCGAGTTAATGCGGTATTAAAAAACCGCTTTTCCCTCTGCATTTTTTTCGTTATTGTCCGAAGTACCGTAAAATCCGGCGTATAACACGCACCCCCTTTTTTACGAAGAAATCTGAAATGTACGTGCGAAATCTCTTATGTTGTGTAAAGTCATTTATTTTAGGTATCATTCCAAGATTTAGAAAAAAATAGTATACTTTTAGAACTACAACTTTTTATATGTTCATAAGGAATGTCATTTCTTTAAAATAAACAGTATTTCGATGTATGCAGAAGTCTAATTTTTTTGTATGCTCACATCTTCTTTTTCTTTTCTTAAGCTCTCATTTTTTTATACCCGGCGTATAACGCGCACGCACCCTTAACTTTCGATCGTATTTTTTGTTTTAAAAGTGCACGTTATACGCCGGATTTTACGGTATATATAAGCAGAATCTTTACATACGCTTGCATACGTCCATCATGATGTTATACGCATAACCAAGACTTTTTTTAAAAGACGTCATAGTACCATTCCTGAATCTAGTACCACTGTCACCACGAGTTTCTATGCTGTAGTGTCAAGAGAAACCGCCATAATGGTCAATCTACAGGCTGTCCGTGCTGCTTCAGACTTCATCACACGGCCCGTTGAGATACTTGGGTTCAAATAAGCCCACTTACTGACTCCAGGTCCTGCAAGGCCGATCAAACAACATGTCTGTACTTCCGAGTATTAATGCAGGAGGCTGTTGGTACCCTGCAGGGCGTTAAGTGTGACCCTCCTGATTAGTGAGATTAAAAATATCGCCGAACGATAAACCTCACTCTTAATAGGCCATGAATCTGCTATCGAATTCGAAGCCTGCTACTATCGAATTACGACACGTGCTAGTAACCATTTCTCTTTCATACACTATTTATATACGAGGCATAACATGATCCTATCACAAACAACTAGCATTCTAATGCGATTTTCGAATGGGAAAAGTTTTACGTAACTTTCTTTTAATACTGAGTTTAAAAGAAAGAATTGTTCGGTTCTGCTTAAATTCTAGAGACTTGCACAGCCTCTATCATGGTTTTCATTCATGCGAATTTGACGCTTGAATCATTTCTCCTTCATCATGTTCTAAGTTCAATGGTCAGCAGGGCAATTTTCTCTATATTGTGACATAACACGATACAGCGAAAACTGGGTAAAGTTCAAAACATGCTCAAAGAAAAAGATATTGCAGGAAATAAGTAAATAAAAAAATGCATGGTTTGTAAGTTTTCAAGAGTTCCTGTTCTGATAAATGAAGTTTCGAGTATGAGTTATGTTATACTAAAGTATGAGAAAAGAAATGATATGATAACTGGGCGATAAGTATTTTTGCTAGAGGATGGATCACAATTAATGAAGCAAGTCTCAAATGTTAACAACTAATCGAAAAATATTTAAAATTATTAAAAAGTAATAAATATTGATTACAAAAATATTCTTTTACACCAATGCAAATAATGGCATGAATTAATATAAGCAACTAGTAAACACTCGCGCTATGTGTACACATAAACATATTAAAATTCAATATGTTGTGTGTCAATGATATATTATATTTTATATAAGAATAACAATTTTTAGAAAAGTAATTTTAATAAAAAAAAACATTAATAGACGTAATGGAATTTTATTCAAACTACAGATAAAAAACTAGATGTTAATGCTCATTTTTATTTATTTACATCACAGAATTCCCCCTAATGGGCTGCATATGGCAACTAAGCCTTTGAAGACACGATAAGTCTCCAAATTTGAGATCAATTTGATTGCGGAACCATCTAGTGGTGGCTCTCGCTACCAAATTTTGACGCTGGAAATTAAGCTCTTGCCCGATACTAAACATTGTGGTGAGTACCAGGACCACATTTATTCTCAAGGCTTCTTTTACATTCCACATAATTATGCGACACGAGTGCCTACGATTTTCGCTTCCAGAAAATCTCTCGACTCCAGGTGGGATCGAACCCACAACCTTAGGCTTAGAAGGTGGGCACGCGCTACCTTTAAGCCACCGAGCTGACATTAATACCAAAGTAAAAAATTTGTTGATACCTTTTTTTATTTTTAATACATTCTTAATGCTATTAATGCTTTAAATACCATTTCTGTATTTTCTCTTAAAATAAATGCAAAACATATTTGTAGATATAACTTTTAAGAAATTTACGTAACAAAACAAAAATTCTGTTTGAAGTTATATTTCTTTGCGAGCTCTACATTTATTAAAGTTTTCATCACTAAAAATAGCTACATTTGTGGAAGTGTGATTTAAATTTGTGATTTTATTAATATGCCGTCGTATTCAATTAAATCATTTCTTCAGTAGGTATTGAACTTTTATGTAGTTTTTGTTATTTTTCAAAATAATAATGGAATGTGAGCAGATTTTAGAAAAGACAGTATTTAGACAGATTTGTTGTGTAAACAGGTGTTCAATGAACTTGATTTTTTATTTTACTTACAGAAGTATAACGTAGTGCCACTGTACGAAATATCCGACCTATATTATAAAACGCAACTGCATTCCTTTCTATGGTAATAAAAGAATCTAATGGCCCAAAATGTTCGAGAAAATATTAGGAAGGATATAAAAGTCGTCTAAAAGAATTCGATTAAACTTGATCTGTTGGAATGTTGTCTAATTCCAAAAGAGCAGGACATGCATATTAGATGTCCTACTTGTGTAAAGTTGCCACCGGTTTGTTATATGAAATCGGGACACATGATCGAAATATAAAACTGATATGTTATACTTATCATTTAGAATAAAATAAATATAAATCATTGATATATGCACATGCTGTAAATATGTAAAGAATAAATAATTGTAACTCTAATCGTGTTTTTCAGATATTATAGTTTTAGAATAAAATTTATTTTCCGAATTTTTACTTATTCTAGAATTTTAAGGGAGAGAAGGAAATTCACCCTCTTCCTGAAGCAAATGTAATAAGTAATTTGTCTTGGATGTTACATTACCCCTTTCGTGGGCCTTAAGAAGGTTACTTCCCATCTACATGATCTTACAAAATACACCTACGGAAGCGCAAAACCCATTATATAATAATATATTGGCTATTATAACAATTGGAAGACTAATTCCCGCTTCAGTTTTGTGCTACTCTACATAATC
Organism: Trichonephila clavipes; assembly: GCA_019973935.1. Classification (NCBI taxonomy): domain Eukaryota; kingdom Metazoa; phylum Arthropoda; class Arachnida; order Araneae; family Nephilidae; genus Trichonephila; species Trichonephila clavipes. The sequence continues at coordinate 218,680 of BMAU01018009.1, read as the reverse complement.
TAGCGTTATGGCATCTGTAAATCGGACCAAAAAAAAGGTGGTACTGAAGAAGGAGTATTTTGTCCAAAAGCTGTCGCTGTATATAACGATGTCATGGGAAATGCTGATCATTTCGATCAAATAAATAAAAGATACCAAATAAGAAAATCTGTAGAATGGTGGCAGTGTTATCTTTTACTTTCTTATTGACCTTGCCATCATAAATAGTTTCATACCGTGGCAAGTGAACAAAAGAAACAAAAGTTCAGACTAGCTAACATTCCGCATAGCATTAGCTCGTCAGCTAATAGACAGATATTTTTCTCAAGAAAAAATAAGGGACATCCTGCTAGCTTCCAAGAAAAGAAGTGTGTAGTTTCGTATGATGTGCGCTTAGCCAGTGTGGGAAATCATATGCCAAACCAATGGTTTCCAACTATAGACAATGTGGGAAATGAATCAGAAAGGAACAAGAAAAGAGGATTCGCTACATGTGTGTCGAATGTGGTGGTGGGACTAATCCCCATCTGTTCTAGTGAAACTAGACCAGATCCATGAGTCCATAAATTTGTACAAAGTCTAAGAACAGCAGGGGGGAGGGAACAGCCTCCTCACAGGAAAACCCCAGACATTACAGGATGTGCTGTGGAGAAAACTAACTGATGTTACATTTGGGGCAAATTGGGAAGCTTCTTTTGCCACCCTCAAAATTCATGCACCTCAGGTGACCAGTCGAAAATCGTGAGAATGCCGTTTGATATGATCTGGAACCCTTGAATGATATGGCGGATCCAGGGTGTCTTTGAAAGTACCATGGGTGTACAGGAGGGACTACCCTCTTTGCAGAATGTGAAATCCCCTTGTGCATTGCAACATGCTACTCATCTTTTCATGACAAATAATCACCATTAAATTTTTCTTATGACGATGAATAGTTCTTTAGGAAATGTTCTCCCCCCCACACTAAAATTTAAATGTAAACATAAAATTCGGCAAAATAAAATATATTTTTTCAAAAGCTATTGTTTAGTTGTTAATATAACATAAAAAAACTGCGAGAAATTCAAAAGAGAAATAAATACCCCACGAAAGGGTTAACTAATGCAAACAATTCTAAGACGTCAGAATGAGTTTTTATTAACTTCACACCGTAAAGCAACACAAGGGCTATTGGTGACGGACTTCGTAATTTTGAACTATGGTCAAGTGTGATGAGGACGACACCTGAGCTTGAACCCCTCCCCCTCTTCCCCTCTTTCCAAACTTTCTCACCACCTCAAAGGCAGGACTATGAACCTCGACAGATTTAACATACATCAGCTCTTCTACACAGGTTTTCAGTGGAATCAGGACATGAACCCGTGACTCGACAGTACAGATCACGATTTCGTGACCATGACCACTAGGCTACCGTGGCCATTTAAGCTCACGAGAATGACCCCTGAATTCGTTCTTTTGACAATTCCGCGTAATTTAACTAAACTAACAATTTTTTAAGTAAAAAAATTAATATTCTTTAATTTCTTGTAAAGTTTAAAGGTATCATTGTACCAGGATCCCACTACCACATGTGGCTGTGGTAGCCTAGTGGTCTTGCTCACGGAATCGTGATCGGCATCTTATGAGTTTGAACCTTGTGTCACTGAGGACCCGCCATGTAGGGAGCTGATGCACGTTATATATGTCGAGCTCAAAGTCCTGCTTTTGGCGTGAAGTGGTAGTTTGGAGAGGGTGTCAGGCTCAGCTTTCGACAGCTCAGGTCTCGTTCTCGTCACGTCACTGAGGTTCAGAATTATGAGGTCCGCCGCCAATAGCCTTCGTGTTGCTTTATAGTGCAATATTAATAAACACTCACCTAATATCGCATAGTTGCCAAAAGATACTTTTTGTTGTTACTTAGGCCACCAGATCAAGGCCAGCGAAATTCAACACGGCAAAGGGCTACATATGCGCATGTCGTTAGCCGTAGCTTTAAGCATCCCACTGGTGACAGGGCAATTTCGCTCGATTCCACCCTAATTTTGTTAAGGTACCCTGTCACATGTCCTCATATTCTCTTAACTTCAAAATTTCATACAAGTCCTATTAAACTTTGAGTATTACTAACAGTTTTAAAACTTACATTAATACTTCTGGTAAACTGTTATATTCTTTTTTTTCTCAAATTATTATGAATGATCTCAAAGATGCAAGATTATTAAAAATGATAAAGATAAACTGTTGTTGTTTCTAATGCCACCTGTCTGACGATGTCAGATCGAGGCCACAAAATTTATCGCGGCAAAGGATTTGTTGGCTGTAGCTTTGAGCACCTTACAGATGACCATGCGATTTGGCTCAGTACCATCCTAATTTTGAGAGAGAACACCCTGGGGTGTACAGAGGCCTCACACTTCCCTTCCCCTTCCACTAACCTCACGAGAGGACTTGCGGCTTGACGAATATTTAGAGTAGCCCAATGCCGCGAAGGCACTATACATTTATAAGCATCCATGCCTTCTCCGGCTCAAAGGCACAGCAGTCAGCGTCACTAACCAATATACCGGATGGGCAGCGATACATTTTAAAAAAAATATTATTCGATTAAACGGGTAAAATGTATTGTGTCGATATGTTGTTATTGAAAAATTCATTAATATAATTAAGATCCAAGAGAGCTAAGGTATTTTTAATGTTTTTTTTAAAAATAATATAATGCTGAAGACTGATGATTTATTTTTTATCAAATAGTTAAAAATCTCTCTTGTAACTGAAACAAAATTACTAAAACCAATAAAATTTCGTGCCATTTGCATTAGAGTAGTTTTGATCAATTCAGGAAGTTTAAAAATACAATTTTCTATATCTTTACTGAAACTTATGTAGCAGAATGTTTACTTTAGTTTTCGAACGATTTTATTTGCATTCTTTCCTATCTTGTTTGTTCATACAACTGACGTTGTCCACCGATTGTAAATTCATACGTTAACGTGTACCAGTTTATTATCTTGCGTCTGAATTCTCTCTCTGTTTTTTTTTGTTAGACTTAAAAAATATCTCTTAATTGTTCTTGAATCTAAATAGTGTTTTTCTTAACACGCTTTTATTAGCTTCACTTGTATGTAACGGAATCTTTAAACTCGATTTTTGCACATTTTAAAAGGTCAGATTAATTCGAAATTTTGCACACTTGTCAAGGATTATTGACAATACAATAATATGAAAATTTTGTTCCAATGTCCTAATTAGGATTAACGACTACCCATTTCCAGATTTGGTGACTAATTCCAGATTTGGCGAATAAAAGGTTAAGTTACAACCCTAAAGAGAAATCGCTCATGGTTAATACAAATCCAACAAACAGACAAAAAAGTTCTCGATTCAAAACGTGTACTTTTATGTCTAATACTGATGCAAGTTTCAGAGAGGATATTGAGCTCTTTTTAGTGAAAAATATCTTGACTTTACACCTTCTTCCGCATTAAATATTTCAAACTTAGCGCTTCCAGATTTCCTTCAGTTGTCTGATCCTACATTTTGCAAACCAGGCCATATCGACGTACTGATGGGATGCCAATGGGTATTCCAGATTCTAAAAAAATGACGCATTCAAGATTAATTAATCAATGAATACACATGATAGTTTAAAAAAATAAAATTAAAAAAACACGCTTTTATTGTAGATCGAACTAAAAAGTAAAAAAATAATTCTTAATATGAGATTAAAAAATATTTTAAGATGCATTTTTGGAGGAATTCAGGAAAATGGAACATGTCGAAGATCAAATTTAGAGCTCTATCGATCATATAAGGAATCTGACATTGTTAACTTCGTCAAAATACAGCGAATTAAATGGGCAGGTCACGTTGTCAGAATGAACGAAGATCGCACCTCTAAAAAAAATCTTCAATGCTCAACCAATGGGCACACGAAGGAAGGGCAGACCAAATTTCAGATAGATTGATTGCCTAGAAAAAGATATCATAGTTTTAAGAACTAGGAATTGAAGAACACTGGCTGGAAGAAGGCTTTCCTAGAAAAGGCTTCTTGAGAAGGCCAAGGCCCACCCTGGGCTGTCGTGCCACTGAGGAAGGAAGGAAGGATGAGAATAAAATGATTAAAGAGAAAATTAATGTCATTGTGGTAAAAGTGTGGGGTGCTTTGCACTACATTTTTACACTAATTCTGCATATCGGAATAGAACTAGTAAGAAATTATAACAATTAATATCGAGCATCCCACGCTTTTACCACAATGTGTGACATTGATTTTCTAATTAATCATTTTATTCTCATATTATATTTTAGTTCGATTAGCTGTTGTTATTGTTGTTTCTAATGCCACCTGTCAGATCGAGGCCCACGAAATACATCGTGGCAAGGGACTAGATGTACGCTTGTCGTTGGCCTTAACCTTGAGCACCATACAGGTGACAGTACGATTTAGCTCGGAGAAATTCCAGAAGGGACGATAGATCTTTATGATAGATGGCGACACCATCGATCTCCACCTCCACAATTTAGGCATGGAACTGAAGGGGAGGGCAATATTCTCCAGTTCCCTGCACTCGTGATTTCAGCCCACAAGACTTTCGAACCCACTTATTTAAGGAGCACGTACTCTGCGTGTACTCGGAATGTATTTGGTGACATTGGGCATCTAATCCAGGCTTTCCTGTCTGGAATCCGATGCTCTAACCACTAGGCTACCTACGGCCTCGATTAACTATAAAAGCGTGTTTTTTATACTATAATTTATTTAGTTTTCACAAAGGAATGAATTCTAAGCTATCAGCCCAAAAGTATTGGGTACCTTTTTGCTGTTTTCATGGGCACATCGAAATGGTTTGAATTGTGTGTCTTAGAGTTTTTTCATTTTATAAGTTTTTTGAGTCAACGTAATGATAACCCACACACAACCATATACCTTCCTTAATTATTCGATAGACTTCAAAAAGCACACTGGATTTGTAAAAGAAAATTTTCAGATTTATAGGATGTTATGCTTCAGCCTAGATGGCAACATCGTTACCTGCCCACATTTCAAAATTATGAAACGTATTTTGACTGCGTTATACAAAACTTTACATTCTGAAGAAACATGTAATTCGAAACAATCGACAAAAAACAAGCAAATAATTTTTTTTGTAGAAAAGTCTCTAAAAGAGATTTGTCTTGTTAAAACTTTAATGGAAAATAGTTTTAAAAATTTACAGGAAGATACTAGTAAAATTTGTGACATTTCACGTGTCTTTTCTTTAACAAGTCCTTTGGGCCAGAATTAATGGCAACTCTTTTCCAACCAAATCCAAGAAATGGAATGTGAATAAGAGATGCAAATAAATGGACTTTAAATATCGGATCTTAGAGTAAGCGAGATGGAAATGTAAAGGAATGTTAGACAATTGATGTGAGTTGTGGCAGTTGATGGTTACTACAATTCGTGTTTCAAGTTTGAATGAGTTATATGTGACGTGGATACATATATTGGTGCTTGATTAGAAGGAAGCCGTACAGTGTTGCATCCCATTGCATATAAAGACAAGAGCTACTACAATCTATAATAAGGTAGGATTGATTACTTAATATTAGAATCGAGGATTAGGTGGTTCGCGCGCGCTTATTGATATTGGTCTGAATTGGATTAGGTCTTATTATAAATATATATATTGTGTGTTGCGTATTGCGTCATCGTAGATTCTCTCATATTAATGATTATAATTGAATTTGTTAAAGGTTTAAGTTGAGTATCTTAATAAAGTCATATTAAGATAATGTTTGATCCTAGTTCTTTCGCTAATCCTACACCTCTAGCTCACGCTGATACTTCGAGAGATGTACTTCCAAGGGGAGGAACATCACAAATTGAACGAAATTTTTTAACACTATTTCAATTTACTTGGAAGATCATTTAATGGCTTTTCAGATCACATGTAAAGGCCTCAGATTCTAAAACCTGATGACAAAAAATTTCTTTCGCTGGATATCAGATTGAGCCTTCAGATCGAATTAAATGTTCGCAGAAAATAACATTTGATCCCCAATGTAGAACCATTTCAATAATTATTTTTAGATATTCAGTATCAATTGAAGAAGATATTCACGTTTTCTTTCGTGTCTTATGGTAATGAAAGCTTCACTTTTAAAATAGTGTATTCATATTTTTATTCTTAATTATTCAAGTACGTATTTTTAATTAAAGCATTCATAGTTGACATTCTATTAGAATATTCTTCATAACGTCATAAACTAGGATTTTAATGGTGTAAAAAAGATCGTAATTTTTTTTTTGTGTATTTGTACACAATCGTTGAATAATCCTGGAATCAACGACTCTAAAATTCAGCTCTTGTGGTAAAACCAAAATTAATAGATTAAAAATATGTAATAACACTAACGTATGCATCTATTATTGTTTCGTATATCAAACTATTTAGTTTTTTTAATATAAATATTATTTCTTTATTTTGAATCATTTTTTAATTAACAATTTGAATTATACAGCAGTTATAGATATTATTTAGTTGAAAATTATCATCCGTATTTTTTTTTATCGTCTGCTTTAATTCAGTATAATTCATGTAACTCTGATTTATCTGATTACTTAATTTATTTGCTGATATATAATCGTCTGTCGTTAAAATTGTGTTGCTTAAGTTGGCATCTTTTTTAATTTTTCTAAATATGTTAGCTCAGTCGGGGGGAAGTCAGACTTGTAATGCATAATTAACGCTGGTTGATCTTCATATGTATTTAATTTTTGTATATTTTTAGCATCTTTCTAAGCATTTGAATGATTATACCAATAAAAGGCGTTTGCGGAATATATAAAAACTTTGGATGATATTGTTCACAATTATATATTCATTGTTTTTAAATGATTTGTGGCAAACTGAGAGAAAAGTGAAGCTTTTATTTCAGGAATGAGACGATGCACATTATAATATTTATAAAATTTTGTACAAGCATAATAAGATAGAAAAATAAAACAAGAAATTGCTGTAATATCACTGGTAAGTTAGTTTTTTAATTGTGAAAAATATTTCGAGTTTCGCGTCAAATTCTTCATAATGCAAGCAAATCATTACCGCAATCAACCATATTAAACAAGTGTATCAGTTGAATAGATATAATTGAAAATGGCGTCCTTTAAAAAATTTTCCTTTTTGACGAGAGATGACCTTCCACTTCCTAGTTGATTTACTCCCAAATAATCAAGAGTCTACTCTTGTTTTAAGTGAAACAAATAATAGCTATAATAAATTATTAAATATTGCCTATTTTTATGGATAAAATGGTCATATAGCCTTATTTCATCTCAGTATAAAAATTCGTTTTTATTATTTTAGATTAACATCTATTGTTGGTTAAAAATGAAACAGACAGCATATTATTCACTCCACCGATCTATTTCATGATTTCTAAAGTAAGAAAAATTCATAATTCTGTAATCACGAGCATCAAACTCATGCTAATGTAGTTTTAAAAACGTGTTTATATGCACATATTACTAAAAACAAATCGATTCTTGTTCCAAATGAGCCTATTATGTTTCCGATTTACATATTGTTTTCAACATACTGCTCATTTCCTGAAAATTTAGAAGTTAAAGACATTAGTCATTATTTTCATAAACTCTGATTTTGTTGTCGTGTTATAACAATACACACAGAGAGGTCAAAACTGTTTCGATTTCTATTTAAAGTAAATATTCTTTAAAAAATTTTATTCTTTCATAATCGATCCATGAAGCATAAAATTAGTCCTTTTGTTGATTCAAATTTTGTTCGTTTAAATAAAAAAAAAAATTACCTTAATTCTCCATTCATCTCAAACTTTTTCATAATTCCTACTTTTATATATAGTTCACTCTCTCCCTATATATTAATTAATTTATTTATATCTTGTTCAAATTTTCAATCGTTAATAAAATACTTTCTATTCATCCATTCAAATAATTTTTTTAAAACTTGTAATGAATGACACTTGATTTTAATACAAATTTTTCAAATATTAATTCATCAGTTAAGCTTAATTAATGAATAAATGGTAACAAACAAAAATAATAGTCCAACACCATACATAAAAAGGAAAATCGCTCGTTGTGTCCCCGTAGCCCAATAGGTAGCGTGTTGGACTTCTAATCCAAATGTCGCGGTTTCAAATCCTACCTGGGATGACCTAATTTCTGAGAATGGGATTTATCAATGAATGAATAGTAACAAAGAAAAATAATAGTCCAAAACCATATATAGAAAGGAAAATCGCTTTTTATTTTGCCGCTTAATATTGTGATTCTGTCATATATATATATATATATTAATTGTAACTATTAAATAAAAAGTAACTAAAAAATAGCATTTTTCTTTGTTGATTTAAAATAGGAATTGACTTTCAATTTTTTTATGTTACTTGTTTACTTTTAACACATCTTTGATTTCATTTTTAAACCTTTTATAACCATTTTTTTTTATTTTTCAGCAATTTTCAATAATTTCTTACTTTTTTTTTCAGTAATTCAGTAGTGGTGTGGAATTTTTCAGATATAAACAGTGATTGATAAAGATTGATTAACATTACATTTTGAAGCTGTGCTAGGGCTTATTTAAAGTTATTTATTAACAGTGAATGCTTAAGTTCGACGAAGTGCCGTTATTTGAAATTAAGGAATTATTTTTGAAAATAACCAGTTTATCGATAAATGTTTACTTTTTAATTTTCTCATAAATTTATTACACAGAATTTTTTGAAGTATAGAAATTGTGTAAGTGATAATGAAAATTCTTAGGGAGGATGAGAAACTAAGATGAATGCTGTTTTTTTGGGGGGCGCAATGAATGGCTGATTTAAGATTTCAATGTTGAACTATAAAATTTCTCTTAAACTGTAGAGCATTAAAATTTTTCTAAAATACCTCAGCATTTTCCTTAAGAAATTCAATTTTGTGGGTTTTGTATTTTATAAGGAATTTCTTTTCTAATACGAAATATCAAAAAAAAAATTATGAGCTAGAGAATACAATAATAATTTTTTAAAAATATCAATATACAACAATTATAATAATTTAAAATAACGTAACAATTATGTATCACTTTTTTATTAATTTATACTTTTTGCAAATAGTAATACAATAAATAATTCGTAAGATAAAGATAATAAATATATTTTTTTTAAAAAATAATGTTATAATAAATAGATTTCTTTCTAATATAATAATCTAGAGGAATATTCTCAGAATCAAGAGTTTTCTGGAATAATTGCAGAATCAAAAAAAAAAAAAAAAAAAAAAAAAAAAACCTTAACTGTCTAAGATAATTATTTTCTGACTTAATAATATTCTTAATTTGAAAATAATTTCTTTTTTCTTTAAAACTTATAATCATTAATAAAATCCATTTTTTATCCGACACAATACACGCGTGCGCGTTTTTCGATTAAAATAAACTTTATTTTAATTTATTTGTTTTCACACACACAAACGATTGCAAATAGATTTTTAATATATGTTTTTCTCACAATTATATTATTTCGATTTTTTTATTACAAGAAATTAAAAATAGGAAGCAACGAGTCTACGAAAAAGATAAGCTCTATTATATACCTTACTCTTTTTTTTCTTAATTATAATTCTGGTTATCATGTATTTTTAAAAAGTCTGCCTTGCGAATTTGTTTTTTTTTTTCAGTTTCAGGGACGAAGATTACTTTTATCTCAGAATGCTTGATGTAATAGGCATTCTGTGTAAGACATAAAGATTCATTCGCGTGAATATAAAAGGAATTTTAAAAAAAAGTTTGTTTCATTACTCTTTTAAAAAGTTGAAGAACTTTGTTCATAAACATCATGAATCTCTTTAGTAATACTCAATGCTTTTTAATGCATGAAGCTTCTGTTACTGAACGTAAGCAGAGAATTTTTTTACTTATTATTTATGTGGGAAGGAGAATGAATTGCTTATAAATATAAATGCATAAATTCTACATACATAAATACTACAATGTGGCAAAATTCTTCGTTAAGGGTTGAATAACACATTTGAGTTTTGTTGTTTGAGCAGTATTTTTAATACATTTTTTAAATTAAACTGTAATGATATATACTGTCCTTCCCCTTAGTGTGCATTTTCATACACTTGTTGGTGGTCTCCATTTTTAATTTTTCTATTCGAAATTTTGTGTATATCTGTGTTTATTATTGTTCTTTTTAGTTGTTTTCTATTTACTACTATTTTCTTTTATAAGTTATTCTTTACAATTCGCTATTTTTTACCATTATCATTACGTGAAAATTTTTGGCTTAACTTGCATTCAATTTTGGTTTCGTTTTTCTTTATTTTTCGTGTACTTTTATGTATAAATTTTTTGCTTTTGGACAGAGGATGGTATTCTATACAGCAAAATTAACCCTACTTCGCTATCCTAAAGCAATGGCAACTTTAGAAAACATAATAGCTTAGCTTTTTGGTTCATTTTTTTATCATTATTGGTCACAAGTTCTTGTTTATACTTTTCAAAATTTCAACTCTCTATATTGTGGATATTTATTAAGTCAATGTTCATTTGCTTTATGTATGTATGCATAAATATATTTATGTATGTGTATATATTTTTGTTTATTTTTTTAAAAAATCTTCAAATGCATTTCGTCAAAAAATTTTTTAAAAAAATTTCCAAACAAAAAAAATTGAATTAAAAGTTTGTTGCAAAATTATTTAACACACGACTCTTACAGACTTTCCTTAAAATATTTCTTTTCCTTTCAGACTTACTGTATCAAAATTTGTATTGAAGACATTTTTATCTTACAGTTATGCATAAAATATTTACATAACTGTGGATATATCATAGCTAATTTTAGTTTTTAAATGAAATTAATGCGATTATCTGTTTGAAATTGTCAAATAAATTAAAAAGAAGAAAGAAAGTACAATTAAAATAACTATTTACTCATCATTTTATTTAAGATCAAGCTATGATATATATATTGCTCATGGCTTCAATATTTTTAATTTTCTGGATTGACTTTAAAAAATAAGCATCGAATATACAAATGCGTTAATTATAACCTGAATTCAATTTTCTGAACAACAAAAAATTTATAGAATGTATTACGTTTAGGAAATGAATAATTAATAAATAAAATATGAATTATTTATTACACCATTTACAAATATTGATACATGTATACGTTAAATCACTTTCAATTCAAAAGTGTTTGTTTTACGATTTGTATTAGGATGGTTGTTCCCTTCCTTCTTAGACTTAAAAATTTCTTATGAAATGAACGTTTGCTGAAAGTTCAAACACTTATTAATCAGTTCTTTCGATTCAATAAAGATCGCATAAGACTTAAATATTCATTAGATCGGTATGAATTAGAAGATTCCAATTACTCTGTAATGGTCCGTAAGCCGTTAAAAACTCAGCTGCCAAAGATGTAATTAACTTATTTAAAAAAAAACTGGGTTTTTTTTTCACAATTAGCTATTAACGAATGTAATAAGTATAAAGATTAATATTATAATTGGATGCATTTTACTTAAATATATTCAGCATTTAATTTTAATTTTATTTTATCTTTATGTAAAAAAAATCTTCTGTGCGTGTGTATGTGACTAAACTCCTCCTAAGCGGCTGGACCGATTTTGATAAAATTTTTTTGTGTGGGTGCAAGTGGATTCGAGAATAGTTTAGATTTACAATTCGGTCCAATATCGCAATTAGTTAAAAAGCTATTAATTAAAAACATTCAACTCAATATTCACCTGCATTGTTGTAACAACGTTATTGTTATAAAAATGTCTTAAGTTGGCGTTGAAAATCGATTTTCAGCCAAACTGGCCAAACCGGGTCTTTATTGTTACAAAAATGCAGAGGAATCATGCTTTTTTAGCATTTTTTATTTAATATCTTTTCAAATAATCTTTATATATGTAATTCTTCTGTACGTGTATATGTGACTGACTCCTCCTAAACGGCTGGATCAATTTTGATGACATTTTTTGTGTTGGTTCAAGTGGATTCGAGACTGATTTAGATTCACAATTCGGTCCAATATCGCAATCAGTTAAAAAGATATTAATTAAAACCCTTAAAACGCATAATTGTTTTACCCCTGTGTGCTGTTTATTCTGCTAATGCGCGGCAAGAAAAAAAGAAAGAAGAGGGGAGAATTTTTTTCGATATTTTTGCCGTTTTTAAGATTGCAATCTAATTTTTCTATCAAAATCAGACAAAAAATAATTACAGTATCCGAAAGATTATTCATTTCGCCACGATACGGCATATACCTTTATATATATAATTCTTCTGTGCGTGTGTATGCGACTGAACTCCTCCTAAATGGCTGGACCGCTTCGGATGATATTTTTTGTGTGGGTTCAAGTGGATTAGAGAATGATTCAGTACACAATTCGGTCCGATATCGCAATTAGTTAAAAAAATGTAAGGGCGCGCGATTGTTCATAAAAAAATCAGGAGCAATATTCTTGAGGCCACTATTTTGAGCGGCAAACTTCAAGGGGAGAAGTTGTACTTCTTACACATATCCCAATGATTCCTTCAGACTCACCTACCCATTTAAATGTTTGCAATTTTCAATTCACTTGGTATTCGCTATGATCAGTAGCGCACACAGGAATTTTTCAAGGGGAGGGGGAGTTGAAAGTTCACCATTCTTGTATCATGCTCCTTTTGATTTTGTCGATTTTCGGGAACAAAACACAGTAAAAAATTAATTTTTGAATAAATAATTAGCATTAATTCATACAATTAATCATTAATAACAAGTAATTAATTAAATTTTACGTACTATATACTTAGAATTATAATCAATCGGAAAAAATCAAGGGCTTTGGGGGGTTGTGTGCGCCACTGGCTATGACCATTAATAAGTCTCAAGGTTAAGCAATGACAATTTGTGGCTTAGATTTAGAAAACCCTTGCTTTCGCACGGCCAATTATATGTTGCATGTCTGAGGTTTGGCAAACCATTGCATTTGTTTGTTTATACCCCTCAAGGATTAACCAAAAACATTGTATATTCAATGGCATTACGATAAATTTATTTTTTGTGCATTAAAAAAATATACCTGCTATGAAAATAGCTCGAGTTTTATCTTTTTTACCCTTTAATCAAATAAGTTTAAGTTTCTATTCAGAATAGGTTCTATATTCAACTTAGTTCATAGTAAATAATAGGTCGGATTGTGGTAATTGTACGTATGATGATGTCAGGTATTGTAATAACTTTCTTTATAAAAAATTTCATCAAAACGGTCTAGATTGTTACAATTTATTCAAAAAAGTTTGTAACTTTCGGATTTAAGACGTGTGTACGTCTTACGTCTGTCAGGACCGTTAGTTAATTTCTAAAATTTAATTATTGCATTTTTGATAGATTATATTATTTACGTTTAAATAATGTTGCGAGTGCTAACGTCATATAATTATATAATAATATTGATTATTGCTAAATTGTTAAAGTGTGAAATATGACATATTTTGCACATATTTTAAATAGCAACAGCAATAATTTATATAATTTAAGTTGTAAAATTTGAAAAAAAATTCTTCTTTTTTTCTGCACTGTGTATAATTATTTTTATTTCTGTTTAAGTAATTTAGCAAAAATATTATGTTATATATATTCTGTTTTCTTTCATTATTTAACAATTAATCTACCATTAATTAAAATGAGATGTATTTTTAGGGAAATTTTAACAATTTATCTTCAGGTAATTTATGAAGAACAATGCATGGAGTTGTCTTGATGTCAAATTGTTTATTTATTTACTCTTTAACGGTCTCTATCATAAATTAATTTATAATTTCTCAGTGGCTCAACAGCCCATGAGAGCCAAGGTCTACTGTGCCTATCTCAGTATACTTGCCCTTGGGCTCTGAGGTGCATGAGCAGATGTACCGGTCAGGTGGTCAATCGGAAACGAAACCCTCAGTGTTTATATCCCAAGCAAGCTTGGCACTCATTTATTGACCCACTGAAGGGATGAAAGGCTGAGTCGACCTTTCCCCTGCCTGGGGTTTGAGACTCTGACCTGTGATGTGGAAGCATGATGCACTACCACTCAGCCACTGGGCTGATTCCCACGATTTCGCTCAAATGATTTGTTTCCTCTTCAGATTATGTATCCTGCCAATTTTAGACTCGAAATGAATCATATAATTCAGCTAAATAGATCTATCTTCGGATGCTAAATTTTAGTAAGAAATAAAAGGCTTTCTTCATTTAATTTTCATCTACGTGAAGAATATTATCTTTGTATGAGACCCGTAAAATACCAGAGTAAAATATTCAGATTCATGTTTCTTTATCATACACATTTTTTAGCGCAACATGATACATTCAATGTTTCTAACAAAATTGGAATAAATTTATTCCAATCAAATAACAAAAAGAACACTTCAGCTGCATCTAGATTCTTCGCACGAGGCAGCGTTTCGCATGAATGGCAGACGATCGGTTCTACCGTCCTTGCTGCAGCACCCGAGATACGTCCTTGGCCTAAATGTTGGAAGCGACTGCAGCTTAGGAGGAAACAATGACTTCGTGCATAGCCTTCGACCCCCCTTGAATGAGACGCTTTCTGTAGAAAAAGTGTACATGCAGATCGGATCTCGTGTCTTGCCTTAATAAAAGATTCTTTTTTTAAGAAAAAATTCTGAACCCCAATTAACGCCTCTAGCAGAACTAACTGAAAATGCTTTCATCTGATGCGCGGTAAATGTGATCCATCAATTAACGGATCTGGTCCATGTTCTCTTTTGTTCTTTTCATGTTATAAGGTGGGTGATTGTGATTGATTGTGTTCACGTGTGATAACAGAAGGATAGGAGAAAAAAATTAATAAAAAGAATATGTGGTATTGTTTTAATGTAAATTTTGTTTGTACTCTTAATTGTTTTACAGCTCCGAAGAATAATAATCACAATGTTTGCTGGTTTGAGGTTACTTATTGCCACCTAAAATTAAATTTCAAGCAAAAAAAATGGAATTTACCCAACAAAAGAAGTTATAAATAAGTGAAGGAACTGATGGTGTAAGAAATGATTGTATGATTATCTATTCATAAGAAAAACGTATTTGAATAGTTAATGCAAATAATGTTGGAATTTGTCATTAAAAATTAAATGGGGAATTAATTTTGAAATAAAGTTTTAAGCATTTTTTTCCCAAAAGGATTTTTGAGTTTTGAATAATTTTTTAAGTTCATGTTTTTTTTTTAACAAGCTGAGTTTCTATTAATTGGGAAAATGTGACTTCGAATTCAAATATAGTTTGATAACATTATATCTGCTTTGTGCAAAAAAAAACCTTTCTCGGAGATATTTGTATTTTATTAAATACGACTTATTCCTTACGGCATACGCATATTTCTTAGTATTTCCAAAAAATCTTTCATTATTTGGCTGGGAAAGTTTAATTGAGATGAATATTCACTCAGATAGATAAACTAAGCAAACAGATAAATTTATCAATTGAATAGGAAAAAGTATACAACTTTTCTTTTCTACACTGTTTGTGACAATTGCTAAGAAAGAACGTTTTTTAGAATAATTAAGAATAATGATTGAAGAAATAAAACTAAGTACATATTTAGTAGGAACGATGAGCATTTATTACAGCGCAAAATGGTACCGACATCGAAGAATTAAAAACTTAAAAATAAAAAAAAAAGATGCTCCTTGGATGATTTCAAAACAGCCACAAAAAATGCATCATTCTGCATGTCAGAATGATGCAGACATGATTACCTTAAGATGAGTGTTGAGCACGGACACTAATGCACATTGTGCATCTTTTCTCCATGCTTTTCACCCAACTATTGAGGTGTCCTTGGTGGATATTGTCCTTCTCCTTTCTCAAGGCGGTTTTGAGCTCTTGCACTGTGCGGAGAGGGATGGTTCTTTGTGCAACACGTCTACCAAGAGCATCCCAGGCGTGTTCAATAGGATTTAGGTCGGAGGAGTAAGCAGGCATTTTCATACGGAGAGTATTTTTACTTTGCAATGTGTCCGAATCTCAACACTTCTGTGTGACCGCGCATTATCGTCCATAAACAGAAAGTTTGGACCTACAGTACCCCGATCCAGAATAATCCCTCTGTAATACTGTTGGGATACATGAAGCGATGTTCTGCCATTGTTCATGATGCCTGCCCACACCATCACGCCTGGGCCATACCGATCACGTCAACAGACAAACTTTTGGGCATAACGTGTTCCACGCTCTCTCCACAGTAATTGGTAGCCAGAATCACTTGTCACACTGAAACGCGATTCGTTGAAGAACATCACTCTAGACCAATTTTGGTGATCCTAACCAACATGTTCCTTACACTGCGTAATCTCTCTCGACGATGATGTGATTGAAGTGGGATGCAACGAACAGGCTTTCGTGCATTCAAACCAACTTGATTTATCGTCGAGAAGGTTCTTGCTGAAACATGAGTACCGGTAGCGGTTGCAAGGTTTACAGTTATCTAGCCAGGAGTGAAGTTTCTGTTCCTTTTTGCCGCGAGAGCTACATAGCGATCCTCTAAAGGTGTGTTGTTTCTACCTCGACCCCCGGCATGCTTTTCAAAAGTATTTCCACCTTCAGCGGCCTTCTTTAATAGCGAGACGACACTCTTTGATATACCCATTGCAGCAGCTACAGTAGTGACACTTTGGTCTGCTTCCAGGCGTCCAACTGCTCGTCCACGATCGTAGTCACTCAAATGATGTCTTGCTGACATTTTGCTCTTAATTATTTCAAGAACTAAACATAATCTCAGATAAAAATCTTTTATAACGTCCAGCACTATTTTTTCCAAACTTCAAACAGCATGAATTTTCATATGAATCACGAGCTTGTATGCACTTTATTTTATACAGTTCACGATACCTGGTCTATCACGCTCTCTGAACTTGAATTTACTTTTATTTGTCAGCTGTCTGTGACGCAATTTTGTATAAATGACTTGTTCCTTAGCAATTATCAAGCAGTGTAAGATAAACGAAAATCTCAAATATTTTGTATGTGTTACCTTAGCTAGCATCTTAAAAATAGTGTCCTCTCTTTTTACCCTTGGAAAAGCTCTAGTTAAAAATTTTAAATAAATTATTGACAAATTTATTTTTAAAAATTACGAAAATATCTTCACGCTTCTAAAATTAAAACTATTTGAAATTTTTTACGTAGTCTTATCTTTTGATCCCTACGAGTATTATGAGACAAATCATTAATACTAAATTTAAAGTTAGAATTTATTTTTAAAAATTTATAGAACTTTACTAATCTATGCCCAAACATGTATGGTACCGATTTTACGAAATTCGAATGTGAAACTTATAGGAATGAATGAAAATTGAATATATTAGGTAATAAGGATATTTTAACTCTTTAGACATAATTCAGTTCGTTCCTATAAACAAGAATTATTTCTCTCATTACCATGTGTTTGTGAGACAGAGAAATAATTCGTTCTTTATTAACATATATCGTTAACTACCAATAAACTTTATTTTATGGGAATTAGTAACACTTTAAGTAGAATTTAAAAAAAAAGAAAGATCACAGTTCAAGCCGTTAGTTTCAAGCACATGCAAAAGCAATGTTTTTTATAATTTAAAAACATATAAAAGCTATTCATTTTAAAAAGGACATTATGTATAAAAAGAAATTTTGTAGCCTTAAATGAACCTGGAAATATCCCTTTAAACTACATGGATCTTTGTATAAGTCGACGGCCTCAGTTGCAGAATCTTTCTGGACTCTGAATGCTAATCACTTAGATTAACATAATTCAAGGTTGTCGTCTAACGATGATGGTCATAAAATGTTTCGATCTCTTAATCAGAGATGGGCCTTAAGATAATTATGAATGCATTTATGCTCTATCATTATGCCTTAGAGAATCTTAGGAATTGTGGCATCTAATTTTGGGATCAAAGATTTTTGGAATTAATTTTCTTTTTTATGAAGGCATTAATCCACTTGTTAAGACTCACGTGTCTTTACAATCTCAGATGAAAGATGTCATCTATATATCGTTATTACTAATGAAGTGATAGAATTGTATTCTGATATCTATGAATTAATCTATAGCAATGAATTTCTTTTAATAATTTAAAGCTCTTAAGCGATCATTTTATATTTATCAAAAATGCTTCAAAAAAGGAACGTTTTTTTTATTGTTTATAACTAAACACCATACTGATTCCGTGAAAATAGGAACGTTTTTTATTGTTTATAGCTAAACACACCATCTGATTCCCGCCTTCACCACACTCAAAAAAAGAAATGCTGTACGAAAAGCATTTTAGTACCATAGACAAACTGCATCACCTTTTCAAAAGACTAGTACTAAATAATGCACCATAAGAATTAAAAATAAGCGCAAATCAAAGGGGGGGGAAGAAAATATCAGTGCCCCTAAGTGTACGGGCAAACCAGTTGCGACCTATTTTCGGTAGCCCGTATGTTGTATGGGCAAACTTTTTAAGAAAAAATCTAAATATTACCTTAACATAATTCTATCACTTTCAATTGCATTATCGTTGTTTAGAGTACTTTGAGAGAATAAACTACTCTTTCACAAACAAAGATCATCTTAAATTTAAAACGTGGATTGTATATTTACACTGCTGGACAATTGCTAAGGACGGATAACACTGTCATCCATAGCAAGCACAAAATGAAAGGAAGCAAAATGTGGAAAATTAGAATAAGTGCGGGATATTAGTAAGAAGTATGAGTATGCAAATTTTTTTCCACGTCTGTTCATCACGTGATAGCGTTCATAAGAGCTTTAAAGGTTTTGACGCGTGTGGACAGTTGTTGTTTCAAGTCAAAGTTTTACAGGAAAGATTTAATAGACGAACTTCAAATTTTTGGCATGTCTTCCCGACATCACATAGATGATTTTATGCGTGGCCGAATTATTGGAAAGATCGAAGAAGGGTGAAAAATAACAGATGTTGCCAGGGAGTTCGACATCGCTCACAGCGTTGTTTCACGGCTGTGGAAGTCATTTAAAACTACTGGAATGTGTAGTAGACGCCACGGGGGAGGTCGTGTTAGAAGTACGACGCATGCAGAAGACAGATATATCGTCCTATAAGCAAAAAGGAACAGGCGCACCACTGCTCAGCAGGTGGCAAATCAGTTTCTTGCTGCCTCAGGAAAGCAGATCTCCCGAAAAACTGTTGCCAGACGTTTGAGGGGAGGAGGACTATACGCACGCAGACCTGTTGTGTGTGTCCCATTGACCAGACAGCACCGTACTGCCCGTTTGCAATGGTGTCGTGAGCATCACAATTGGACTGAACAGGACTGGGCTATTCTCAGATGAGAGTAGGTTCAGTCTGTCATCGGATTGTAGACGCCAACTGATCTGGCGCGAGAGTGGTACTGCTTATCGTCCAGAAAATATCTAGGAAAAGGACCGATATCCGACATGCAGTATCATGGTGTGGGCCGGCATCACGATCAATAGCCGCACGCGCCTAGATGTGGTTGCGAATGGGACTATGACGGGCCAACGATACATTGATGAAGTTCTACTTCCTCATGTTCGTCTTTTCCGTGTTGCTGTCGGTGATAAATTTGTTTTTATGGACGACAACGCAACATGTCATCGAACACTCGCTGTTCAGGATTGTCTTGACAGTGAGGGTATTCAACGTCTCGTATGGCCAGCGCGTTCTCCAGATCTAAACCCCTTTGAAAATGTGTGGGATGCTTTGGGGAGGCAAGTTGCTGGTCGAAACTATCCTCCGACAAACAAGAACACCCTCATCCGTGCACTCACAGAGAAATGGGATAAATTGCCTCCACAGCTGCTGGATAATGTTGTGCAAAGTATGGTACGACGTGTGGAATGTTGCATCACACTCCACGGTGGACATATCCCGTACTGATACCTTTCTTTAAGGTGCCTGCTGACTTTTAGATGCATTGTTCCATTTCTCCGTACGCAGATCAAATGAACATTTTTTTTTCTTTCAGATGTTTCACAGCTTTTGTACTTTCCAGAACAATAAATATTCTTTATTCTAATGTCTGAACAGTGTGGCAACTATATTTTATCCTACTAGGCCTCATGTCTCGCTTAATGTTATGCTACATAGCAATTTGTGATCCGTCCTTAGCAATTGTCCAGCAGTGTATATATATATAATTGGAATTAATTGTAGAAAACACATGATCTGTTAAAAGCGGGAATTATTGTATATACGAGAGGGCTTTGTTAAGTTTTAATTATTAATAAAATTAGAAAATGGAGATAGAAACTTAATTTTTATTTGCTATGTTCTTAAGACTTATCTACGTAGTTACTAATCAGAGTTAGTTACCATACGTACTTATTTCTCCCAGCGTTTCGTTACCTTTGTACACCATCATAGTAGAACTCAGTAGATTGTGTAGAAAACCATAATTCTACATCTTGAATAACCATTTATGCTGTAAAATACCAGACTCTGCAATGGGTTTTGAATTCTAGAATTTTTAAAACAATCAAGAAAATAGAGCAGATGTGGCAAATTTCAAAACCACATCGCTTTGTTTCCTCAACCGTACTTCGACATGAGTGAAGAGATACATTGTATGTCGACAATGATCAAGCAATGTCGATTACTTGATCAAAGCAATATGTATTTTGTTTAGTTGTGTGCAGTAATAGGCGGTGGTGATAGTGCAGCCTTCTTCCGAGTAACCTGATACTCCTGATGACTCCACTACTATCTCAAGAAACAGGTAGCATGGCCTTCTCTCCAGACTTCTGCACTTTAGCCTTCTTGGGAGAAAGACGAGTCGCTTTGCTTCCACACTTTGCTTATATCTCTGATTTGTTGATCATATTGATAGATCCAAGATCTATTCATAGTTGCCAGGGAACCAAACAGCCTCTTCTAGCTCCAAAGGGTTCAACATCTTCCTTGGCAGGTCGTGCCGTGTTTGATTCTGAAACGTAGTTAGTAACCTTAGAACCCTGCGTGCTGACACCTTTGACATGTGCATTTTTTTCTGAATAATTTTTCACACACTGCCATATTCATGATTATTTCGTTGGATACTTTTTGGTCTAATATAATTAAGTCCTCTTCTTTTTCTCTGTGGCCGAATAATCCATAAATGAGGGTCTTTCACCTCCTGATTCATCTGTAAGAGGCACGTGGCCAGTTTAAAAATTTCTTTTCCATCTCATGATAATATCATATGACAGGCTATCATTTCATTGTGGATTTTCCGAGAACTATAACCTTTCAAAAACGAAGGAGCTTGATCATACTGCGAGGACCAATCTTCTCCTTACTGCACAAGCTACTTCAATCTGCGGTTCCCGAAAACCGAACAAATTATCAATAATGGCTATAATTAACAACAATATATACAAGTACATAAGGGTAAATTAATACGCGGAGTTAAATTTATTCAGATACCTCGGTCACTTCTTAAAAATTGACGGACTTAATTTACTTTGAGGATTTTGAGTCTCGAAAGGTTTAATGTGCATCAGCCCTCTCTACTCGGTGAATCTTCAGTGGCAGCATGACTTGAACCCACGATTCTACAACGCCGGTCACGAGTTCGCTGTCATGACTACTCTGCTACAGCGCCCACTACAAACTGCTTAGAAAATGTTTGGGAAAATATATAAATCCGACTAATACTACAAGTTCGATTTATGATACTTTGGTCGCAACGAAACTCGGTTGCAATGTCATTTGTATTATTTATTGTAATCCTGATAATTTCCTATTTGAAATTATGTTCATGTCTCTATTATCGCTGTAAAATGGTATTGTTTCTTTCGAGTCGTGAATTTGAGTCCTGGTTTCACTCTAAAAACTCACCGTGCAAAGGGGAGGATTCATGTTAACTCTGTCAAGGTTCCAAAATCCCAGTTTTTATGTGGTGTGGAAGTTAGGAGAGTAAGTAAGTGAATGAGTGAATATTAACGTCGCACACTGTTCAGCTACACCAGGGCTTTTGGCGACAGACCACGTAATTTTGAACCATGGTCAAGCGACGGGGATACCCCCGTCTCCTAACTACCACACCACACCAACGGGAGGACGTTTCAGCTCTCGACAGATTTAACGTGCATCGCTGCCCTACACGGCGGGTCTTTAGTGGTACTGGGCTCTAACTCGTGACATGCCTGCCATGATCCGATACCTTGACCACTGTGCTACCGCAGCCCTCATTAGGAGAGTAAGGGAGTCAGCTCAGGTTTTGACCTCACTGCTTGACCATGGTTTAGAATTAATAGGTTAATCCCCAATAGCCCTCGTGTTGCTGCTAAATATGGCTTTAATAAACAATCAGTCTATCAAATCAAGATATTTACAATATAATAATAGCTCATGAAGCGATGAGTTAGTATTCTAATATCGGATGATAATAAACTGCTATTTGTTAACAATAAAAATCGGCATATTGTATTCATATTCGATAATAGTATAAAAATTGAGTGTAACAATGAAACATTAGTAATCATAAATTGAATAAGAGAATAAAATGCAGAAGAAAATATACGTATTTTTCGAGAATGAAACAGAAATTTGAGTGAAGCTTGAAATGAAGTAGAAATTTTCGAAAGAATGAATTGTTGGTATTTTACTATACGTGTGTGTAAATATCTATTTTTGAAGAAATTCTGTAGAAAAAGAATTATTCTTTTCAGAAATAATATGAAAACACATCAAGATAATGTTTCAACTTCATGTGATTTGATGTCCTCATTCATTCTGCCGAACATTAATATAAATTAAGTATAAATAGAGAAAAAAATGTTAATTCTATCTATAATATAAAACAGAGATGCAAGCTTTAAAATGTATGGTGTTGAAGACTGGTTTCGGAAAGTAATGCCATTATTATTGAATAAGAAGATTTGTGACAGAGAAAATAGACATTAATTGAAGGTGTTATTCACGCAGTCATTACGTAAGGAGATTTGCCGAACTTATCGACCTCTGAACGTAAATTGTGTACTCGTAAAGAATAAAAAATTACATCATTATGTAATGATGAAACACGAGGTTTTTTGAAGAAATAAATCAATGAATTTCGAATGCAAATATGACGATTGAATTTCATTTGCAAATACACCCAAATCTTTTTCACACGATTTTGAAATAACACGGTGCACGAATCTGATGGGTTTTTTTTACACGAATTTTTTGTACTAGCACGAATTCCAAAAAATTTTGGTGACTCGTACCCTTTGAATGAGAACGATTTTAATGAGTTTATGACAGTTTTTGATAATAAAGAAGTCGATACTGGCAAAGTCGAAGATGAAGCCCAGCTATTAACTACTGATTTAATTCGCTGGACTTGAAATTTGTTACAAGTATGGAACAAAATTTTATTCCTTATGATCCTGACATAGAGCGTGCATTAAAATTCTTCATAATCTTGTGTTGAAATATAAAGAAATATATAATCAACTTGAGAAACCAAAAAGACAGCCACTAATAAGACTTTGTAACAACCGAAAAAACAACAGAGCCCGCTAATATAACAAACGAAATTATTCATTTGTATCAAAATCAACAGTTGTGTAAGACATATCTGACACATCTACTGATGAAAACATTTTTGATCCAGTTCGTCACACTTGTTAATGAATGCAATGAATTGTTGTCAGTAGTTTTTTCCCTTTTATTTCCATTTGAATTTTTATATGTTGTTATGTACTTATAGACTGAATATTTTCATTGTACTTTGATTAAAATTTTTTTAAAACAAAAATAAAGTGTTTTTCTTTTATCAAGATGTAACGTGGATTTCATTATTACTTTTTTTGAATGATTTTTTTTGGGGGGAAGCTATTTAAAGCTTTTCATCTCACACAATTTTTTTTAAAATTGTGGAACATATCCACAAAGTTACCACGTGCTGTATGTATTTTTTTCACACGATTTTTTTGTACGGTTTTCTAAGAATCGTATCTACCGTGTAAAAAAAGAGTTGTGGTGTATTCTCTTTTAAACAAAAGTATTTTACTTGCTTGCAAATTTTAAAAAATGATTACAATATTTATTACATGAATAAGTTTAATTAATTTTCCTCATTCGAAAGTTTCTTACCTTCTTTAGTATCTGGAATAAAACGTAGTGATTAGGTGTTGGATTAGGATTTTTTTTACGGTTTCCTAAAACTCTTAAATTTTTATTCTTATATAAAATAAGAGCTTAATTTTCATGTTTGAATTGTAATAGTTTATTTTATTTAGAATTATTGAATATTTATGTAATTTATCTGCCGATATTGATTATAGATTTGATAATTTTGCAATTAAATATTCACCAGATTTATTTAGATTTGATACATTAAAATGTGCATAAAATTAGATTCATTCCTTCGAATTAAAACAACTAAAAATATTTCCCCAAAAAAGAATACGGTCTTAAAACTTCTAAAAATTTTAATTTTCACACCTTTTTTATTGAAAAATAAATCGACTAAAAATGGACTTTCGAAGTGTAGAGTTGAAATAATTATTTCATGTCAAATAAGTTATGTCCAAGAAATATAAGAGTAAAAACATAATAATAAGTAAAAGGAAATACAATATTTTCAATGTTAAAATTTCATTAATCCGCTTTTATTATGAGAAATAATTACTTTAGTGGGAGTGGACAAGAAGAATGTAGTGCCACTTGATATACCATTTTACTTCACTTTTGACCGTAACTCGTTATAACTCGAGTATTAAAAACAATATAAAATACAAAATTGCTCAAATGTAATAAAAAGGACAAAAACAGATACAGACTACAGAAAACCAAAGCAAAAGTCTTGTTTTAACATATCGTGCACAATACAAAGACATTATTGCTAAATATGTATATTTTTATTGCGGATGGTTGCTCAAAATGGAGATCTACTTTTATTGTGTTATTCTTAGGATCACGATTCGAAGTTTTGTTATGATTGCGTTCGAAATTTGATATGGTACTTATATATATATATATTCCACGAAATACTGCCAACTATTGGAAATTTCAAAAGAATTGCGAAGGTTGAATGCTCTTTTGTCCGCTTTTGACAGACAGGGGAAAAGAATATTATTTGCTTTTCATTCATAACTTTCATTCTTTGCTGACACTCATATCAAACCATTTTGGATTTTATTCAGAATTCAATATTTTCGCAAACGCTTGTTGTAACACAAACCCTGAATGCTTATTGAGTGACGCAAGGTTTATTCATTGATGTTTCGTTTGTACCACACCGAAATGAAACTGAAAACAAAATTTTCAACAGAACTTAAGGAGAAAAAAAAAGATTTAATATAAACTTTTAGTTCGAATTACACACACAATGGACTGTGTGTATTCACAAGACGGTCACATGATAAATACAATCACGTGTTTTCCATCGAATTAAAAGCTAACATTGACTCGTAGATCTACTCTTGTAAAATTTAGATAAAATTTCAAATCTTACGTTTGGCTAACGATGCTCAAATATTAAAATTCCTAAAGGTTTTGAAAATTAAAAAAGTAGTCTTACATTATGCGTTTGTTTTTAAATCTGGCATATTTTTTTACCTATGTCCGTTACTATTGTTTACAAATGTATAATTTTTAAAAGAAAGCTTCTGTGAAAAGCAAAGGTTGACAACAGCGAAGCACATGAATTGGTTGGCTGAAAACGCGGGATTTCAGTTGTCATTGGACTATGACGTCAAATGAATTATGACCATTCATTATTTTTTTTCACGCGAAAGGTCTGTAAATATAATGAGATTAAGAGAATATATGAGATATTTATACGTATACGTATCAGTGACAAAATAAAAATTATTTTTCAAAACTATTTTAAGCGGATTGCGTTCCAAGATTTTTGACTGCATTAAATGCATGGCCACTGCAAGCTGCATTAAAAAAAATTATTTGGGTTCTTGATAAATTTGAAAAATTTCCAACTCTTTCGCAGCTGTAATGTGAAATTCTTCTGTGAAATCAAAACAATATTTGAAGGAGAATGCAAATTAAAAAATTTACTTTATAAAACTATCAAAACTCTTTGGCTTGTATTCTCTCGCAAATGTTATGGCGCAATTTTGCGGTGGTTAAAAATATATATATATTTTGGGGGTATAGGTTTTTTAAAAAATATTTCTGTTAAAATATAAGTTAATACACGAATACACTAATAGAAGCTTAAGTTTAATTCCCAGGCATAATGTTGGATAAAATTGTTGCAATATTTAGCTACACCATTGGGTGTGTTACGTTTTTACACGTTACAGCTTTAAATCAACGTTTAATATATGATTTTTTTAACCATTAAATAATGAATAAAACAACAGCATTTCAAAGAATGCACGAAATGGCATTTCTGAAAAATGAAATTAGTTTTTCTCTATTTGAATAATCTTGTACGGAACTCCTCCCTGGTTTCAGACAAAAGAGGAAAAAAGTGAAAACGTGATGTTAAACACTAAGAAAAATTGTTAATCCAAGGTTGTTTGTCAAAGACTAATCGGTAAAAGGTGTTTTTATCGGATCAATAGTCAATGGAAGGTCACAGGACCAAAGGTGTTGTCACTTCAAATTGAATTATTCACAAACCGAATGATTATGAACGAAACAGAAATAAAATTATTCGTAAAAAGATTTCTCCTATGAATGCTTTTTTTTGCAGCTTTGCACTAAACGAGACGTAGAATTTTATTTAATTTCCATATAGCTCAATCGGTAATTGAAAAGGTATTTTTAAATCTTTTTTATAGAAATTAATCTTGCATATATAAATGTATAATATACAATGGTGCGAATTTTGCTTTCTATATGCACGTAACATGGTGTGCTAACTAGGTTGATTTTTCAATTATTATTATTATTATTTACATTCTTAAATAATTTTATTGTGAAATTTACGTCAGAGATCAAAGGAATTTCAGCACTTATCAAGAAAATATAAATGTTTATTTGGGATTTAAGTATTGTAATAAATTAAGTTCCATTGCCTAAATTTAGAATGGTGAATGCCCATAAAAATTTAATAAATAATAGCTGTTGCATTTATGTTGTATTTTTAAGAAAGATTCGTGTGAAACATTTTATTCATCAAGATGATATTGAAACTCTTCACAAAGTTTACTTTGAAAGGACAATTCATTTGTTGCTGTTGTTTTCACTTTTATGAAATCTCAAATCAACCGAAACCAAAACCAATTCTAATAATGTTTTAAACGCGCGCTTGAAAATTAAATAATTAATTTGATGAGAATATTTTCGTTATCTATAATATGTATACTTATTAATATACATGTGACATGCAGCCAAAAGCAACGCAGTCTTCGCGCGCAGGCGCATTGAATCGAAACTAAAACAAAAAACTTTTAAGAGCAGAGAAAAGAGAGAAGCAGAGAGAAAAGGAGAACGCGAGAGGTGCGCGAGCAGGCGTTACCTTCTGATTATCATCGTCAAACTTATCTGTAAAAACTTATCTACCTTTTTAATTAATTTTTGTTTAATGTTAAAATAAAATAGAAGATAGACCAACGTCTTGGACCCCTTGTTGTCTCCCACAAATTATGGGGGCTCGGCCGGGATCGATAAACTTTCGATTTTGAACCAAAGTCTGGACAATGAACAACAGCGTCCGTGAAGGAGACGCTCCGTCATTTTCGGAAACTTCGTTCAACCTGTGTAGAGGTTGAATTTTTCAACTTCATTCCGCCTGTGTAGAGGTCGGAACAAATAACAAAATAACCTGTGTAGAGGTATATTTTGCAACGAACCATCGACAAATATTCCGCCTGTGTAGAGGTTGGAAAACCCATCGACGAAAATTCCGCCTGTGTAGAGGTTGGAACTAACTCAGTGTGAATAATCCGCCTGTGTAGAGGCCGGAACTACAATTTCAACTATATTACCTGCGAAGAGGTGACATCAGTGGAATCAACGTTTTTATTGGATACATCGTACGTGCGAGCAACAAGGGAGCCAGAAAAAAAAAAGGTAGGATCTTTCCATTTCTAAAATGTATAAAAACGCTCTTAAAGAGAATTTCATAAGAGTTGTTGAGAAGCTAGACGGTATTGTCGAAAGTACTGACACTATAGTTAAACTAAAGACTAAAATTGAGAACAGTAGTACATTTGAAAGTGATCCAGATTTCGTTAAAACTTTAATTCAAAACTGTATAGATGAGAGAGTATCGCGAAACGAAAGAGAGGCAACTTTAGGGAAACAGAAAATTGAGCTCGCGAAACTACAGTTAGCACAGTTAGAAAAGAAGTCGAACTTCAAAGGGGTTAAAAATAAAGCATTAAGTTTAAATCCTGCAGCTAAAGTCGAAGAAAAACAGTTCGAAACTAACATAGAAAATATGATAAAAGTATAAAAACTTTATCTCTTCCTGTTCCCACCAGATCTGAAAATTTTAATCTGTTCTTCCAATCATTAGAACGCGCATTTTTAACCAAGAAAATAAATGACGAATATAAATCTGAAATTTTAATAAATCTTCTGGGCGAAAGAGCTCATAACGTCTTACTGTATATTAAAGAAGAGGAATTAAATGACTATGAAAAACTAAAATCTATAGTACTCAGAGAATTCCAATTAACCCCTCGCGAGTGTTTAAACTCATTTAAAAATGCTGTAAAATCATCAGGCGAGACATACATCCAATTTGCTGCAAGATTGACGGCAAACTTCCAATATTATTGTTCGTTAAGAAAAGTTAATTCCTTTGAATCTCTATGTGATCTTATAATTTCTGATAAATTATATGAAACTTTAAATAAGGAAACTGCAACTCATATTGGCATTCGAGAAGCAGAAGATTGGTTTAGGCCTATTGATTTAGCTAAAGAGTGTGATATTTATATTTCATCTAGAAGCGGATCACATAAAGAAATTCCTATTACTTATGGATATACCCAAGACCCCTTTAAAAACAGATCACAAAACTTTAAAACAAAGATTAAAGAGAACTATCCCCAATATCATGAAAGAGAAAATAAAAATTGCTTTATATGCGGTGATTCATCTCATTGCGCAAGAGACTGTGAGAAGCGTTTTAAACCTAAAGAATCTAATGATCACATCCATAATAGAATAAATGTGAATACTTTGAAAGTCGAGAGCGAAAAACAAAATAGCGAAGAATGCGCAAATCTTCAATACGTAAACATTTTTGTGGAAAATCAGCCCGTAACAGCATTGATTGATTCAGGTTGCCAGATCCCAGTTTTAAATTCCTCACTAATTAGAGTGCAAACACCTTCCGAAGAGATCATAACATTAAGTTCATGTTTTGGCGAACAGCGTATGGTAGAAGTTAAACCCATAAATATTTCTCTTGATCAACATTCTCCTGGTATAAGTGTTCGAACGGCAATATCACCGACCTTGACCGAAGAATTTATTATACATCCCAGTGTATATTCTGAAATAGAGAAACTAGGCCACGCAAAGAGCGATGTTTTATTGAATGAAAGTGAATCCTCTTTAGGTGCTCATGCTTATGCTTATTCAAGTGCTGTTTCTTTTCCAAATGTTTCTGTTTCAAATGTGATAGAAAACTCTAGTTATGATTTGCCACATGTTATAAACTTTAATACTGGAAATGATTCGAGTTCTCTAATTAAGGATTATAAATGTAATAAAATTAAGAGTACTAAGTTAAAATTGAGTATTGTAAGAGAAAAATGTTCTGATATAGTATTGTGTAAGAAAGCCAATGGTGCCATGAAAACGAGTTCCGTGGAATTCATCTCCCGCTCACCTACCCCTTCACCTATGGAACGTAAATATAGACGGTTTGTGTTGCTCCGACGAATTTTTCAACCCTGGCAGTGGAAGCGAAGGAAAAAGAGAAATCGTTTTGAACAGACGTCCAGAACTCTACAGAGGAAAATATCGATGCGTTCAACCAAAGATCAACTTGTTGAAAAAGATGTTCTTATGCCGGTGAAACACAATGTTTTCCTGTGGAACCTTCCGGATGTCGAAGAGGTGCCTTCACATGATGGAGAAACTGTCTAGTTCAGAAGAATTATGATATGTTTAATCTTTGTATATTTGTCGTATAGTCCTTGTCTGTTCCGTTGTATGTTTCAGATTCTCCTCTGGTCTCCATGGAAATACCGCTGCGGACAGCGTACGGTCAGAATGGCCGTTGTGACATGCAGCCAAAAGCAACGCAGTCTTCGCGCGCAGGCGCATTGAATCGAAACTAAAACAAAAAACTTTTAAGAGCAGAGAAAAGAGAGAAGCAGAGAGAAAAGGAGAACGCGAGAGGTGCGCGAGCAGGCGTTACCTTCTGATTATCATCGTCAAACTTATCTGTAAAAACTTATCTACCTTTTTAATTAATTTTTGTTTAATGTTAAAATAAAATAGAAGATAGACCAACGTCTTGGACCCCTTGTTGTCTCCCACATACATGAATAAATCTGTAAACTTAGTATTAAATATTTTATTATAGGGTATATTTTTCAATGCGTCTATTTTTATTTGATTTTCTATACTTTCACTTTGGTACTAAATGTTGAATCCAATGAAATTTTTTAAAACCTGTCGAGTAGATCATAAATGAAAGTTTCTCGATTCAATTTTTTATTTTATTACTGTAAAATATGAGAGACCCAGTGGTCGAGTGGTAGCGTATCGCGCTTCCACACCACAGATTCGGATTCTATTCCCGGGCTGGCAAGGTCGACTCAGCCTTTCATCCCTATTGCTGTGGTCGGATAAATGAGTACCAAGCTTGCTTGGAGGCTTAAACACTGGGGGTCTCGCTTCAGACTGACCACCTGATCGGGACATCTGTTCATGCACCTCAGCGTTCAATGGTCACGTATACTGTGATGGGAACAGTAGGCCCTGGCCTTCATGGGCTGCTGCGCCATTGAGTTTGAGTTCTGTAAAATATTACAAACTTTTTCTGATATATGACACTGATATATATCACTGATATATCAAACACTGATATATCATGTTCATTCTTCGAATTCTTCGTGTCCACTCAACAGTTAACTAGTAACTCTTAAAAAATATATAATGTATGTGTTTATTTAAGAATGAACATGAAATATTTAACAATGGGAGAATTCACACGTATATAAACCCATTTCAAGGCCTTTATTTCTTTCATGCTCTTCTTCCATTTAGAGAAAGAATGCACATGACAGAGGCAAGGTATTCTTATCGAAGTGGTATCCGTAATTTAAAAGAAACACTTAAAAACTCTCACAAAATGTTTAACAATACCTATAATTATGTTTCAATAATAATTCTGTTTATCGACATCCTTTGCAATTCAAATGAGATTTTAAAATGTTCTGTGTTCCGATGTTTCTAAATGCATACTTTTAAAGGACTTCGGTATTTATTTAAAAAAAGTACCAGAAAAAAATGTAAGATTCTGCAAACATTAAAAAATATGGTTATGAAAATATATTACAGAATCAGCCAGAATTGCGTGGCCGCGTAATCGACGGCTCATGGTCGCGAACAGGTGGTCAGCGTTGCTTATGTAAAGTCGTCGAGTCCTGAAGTCACTTAAGGCTCTCCGTGTTGAATGACTGAAATGCGTTAAATCTGTCAAGGCCCAATGTCTTCACGCTGGCAAGGTGTGGAGGTTTCAAGGATCGGCCAATTCAGGGGTCATTTTCGTCACTTTGACCGGGTCTCAAAGTTACCAGATCCGTCACTAATAACCCTCATGTTGCTTTTGACTGCAACTTAAATAAACAACTTTTTCAAACACTGTAATTCAAACTTGCTGAAATGTTTCTTTTTAAGGATCACGATACTTATAACAATAAAATATATCCTCTCTAACTCGGTTTTTGTTCCGTCCAGTCAAATTGGAACTTTGAGCTAGAGCAACGCCACTCCGCAGATGATCATCGCTACTAAATAGCATATAAATTGCCTTATAAGTGAGATAAAGAATAGGTTGTTGCTTTGTGGAATATAAAGCTACACTAGTGAATATTTCAGAATTACTGTCACTTAGATACTAGAAGATGTTGAAGATGTTCTCTGTAGCGAGTTTCAGGGGTTCCATCTTATTTCAGATGAGTACCCGTCATTTCTTATTATTTATTTTGTCTTGTCTACATTTCACGTACTCAGTTCTAACGCTTAAATCAATAAAAGTGAATTATTGTGAATATCTGTTATCTGTTTGTTATCCTTTCGTGTCTGATTTAATGGCTTCTCAATCCCTATTGCGTTTGAATCCTATTGGGAATCTCAACGATCAGCAATATCTCCACCTCATCCAACAAGAGGAGGAGGTACGCGGCGTACTATATTAATTTCTTAAATAAAGGATTTTTTTATACATTGATTCCACGTTCATTGTAAAATACAGTGCTATTAATTAATATTTTGCATTATTATTTATCTATTAATATTAATTTTCATTCATCGTAAGTTAAGATTCGTCAGATCTTGATAACCATATATATATATATTCCAAAAATGAGAAAAAATATAATATTTTTTCACATGACACTACGTTTGTAGTCGTGATAAATTGCTTTGGTAATTTTTTTCATGTTCTTTCTCTCTTTTTTTTTAAAGTTAATATATTTCTACTTAACCTACGCGATTTTTAGTAAATGGGTTATTAAAAGCGACTTTTTGTTCGGTTTTCCTTCTATGTCTTTAGGCTTTGGAGATACCCTTATTCGTGTGCCTGCGAACCACTCCCTCAAGCCTTGTAATTTATGATTACCATCCTCGTAAACATGTCATTGCTTTTGAAAGTTTTTAATGTATGCAACGTGTCGCCTTCAGATTGACTGCTTCCCTTTTGTATCTAGAGAAAAAAATATCTATCCATATTTATATACGTAAAATGGAAATAAGAAGTTTAATCATCTTAGGAGCATGCTTACTTGTTTCGAATCGAACAAACCACATTGCCACGCCTTTTTTAGAATAATAAAACAAAACTTTTTAAAAAAATTTAATAAACTTTGGTTACCCGATTTTTAATTGTTATTTAAACGCGCACGTGTCTTTAGTTAGATATGGAGGAGTATAGGCGTGAATTGATAAAAAAAATAAGCAATCACGAACATATTATTATGTATCTAATATCATAAGAAACTTCTGCTCAGTTTATATTTTTGCTGGCAATTTTATTTGATTGATGGTTGATGTTGATTGAAAAAATTTGATTTTATTGAAACTTTTTTATATTTTTCTAATTATATATTAACGTGTTACAAATTAAATTGTATTTTTAAAGCTCTGTATATACAGTGGTGGCCAAAATTGTGTGCACTTTTTAAGATTATGTTTTTTTAAGTTTGTTTGCTTATAGAAAATTTTACGTTGCACAAAATGCAAAGTATTTTATATCATTTAAAAAAAAACATTTAATACTAAATTAAATACAAAAACAAAATTCAAATATTTGCAAGGCATAAAAAGTTATGCTGCAATAACTGTCAATGTACATTAAATACTGATGATATCAGTGTGTTACCAGATCTTAGTGAGGTTGCCTTTATTTTTGAGTACAACTTCACATTGATGTTTCATTGAGCTGAAAATAGTTTTGAGCTCTTTCTTAGTTATTACATGATGCCAGGGAACAATAATAACCTTAATTAGCTCATTTTTATTTCACAAGTACCTCATTCGGACAAGAGGTCTCAAACGGTGCCACAAGTTTTCGATAAAATTGAGGTCAGGATTGTTTTGTGGCCAGGATAACAATAATATTTAGTCAAAAAAAGCAATGACATCAAATAAAGGAGTAGACTGAACACATTGAAAAGATAAAGTGGTATTTTCTATGTTAAAATTACATAACAGGTGGGTAGCTAGGTGACTACATCAGGAGAGTAAAAAGCTTTGTTTAAGATGTCAGGAGACAAATTTAATAAAAAAAAACAGGAAAAGGCCAAAAAAGAAGCACTACACCTGTTAATGACAGAAGACCAAAAATACTATGTTTCAGAGATAAAAGAATTCCATGGACAGTCATCAAAAGTGATCTGAGTGATGCTGGTGTTTCTATCAATTCAAAAACAATCATTAGTAGATATAGCAGATGTAAGACTAAAAGGTAGAGTTCCACGAAAAAAACCGTATCTCAATTTACAGCAGCGCTAAAAGGGACTACAGGGACCAATAGAACACATTATTTGGACAATTGATTATTGGTCACAAATTATATAGAGGGACAAAACTAAAATACCATTATTCGGTAGAGATAATCTAAAATATGTTAGACGTAGAATAGCAGAAATGCTACATCCTGACTGCATACAAGCAACTGTGAAGTACCCTCATAGTTTTATTATTTTATTCATACATAACAGCAGATGTTATTGGTCACCTTCATATCATCGATGGGCCACTAAACGTCATAAAATACATTGACACCATTCTAGAACCCAAACTTCTGCCTTCCATCAGGGATCTATTTACCAACAATGCTTCATTTCTTTTTCAACAAGGTTTTGCTCCTAGCCACACAGGAAAGTAATTGAAAGTCTGATACCGTCTAAGATCATTGAGAGGTTGTCCTGGCCAGGAAACAGTCCTGACCTTGATCCTATTGAAAACTTGTGGCAGCGTTTGAAAACTCTTGTCCGAATGAGGTACCCATGAAATAAAAAAGGTACTAATTGAGGATACACTTGTTTCCTGGTATCATGTAATAACGAAGAAAGGGCTTAAAACTATTTTCAGCACAATGAAACATCGATGTGAAGCTGTAATAAAGAATTAAGGCAACCTCACTAAGCTCTGATAACTCACTGCTATCATCGGTATCTAATGTATTTCGTAGTTATTGCAAAAAAACTTTCTTTGTGTTGCAAATATTTGAATTTTGTTTCTTGTATTGAATTTAGTGTTAAATTTCCTTTAAAATGATATAAAATACTTTGTATCTTATGCAATGTAACATTTTCTATAAGCATACAAACTTAAAAAAGATAACAATTTTAAAAAGTGTGTACAATTTTGGCCACCACTGTATTTAAATATTTAATTAGCTTTTTTGATTAATAATTACGAATATTTTGTAATTATATACTTGTATTATTGAAAATACACAATGAAACTAATGAATTTAATTTAATTTTTGCTTTTTATTCTTATATTAATTTACGATTAGTTAATTTGTATTTGAATATAATTAAATATTAAAGCAATACAAAACAGATTCTTTTTCAAACTTTTAAAAATCTTCTACAATTGAATTTTATTTTTAACATTGTATTCCTTTGATTTTGTAATAAAGTTTTCGTTATTGTTTGGAGATCTCGTTAAAAAAGAAAGTTTTCTTATTTGCTTTTTTAAATGTAAAAGTGGTTTAAATCTCTTGCTTTTACTTTTCAAACTTAAAAATGCTTGAAGGTTAAACGTTTTTAATTAAGATAAAATTTGTGTGACATCAAAAAACAAGTAAAACATTTAAGAATAGATGTGAATAGAAGGGATTAAATGCAATCAAAAGAAAGGGTTTTGTAACTTTCTTTACTTTTTGACTTTTTCCTCCAATGTCGCAATTTTGTGTTAGAAAAGAAGGGCAAGGGAAAGATAAAGAACTTTACCCTCTAGCATTTTCAGATTTATTTATTTTTATGCTTTACGCACTGACGACATTGCATGAATTCAACTTATTGTGCGTTTCATTCACAGATAGAGAACAAATGGTTTTAAAGTCTTCATACACCTTGAATTATCAAGTATGGACTTTAGCTGATTCAAATGCTATTGCTGCATTTGATAAAAATTGCTTATTCCAATGTGATATACTCTTAAAATGTATTTTTTTTTCAAAGGAAATTCCATAATTTTCTATTCATTTTTTTTATTGGTTGAAAAAATGATAGTATGGTACATATGACTCTGTAATTATCATTTACACTAAATCATAAGTACTTAATAACCTCAGTGGTGTAATGTACACCACCGCAACTCAAGCATCGCGAGGGGGTGGGCAAACCCTGACTGACGCCAAGTACGCGTTTAACCATTTTAAAGGCAAACCCTGACTTTGAAGGGGTCTCTAAAATTCTCCGTTACGCCACTGAATAACCCTCTTTGCTTTTGATAACATTCCTTCACTTTAAGATAGCCCAACTGGTGCTCAAGGTGATTTATGTGGCCCTCCATCTTTCGTGAAGCCCGTGATGATTTTAAGGTATTGTGTAACACAATTTGTAAGAATTACCCTTCCAAATTGGAATCTTTTATTCATTTAGGTTTAAGGTATCCGACTATGTTCGGAACCGTGATTTTAAAACCGAGCATAAATGGATAACTTTCATGATATTTAGTGTCACTTTTAGATTAGAATACGTGTATAAAAAATTGTTTTAAGAACATTTTGACAAAAAAAATTATTTAAATACAATATTTTGGCAAAAAATTAACTTAGAATAACATTTTTTCAAAATGTTCTTTTATAAAAAATACTTCTAAAATAATAATATTTTGCTTATGTAAAGTAAAGACTTCTCCAGAGAGTCTGAACAATTTTTTTTTTTTGAAAAATTCACATTATTTTCTGAGTTACAACCAATTGAAATAATTATCGGAGTTTTTTCTTAAAATTTCTCCCCTCTATTGTCGTAAAACATGGATAAACCCACTTCTAAGTTATATACTTCAAAAATTCTAGTTGAGCCTCTGTACAGAGGTCTGAGCTATATTCAGGCAAAATATTATAATAGAAGCATTTTTCACTAAAGGAGAATATTTTGAAAATGGGTCATTCGATGTTCATTTCTTGAAAAATATTGTACTTACTTAATTTTTTTTATTGTAATACTATTCTTAAAACAATTTTATATACATTTTCTAACCTAAGTGACACTAAATATCATAAATATTATCCATTTATACGCTTTTGCAAAATCACGGTTCCGAACGTAGTCGGATACCTTAACCGTAAACTTCCGCCATGTGGCAGGGGTAATCGAGTGGTCCTGGTCGCGAATTCGTGGCAAGGGTTGCTGAGTCGTGAATTCGAAATTTGATACAACAGAACACATGCCAAGTAGAGGGGCTTATGCGCGTTAAGTCTGTCGAGGCTAAAATGTCCTTCCTCCCTTTGGTGTGGTGGAGAAGTTTGGGGAGGAGGTGCTAACTTTTTTAGCTATCGTTTTCATCACTAGACCATCATTCAAACTTTTGGGTTCCATCGCCAATAGTCCTCGTGTTGCTTCAGTGCGACGCAAATTATATCAAAATACATCAACCGTATTAATTTTTGTAGGATTTTCACTATTTTTTTGTATTTTACGAATGCAGAAATAGACAGTAAGTTGCCAATCATCTTTAATTATTTCACTAGGTATGTGTGTGTGTGTTGCATATCCCAATATAGATTCACAAATAAAAACGTCGTTTGTTTTGTAACCATCATATGACAATATTTTAATGTTGAAAATACTGTCTTTGTAAATATATTTTTTTTATATCCGTAATTGTTAAGTACGACATAAAAACGAATGTTTTAATTTTTCGTGTTATTTCTCGTAATCAATTGACAGGTTAAAATTTATTTTAATTTAAATTAATTTTAATTTAATTTTTACAATTTAAAAAATTTTTTTCATTCCCAATTTACAATTTTACTCTGCGTTTTTTTTTTTCGAATTAGAAAAAATTTTGGAAAGAAAATACAAGTAATTATTGATTAAAAAATAAAATCATTTAAAGTAATAACAAAACAATTATCTAAATTTGTATAAAGCTTATGATAAATACTTTTATGTTCCAAATGTTATTTTCAGATTCATTTAGTTAAAGGAAGTTTGAAAATCAGAATTTTAGTGACAAAGTAACAACACAATCGCATACACACATAATGTAGTTTTGGTTTTACTTGTTAGAAAATGCCTCAAGCTGGTGATGCATTTGACTTCCCTGTTCTACTACTACAAGGATTCTTATTCCCTACGTCCCCTTCCCCCCTCCTTATTTTTTGTTCCATTATTCCTCTATAAAAACGGGAAATATTCTGCTTTTATGCAATATATTTGTATGAATAAGTTAAAAAGGCTACGCAAAATACTAATAAAACTGAAAAGTAATAGTTAAAAATACATATTGTTGCAGGAATTATTAATACAATGACTAAAATCTCGTAAATAATTATCGTTTCCCTAAATAACAATAATTTAAATAAATGCTTTCAATGTAAGAAAAATTCATCTTAAAATTTTATTTCGTAAAACCACTTTAATTAATTGCTGTTGCTGTTTCTGAAGAAGAATATTAAAGTATGATACGATATTCTAACAGAACAGAGATTTTCTAACAGACAGATACAACTTAAGTACAACTGTTATAAATTTCATTCATTTAGTGGATAAAAAATACTAGATATAATTTATTACACCTGAAAAGAATACTGAGATGATTTTCTTCATCCAAGTTCACGAGTTTCATTTCAATCACAAATTCATTTTATTGGGACTACCTCCTCCAAAGCTAAAAATAAATGATAAATTCTAAAACTGTTGTGCATAAATGCGACGTTATGTTGGCTGGGAAACTTAGACCAGGAAAGTCTCTGGATCCATTTCCTTGGTAAACGACTTAATTTCATCTCAGGGAAAAACGGAGGAAACTAATTAAGATAAAATAAACACTTATAAACATAGGTAAATTATTAAACTAATGAATTATTATAAAACTATAGTAAATAATTGAATAGAATGAACCATTGTAAAATTTATAGAATTTGAAAAATAACTACCGTATTTACTCGAATATGAACCGCACTATATTTCCAGTGTTATTGCTACTGAAAATCGGGTGCGGCTTGGAATCGAAGCAAAACTTTAGTTGGATGAGGAAAATCAAATTTCCACCCATTTCAAAAAGAAAATTGTAACCCTCCATTCTGGTCACTTGCATCGATGACTTATTCCATCCCACAGCTTATCTTGTTCTATCGTAAACATCGTTGTCTGCTTGCATTTAGGAAATTCTTTTGTATAAATTCTTTCTTTTAATCACCTGAATATCAAAGATATCGGTAATATTATCATGATGAGTTCACTATAATACAAGTATGAAAATGGAGGCAATTTTAAGTGCAGAAAGAAATAACGGAACAAAGCAGCGTTAACTGAAAATTTGACACGGATGAAACAAATGCATGTCAATGGCGTAAACAAAATGATATTATTTTTGCTTATAACTGTTCAACACAGTCTTTCATATAATTCTCTTACATTCTTCTATAATACGTTCTTTTTTAAAAAAAATGTTGCATAACAAATTAATTGGATGGCACGGAATACGGGAAATTGGCGACGCCGGCACCCATTCTGAAATCAGCTGTGACACTGGGAGTGACGAATCATTTTTGAAACATGACACACTGACGATTTTAGAGTAGCTATAGGTTTTCTACGTATTGAAAGTTTTTAATACTGGGAAAATAAATAAATTCTTAGTTTCTTATTATTTTTCATTGAAATTTTTTAAAAAACTTCTTAAGTATCGGACATTAATGAGCCTTTTATACATTTTATTCCTCAAAAACGTGTAGAGAATCGGGGTCCGACTTAGAATCGATGGTGGCTTAGATTCGAGTCAATACGGTGTTTACTTTCATTTTGCATGGGTAAACTAATAAAATAATGATTAAATTTAGTAAGTTGCCTCATTATATAACTTTGCGCATTTTCCTCCTCTCTTAAGTCATAAAATGAATACAAACAACAATTTTGCATCACTTCTTTCACCAATAGTACGTTTAATTCTTTAAAAATATTCTGTACAGTTTGTGGTCTGTTATAGAAATATATGTAATCATAAACTTATTAAATGATTGTATGATAAAATTTTCAAAAATGGTCAGGGTATATAATTATGCAGTGACTGAAACATTAACTACCTTGATGGCTAAAAATTCCTTTAACATCATTCTATTAAGTAAAAATTACTTTATAATCTGATCTAGAAATGGAATTTTTTATTTATATTTTAGGGAAAGAGCGGAAATAAAAAAAATTCAGTACAGCGCAAAATTTGTCATTCATTCTTACCAAAAACCAGATTGTATTTTGGATATCACGTAACATTAGCAGAGCCAAAGTTATTCTCGTGGTTATCAATCTGTATCTTTCGGATGAAAATTGCTGATCATAAAAAAAATAAATTTGTTCGACGATTATAATTATTAGCTTTTACTGTCAAATGTATTAAAATTAAAAATTTGTTTTTCCAAACTATATTGATGCATAAATCACATTCGATGAATTCATTAAATTTTTTTTGCACAAATTTATCATTTAAAAAATTTACCGAATCATATTTGATAAGTTTATTTTTTTCTCTTTAGCTATCACCGTTTATTTACCTGGAAATTGTCTCTATCCTTTTCTGTGTTACCCTTATATCGACATTTTAAGGATCCAATTAACGCATGCGTATTACAGATCGCCGATGCTAAATTTTTGCAGAATATATTTATAATTATAGAACATGTTGAAATCCCGTTTTTCTTTTAATTTTAGGTGATTGAGGAAGATTTTACTAGATAACAACAAAAAATCTGTGTGATGCAGCCTTCCAGCATAAAAAGATTACTCTCCGCCACTGATTTCAGCAGTTACTGATTTGAAGCTTAAAGAGAAAGCATATAGCGGTAGGTAATTTTTATTTATTTTATTTGTAATTATTTTCTTCTCTTCATACTTATTGGCTTTCACAAAGGAATAAATACATCTTCTAATGCTAAAGAGTTAAACCGAAACCTAGAAAAATTTTCCAAACAGGAAATTAATATAAAGTGCAATATTAATAAAGGAATTCTTGATTAGAACAGGGGTTGGCAATATATTGCACATGTGCCACGTGGTACAATTCTTAGTGGCACTCTACGCTACTTTACAAATTTGTCAATTTTTAAATGGACGGTAGTTGATAAATTTGAAAAAGAGACCTTTTTTTGACAAATATCTTCAGAATTATGGACATTTACGGAATTAGGAAAAAATCTGAAAGGTAACTCTAAAGATAAATTTACAGCTATTTTGTAAATTATTGAATGTCATTGCAGGAGAGATTGAATGGTTTGAAGAGAGAAAA
Source organism: Trichonephila clavipes (assembly GCA_019973935.1). Taxonomy (NCBI): domain Eukaryota; kingdom Metazoa; phylum Arthropoda; class Arachnida; order Araneae; family Nephilidae; genus Trichonephila; species Trichonephila clavipes. Next base: position 177,647 of record BMAU01018009.1, on the reverse strand, counting down.
TTTTACATACTCTGCATTAACGCTTTGGGTTCTACATGTCTAACTATACGTAAAAAATCTTTCATCACATGAAAAGTATTTTGAAATTGTGTAAGAAATTGTGTTGAACAACTGAATGCTCAGTATCGTGTCAAACTGAAAGTCACACATTATACCCCCATCATTTTGCGATATGAAAGTAGATCGGTGCAAACACTAAGTGTGCATTAAAATTTTTATTTATTTTTTATTCAACTATAATGAAGGGAAATTCTTATATTTCATGTTGTCTTTATTCTTATTTTAATAAATATGCTTAAAAGTACATAATATATGTACAATTTAAAATTTTTAATTTTTGTTGAGTTGTGCTTTTTATGCTGTTTATTTTTATGATAAGAAATATTTTTAAATGATGCAATAATAATATATGATGAAACTGTAAACATCTACATTAGTAACCTCTTTCTTCTAACTGCATGCAATACCGCGGGAATCGAATTGTTTCAAAAGTGTCCTACAGTGCGGCACGCTGAAGCATTTTAGTAGATTGGTTTGCCACCCCCCGCAGCTAGCCGACCCCTGCATTTTAACTTCTAATATTGACCACTTGAGTTGTGGTACTCGGTTTTAAATTTATCATAAGTTTATATAACTTCTGTTAGGCCGTTCACTTAAGTTTACTTTTCACTAAGAAAAAAGGGGTTTTTTTTCATTTTATTTATCTTATCTACTTTTAGTTACCTACTTGTGCCCCTTCAGATGCAACTTATTGCAGTCAGATAGATACATTAATTTAACTCGAGGAAGAGAGTAAAAATTCCATAGGATTAGTATTACGTTCCCGAACCCAAAAGTTCCGGTAGTAGTCCCTAAATTTCTGTATTTTAAATTCTATTTGTTATCATTCAGCGAAGATAGTCAACAGAACATTATCCTTTATTCTGTGGCATGGCCAACTTTGGAATTGAACCTGGCATCAAGACTCACTGGAAACAAGGCTGTTCTCTATTTTAATCGATAGTGCTACTGCGACTCAATAATGAGTATTAGAAAATAATTTATTAAATATAAGCTACTGAAATTTATGAATAATATAATCGTTGCATGTGAAGTCTTTATCATATACATGCAGTTTCTCTATCTTTGATTTAAAACTCTTCTTATAATATTCTAAGCATTCATTCTCTTTGAAAAATGTGAAAGCACATCATATCTGGTGAAGGTAAACATTAACGGGATATTATAAAAACGCTCAATATCGATGCAAAATAAAAGGTAATTGTATGTTAGGCATGGGCATAAATATGACGTAAAAAAATTCTTTTCGCTTTCTTTCTGCAGTAAATCTACGTTTTATTTATTTAGTTTTTTTTTCTTATTGTTTCAATTTGTGGTGACCTTGCTGCACGAAATGCCAATATATAGTAGCATTAATATTTACGATGCGATTGTACAAACTTTACAGAAGAAAATAGATACTTCTGTGATCGTAATAGTTGTGTTCGTTATTACTTTTTATAGTGGAAAAACCCCTCGTATTTTTGAACGTCTAAATAGAAGAAAATCCAAACATAGCGTTACTAGATATTAAAGTCAAATTTTATGTTAAGAAACACATGTCCATTATGAGAGAAACCTATTGTCCGATAGGATGTGTCCTTACTCTTTTATTAAATATTTATAACTTAATTTCCGTGAAACAACCTCAGCGGCTTTTAAACTAAGATAGAAATTTAAGTCATGAATTTACAACGGATTTCGCCAAAGTGCGATTCCATATTCAAATTTACTCTAAAGGTATGTTTTTACTGTGGTTTTTTATTGTATTCTATGTGTGGAAATACTATTTATTTATTTGTTAAATGCTTCCGGTGACGTATTTTTGTACGATTAAGATGACAGACTATGTTTGGAACCGTGATTTTGAAAAAGCGTATAAATGGATAATTTTTTGTTATTCCGTGCCAGTTAAATTAGAACATACATATAAAATTGTTTTAAGAATATTATTACAAGAAAAATTATTTGACCAGTTAACTGTAATTGACGAGTACACTACTCGTCATGGAGCAGTTGCAGGATTTCGTGTCATGACGAGTATACTCGTCGTGTGTAAAAAGTAATGACCATTTGCTATTTATATTGTAATTTTTGAGAAAAACAAAACATGCTCTGACATTTCAAGATGTTTAGAGTATTTTAAGGCCTGGCTGGAGTAAAACGAATAAGTAAAAAAATATGGTTAATTTACAATGAACTCACGCGTCTCTCTATGCACCGGCTGAAACTGCGTATAAATTCGTATAACGAATTTATTTATGTGTAATGATGAGGTTTTTTGGATGTCAGAGCCTAAAAGAGGCAAAGGCAGAAATCGGAAAGTCATCTTCATAATAGGGTTTCTTCAGGTATGGTCAGCCATGAGACAAGTGCGTGACGTTGACCAAGCACTGAGCCCATTGATAGGTGTTGGTCCGAAGTTCAATAGCTATCGAGTGGTACAACCTTGATGTTGCAACCATGTGCCGACATTAGAGTAATGGCCCAATACCGTGCTGCCTAAAGAACAGTTATTTAACTGGGGTGAGAAAGACTAGGATGCTTTCTGGTAAGAGGACTTTGATCAACCCTACAGTACCTACTCCAGAACTTCCTTAGTGTCAAGACAGGTAGAAAATATTTTGTCAGAAAAAGAAAGGAAGTAAATCAGTGTGTGCTTAGGTTTCTCAGTCATGGAATTTTGCCGGTTACTAAAATTCATAGATAACGATAAAAACTTACGGTCGGAAGAACCAATGGCTTCACGAGCCCACGATCAAGCTAAATTAATTTATAGTCCCATACCATAAGTATTAGTAAATGGTTAAAAGTAATTTTTTGGTAAAGAATTAAGACAGAATGACATATTTTCAAAGCGTTCTTCTTTCATGAAAAATGCTTTGATAAAAATAATATTTTGCCTATGTATAGATAGGACATGTATAATGGGGTCGAACTAAGGTTTTTGAAATATGTAATTTAGGAGTGGATTTATTCATATTTTATTATTTCAGAGTTGATAAATTTTAACAAAAAACACCCGTTATCATTTCAATTGTACGTAGCAAAGAAATAATGTGAATTTTTTTAAAATTCATGATTTAAGCACTGCGCCAAAGTATTAGCTATATATATAGCCAAAATATTATTAGTATAGAAGCATTTTTTATAAAAGGAGGTTTCGAAAATATATCATTCTTTCTTCATTTTTTGCCAAAGAATTGCATTTAAGTATTTCTTCTTGTAATAATATTATTAAAACAACTTTATTATGTATGTTCTAATTCAACTGACACTGGATATAAAAAAATTAACCAATTATGCGCTCTTTCAAAATCACAGTTCCGAACGGATAAGAATTCCTCTTAACAATACTACAATCGGATGACGAGGGCATTCATTCAAACGTGAGAAGTTTAATCCTCAAACTGTTTAATGCTTTATACACACATTTTTTTCATTTAATAGTCTTTTTTCGACGATTTATTTATGCAATTCTTTCCTTACATTTTTTTTACGAATTACTGTTGTTTATTATCAATGTGGGAAATTTGGATACTTTAACTCTTAAAAATCAAACCCTGTCAATATTTAAAACTTCAGAACTTTTTAGCAAATTACGCATTTAATTTCAGCAGAAGTGCCAGAAAAGTACCACCTTTCGGTCTAAAAACAGAACGGAGGGGAAAGGAAGAAGAAAAAGGGAAAATTTTGTGGAATAAAAAAAGAAATCACCAGGAAGTACTGACGTTGATAGGGGAAGGGGAAATTTTTCTACGGGGGAAATGATTAAAACGGTATTCACTTGAAAAAGACCGCGCAACGTCAGGCTATGTAGCAAGTTGTATTAGAAATGACGTACCTTAAATACCATTATTGCTTTTTTCAGATGTAATAGAGTTAAAAGACAATTATTTTCATTTATATTTTTCAAGTGCATACATTAGACCAAGTTAAATCGTCATGAATAGTAGATAAGACACATTAAATCTACCGTAGCATTAAGTTCTAAAGCTAGCATGGGGTGGATATAAATAGTATAGTGTCAGCTTAGGTGCCCCTATCTTGTCATCTGACAGTGGCACAAAATTGCAAAGCTTATTTATTGTAATTAACGCTCTTTTTCTCAGAGAGATGTAGACAGTTGAGAAACTTTTAATAAAAAACACTAAAACAAGCATTCATGCATGAAATTATATTCTCAAAATATCGAGATTGGAATATACAATTTATGCCAATTTCATTAAAATATCATAAATAAGTATAAAAATTTGAAAATCCTTTAAAATTCGTGTATGAATTTTACTGATTGTATGCACCAGCTTCTCATCATAAAATTTAAAACCACATTAACATCCTGCAGGGTTTTTGCAAAATCTTATTAGAAAGAAAAGAAAGGTTAGAAAACTCTTTGGGAAATTTTTACATTTCTTTTTTGTAGTTACCAGTTGAACGTTGTTAAATCAAACGAATGTTAGGTATCTGATCTCTTCTTTTAATAATTTATTTTGCAAACGCTTTCGTATCTGTCATAAATAAAAATGTTGCATATCAAAATAAAATAAAAAAATTGCCAAGAAAAATTATAATTTGATAGTTGACATTAAAAAAACCTTGAAATTTAGAGTTTTATTTCTTTAGTTATGTATGATCTCTAATTAATATATATGAGGAAATTTTCTTAGTGATGTCCTTCATTATTTTTAATCTAAGGAACCTGTTCTAAAGAATACATGTAAAATGTCGTTTACTAAATTATAGCATACTGAGGTGGTAGTTCAAATTCTCCAAAGTTTACCGCATTCCATTGCAAGAAAAAACTTAACTTACGTAAAAATATTTTTGTTGCGAATAGAAAGTTTATAAAGTCTATTATCAGTTACTGAATTTTCTTCGTTTATTCTACTGTGAAGAAAACTTTTTGAGTATTTTAACCTTGATGGTATTTTTTACTTTAAAAATATAATTTTAAAGAAATATCATCCGATTTGATGAAATAGATAAATAAAAAATTCGATGAATTCGTCAAACAAAACATTTTTCTAGTTCGTTTTGGTTCACGTTTGTACTTGGAAGACGTTCGCGTGATCTACTTTATCGTCTGCGTTCTTAGAATACCAGACAATAACTGAGGTGAATAAAACATTTGTAAATTTTGATTTTTTCCCCTCTTTTTACGACAGAAATAGTATTATTATTTTTTTAGTTCTGCTTTTATTAATAAAAAAAGATTTTTTTATGAAAAAGGGAAATAAAAGTAAAAATTTATAATAAATTTTTTAAATATTCTTGTGCATATACCGAGTAATGAAGGAAATGTAACGGAAAGGCGTTATGACTGTCGAATAATTATTGATATAGATAATTTTACAAATATAATTTTGCATGTACATATAAAAATGGCTATTCCAGAAACTATTTATTAATTTGCATTTCGTGTACGTCAAGTTTAATTGCTCGTACACTTTCCGGAAGGTGTAATATCTGAATTCAAATTGCATTGTATAGAGTATTTTTAATGTTTATATGCAGTTTTCTTTAAAAACATGTCTATGAATATGTCGATAAAATATTTTGTTTAAGAATTAAATTGAAATAGTTATTTACCTACAACTTTCTTCTAATTTAATTCTTATCCGTCATTATTAAACTTAATGAATTCAATGTATAGTTGTTTGTTTTTTGTGCGGGAACAAATAAAAGTAACATAATTTTTGAAATTTCTTTTTTTAAAAAAAGTGTTGAATTATTTATTTTTTTCAGTGTTGAATTCCCTTTAAAATTACTTACTTTCTAAAATATTTACTAGAAAGTAATTTTTTTTCTATATTTTTTCTTTTATTATGTATGCTTGAATATATGATCCGGATAGTTTTAATCTGGCGAAGAAATATGTAATTCAGATATTTTTTTTTCAAATCGATGCAATAGAACTCATATTTAAAATCAAAGAATGATCTACTGATTTTTCTAAATCAGTCCTTAAAAATAATAAATATATCCGAAAGAGAAAAAAAAAATTTTTCAAATTTATGGGTTGCAGAACTACACAAGCCAAACTAATTGTTTGCTTTTGCGTGGTGCTCACATCGGACTAGGAAGAGGAAATTAGACTTTCTTCATTATAACTGGAACGTCAAGTAAAGCGTGTGAGATTACTTCTTTCGGGCTCGTAGCCACTTTGTAGCGGAACATCTCTCTACTGCTCATGAACATGCTTATTAAAGCATGTCCAACCAATTAACATTCTTTTAAAAGAGATTTTTGTTTTAAAAAAAGCTCTAAACAGAGAGAAATGGTATTCTTACTCAAAAGCATTCCAAAAGTTTCTGAAATCCTGTTTACAGTTTAATTACGGAAGGGTGTTTTACGTGGGTTAGGGAAAACAGAAAATGTTTGCAAAAAAAATTGCTTAAAAACAAAAGAGGGAAAAGTATACACAGCTGAGTTTTCTACTAACCTTTAAAGAACATTTGTTGCACAAAATAGCAAAGTACTGTGTTTTATTGTAACGAAGATCCTAACAGAAATCCTAATTGAAACTAAATGTCCTTTTTTTTCAATTTGGCACCATACTTGTATTATGTAATGCGTTCATTTTTAATTATGTTGTTGTAACAAAAAAAAACACGTAGAATCGGATCTATTAAGGCATTTCAGGCATAAGAGAGAGGTTATTATACGTCCTTTTGTTGCAAGCGCAAATCGAGAAAAGAGACAGCAGAATCCTTACATACTCTCAGATAAAGAAATACAATGGGAATAATGAAAGAGATGATTTAATCACGTGATTAAGAAGTCTCAGGGGTGTTAAATTTTTCTAGAGGTCTGAAAATATAAACAATTTTCAAACAGGTATAATTCTTTTAAATTTAAATTAAATAATTCGAATCTTTTACACATTATTTATAAAGGAATGGGAGTTCAGAAAAGTATAAAATGTTTAAAATATAATCATAATTTTAAAAATTATAAGCATATGAAAATAAGAAACTTTTCTATAAAAATATTTATTAAGTTTTACGTCGCGCATGCTATTTTCTAAAAGAGTAGGTTTAATTACTAGCTATATATATATAAGTTGATTTATAAAGTTAAATGTATTCTTATTACACTGCAGCTATTTTTATATAAATATAATAATAACTTACATATTTTAATAAATAAAAAAATACATTTTTAAAAAATTGCAATATTTTACAAATATTTTGAAATACAAAAGATATATAATACTAAAATTAGGTAGGGTTTAAAGAGTATGACGGACTTTATAATTCTATAAAGTTTTATACATCAGAGGCTTCTATTTTAGAAAATAGCGTGCGCCACGCAAAAAATACTTAATATTTATTATAGAATTTTTCACATGCTTATGATTTTTAAAATTATTATTACATTTTAAAAATTTTATACTTTTCTGAAGCCCCATTCTTTTATAAATAATGTGCAAAAGATTCGAATCATTTAGTTTAAATTTAAAAGAATTATGCCTGTTTGAAAATTGTATATATTTTCAGACCTCTAGAGAAATTACCCACCCCTGAGACCTCTTAGTACTTAGTACTTATTTCAATTAAATAAAGGGGTGGTCTGGGGAAAAACTTGACAACACCAAGCTGCTCGGAAAAGACATGCTTAAGCTGTTTAGCCATTATTTTTCTATGAAGAGGAGATAAATCAAAACACAAAGTGTAATACTTTTACTGTGGAAAATGAAAATATAGTAACGTTTAAAAAAAGTGCTATTCTTATTTAAAATACATAGAAAAATATGTAAGATTTGAATTTAAACTAATATTAAATTAGTCTGCTACACACACACACACACACATATATGGTAATTTAGCTCGACTTACGACAATTTTAACTTGTAATATGACATTTTGTGGGATGGAATCGATTAATTTGTTGCAGTCGTTGAGGGATGAGTAAGCTTGGTACTTTTAAATCCACATTGATTTAGTTACGTAAAAAAACCATCACAAACACCAAAAAGCAAGTTATCAACACGCACAGTTTACATGACGTTGACAAAAGCAGCCTTTATTCGCTTCCGGGATCTCGTCTATTTATGGCCATAGTCAACCGGAAGCTATTAAAATCACATGATTTCCGATAAAGGCTTTTCTAATTAGTTCAAATACGTGGATGCTGCAAGATTGCATCATCCTGATTTTTAAAAAGGTGAAGTTTCAGTTTTGCGGAAATAAGGTTATGGCTATTTCCCGTTAGGTGGTTAACTATAAATTAACTAGGAGGAGTTCAAGAGGAAGGCTCAAGACCATTAAGAATTAAAATCCCTCCGAAATAAACTTTAAGTAACTTATTACATATATATAATCGATAGCCTTGAAAATTTCTTTAGTTTTTTTTCCTCTCAAACTTGCCACTAATTTCCGTAGAACTTTTCCTATCAATTGATTTTTAATAAAGAGCTTTTCATGTCTTCAAATACTGAGTTATTTTAAGTATTGGTATTTTACGCATTAGTAATTTTTCGGAATGTTCGATTCTTTTCGATTACATTGATAGATAATATTTTTCATTCGTTCCAATAGAGTGGAATTTAACAAATAAATTCTTTGAATTTTATTGAAAATAGTCGCACATATTGTCGTCTATTTTTTAACTCAAGTCCAGAAATTGCGTAAATAAGCTTGAAAAATATATCTTTCTAGCAATATAAAGCCATGAAAAATTAGACCTGAAGAGTTATGCGACGAGAGAGAGAGAGAGAGATTATGATTTGCGTCAAGTGAAAGTACGTCAGCACTGAGTATTTAACTTATATTATGACGCAAGTGGCAAATTGAATATGTGCACAATTGTCTGAAGTAGCTCCGGCAATGTTTGCGATTATATTTTAAACGAATCCTTTTGAAATAGAGAGTTCAGAAAACACAAATCATACATGCCGGAATAAAAAAAAGCATTTGTTTTGCAGGGATGGCAAACAGAGTGTGATTTTATTGGTATTCAAATGACTGTTATGCTTTTCTACTACTTTTTATCGAGATATTTCTAAGCTTTTATGCCTTAAAAAATTTCGTGCTCCAGCTTATAGATCAATAGCGAAGATATGAATTAGATTAAATGTGTTTTATTGTACGATTTATTGCCAGGGTACGACAGAACGTTATAAGCATTAGATATATTTTTTTAATAGAAATAAAAAAATCAGCTGTGATTTGTTCCGATATGTTCTAAAATGTTCGGCAAGTTAAGTATATCATTACCGAAAGTTATTTTCTTCCGCTTCTCTTTTGAAGTACACTCATGTCTATAAATTAAATAATTCGGAATTACATGGAAATCAAACTCTAGACTAAAAATTTCACTTGTAGAATTATCACACAACTTCAACAATAATTTTCAAGTTACAGGAAGCCACCAGATGACAGCCGTAGTACGTTACAATGACGAGAGTGTAAAAAAGGGATACATAAAGTTCGATGGCAAAGAAGTAAAATTGTTCTCAAGCGTTTTGTAATCCACTCATTGACATAACCAAACAGTTATGACACAGATGAAGCATTTGGATGTTTTTTGTAGCAAAATTATCGGCAGCATGGAATACAGCTTACTCAGATGGAAGTATCCTAGGAACTTGAAAAGCGTTATCTCTAGGCTTGGACTACGATTCCAAGATGATTGAAAAATTGGTATCCGTTACAATACAGATCGCTCCCAAGATACAATACCGAATGAAGATCGATGTTTGGCAGTAACTCCAAAAAAAGCAGAGTACAGCATCTGACGTGTCCCGTCAGCTAGCTATCTGCAGCCACAGGTACCGTAGTTTCAAAACAAACCGTGAACAGACGTTAGGGATATATTTGTCTATATGCTCACACAGTAGCGCACACAGGAATTTTTCAAGGGGGAGGGTGTCGTGATCTAAAGTTCACCATTCTTGTATCATGCTCCTTTTGATTTTGTCGATTTTCGGGAACAAAACACAATAAAAAACTAATTACTGAATAAATAATTAGCTTTAATTAATAAAATTAATCATTAATAACAAATACTTAATTAAATTTTACGCACTATATACTTAGAATTATAATAAATCGGGGGAAACAAGGGGTTTGTGGGGATCCGGACTCTCAGGACCCTCTCTTGTATGCGCCACTGTGCTCACTTGCTTCTTATATTTATCACGCTCACAACTCACTGTCTCCAATGATTAGCCTGGAGTAGAGAAAATTCAGTGTGTGTGTTCGTCGCAGTGGGCATGTGTGATATTTTCTGACGAGTCCAGATTTAGCTTGTCGGCTGATTCACGTCGGACTTTCATATGGAGAACGCCAGGTACGCGTCACCGCTAACACAACATCATTGACGTTGTGTAAGTTACGGTGATGTAAGATTGCTTGTTCGTGGGAAATTTTACTGGGCTCCAGAATAGATCTGCTTGTTCAGATATGAACCATGACAGGCCAGATTTATAGGGACATAATTCAGAAACAACGTTTACGTTTGCTTAGGAAATTCCATGAGCATTATCCTTAATTTATGAACATGAGTGTGGTTAAAAAATAGATAGTTAAAATTATAATATTGGGAAATGCAACTCTACAAGGAGTTGAAATAAATATTTTACTAAACATTAGAATATATTCTGAAAATATTCGTGAAGTAAAATTTTTACACATGTGATGACTGACACATGTGATTGCTTTATTAAAGTTTTTAGTATGTTACCTCAGATTGTGTGAACGTTCTTCAAATACAAATCCTGTTTATTTTCCTGTATATTTTGACTTATTGAATATTAAACTATGGTGAGTGAGAGTAATATTCACGTGGCACTTCAAAGCAACTCGAAGGCTATTGGTGACGGACCTCGTAATTTCGAGCCTCGGCTAAATGATGAGAATAACATCTGAGCCCCTTTTCCAAACGCCAATGAGAGGACTTTGAACTCGACAGATTAAACACTGCTAGTCTTCAGTGGCACCCGGGTTTGGACCCACGAAACGACGGTCATGAGTTCGTGAATCTTTCTGAAAATTGCGCTATGTACACTTCATTAAAAATTTTTTTGAATAAATCGAATTTTATATTGATAAATGAAGCTTATGAAATCTTAAGTCAAAACGAAAACCAACCACCCATTAATTTGTCTAATCAATGAAACTATCAGTGAACTGATGAAAGGTTCATGAGAAGATTAATCAAACTCATTATACCATTATAATTGTTGCATTTTCTTCATTGCTGCTTTTTAAAGATAAACACACACACACACACAAATATGAGACATGTTTATGCATAAGCATTTTATCTTTTGTTGCCTCAATTGTACGACAACCTAGGGTGGGTCTCGGCCTTCCTAAAAATTCAATTCCAGGCTGTCCTGTTCTTGGCCTGACTTTTCTGACATTAAAAGTTTTCTGATCTTTTTCATGGCAGTCGACCTATCCGAGTCTTCCTCTTTTTCGAGTACTCTTTGATTTGGCCACAAAGATCTTTTTTGTGACTAGGCGGAGGTCGCGTGGCCTCGAACCGTAGCAGGGGTTTGCCTTGACAGTCTTGAGGCGCGATAAGTGCGGGGAACGAGAATCAAAAATTCCTATAAGTTTGCCGGATAATACTGGACGTCCGTTGTTTGTTTGTCTCTTTGTTTTTTTGGCGGACTATGGCAGGGGCTTGTCATGTTGGCCTTTGAAACTTGCAATAATTTATATCAAAGTGGTAAGAAGAAAAGAGATATTTACGATCACTTTTAACGTTTTAGTAAAGATAACTGAAATCTGACACATGTGATCATGTGTGAAAACCAGCTCAAATATCTTTTCTAATTTCGTGCTGTTTTAGTGCTTGTAAGACCAAAATGTGAACTTTCGTATTTACAAACGTACATCGTAACGTAAAATAATCTTATACGAAAATCATCAATTGGTGAGCCACGTATTTCCCCAAGCTGCATCAAATCCTACAGAATTACTCTGGCTGACATTAAACAGATACAGTTACCGATAAATGGTAAATTTGGCTTTCTGCTGAGTGTTTGGGCGTGTATATAGGCATCAATCTCTGAAATTTAGATGATTAGGTTAACTTTTCGGAAGATCTCGAAGTCAAATGTCACCCTTTTTACGGCGCCTAGAGGAGAATATTCATTCATTTGGAGGTGATTTGTGTATAGACCGGTGATCAGTGACCACACCCTTGAGTGAAGGTTAGGTCCCACTCATTTCCGGCTCTTAATGAATGAACGATTCCGTAACAAGTTACACACGAAGGATTTGAATGAAAATGTTACTTGTGTACGTTAAGATGCAGGGACGAAAAGAAAAAAAATATGCCAATGAACGGATTATTTACTCTCTTTTATCAATTCTCCTCACGATGAAGTTTGAAAGGCAAATGTAGGCTAAAGCGGTTTAAAAGAAATTCATCTGCTGCAAATTGAAACGTGATGAACGTGTTTAGCCTTGACAAGACTAGAATGTATTTCTTCTCTCTCCCTCATATTTGATTTGAATAATTATATTTTGATTGTTTACTGAGATGGAATTTTTAGAGTTTAGATACTTGACCTTTATAAATGCTTGAGAAAGAGAGGTGAGTAAATGTCATTCTGCATATGTTCTGAGAAGGGGGGGGGGTTGTTTCTTATCCTACACAATCTCCATAAAACCAAAAATCACTAAAAATTTCAAAAATAAATAAGATTTTTTAAAAAAAACTTTGTCTACTGTAAAATTCAAGTAATTAAAAATATGAGTGGGGGAGGCCTGACCAGCCTTGCACCAATGACACTCTGGAAAGACTTTCCGGCCATGTTGAAAAGTAAGAGACTTGATGTGGTCACTACAAAAAGCGTCATAGAGCGGTCTGCTTATTTCTAGGAATATTCAGCTGGTGACACTAACGAGGTCTTTTTTCCAAAATACCAAATAGAGAACGTGTAATCCACTTGTCGTACGAAACCCTCTGCCAAAAGCTCGTACGCGCACCTGATTTACCTGCGCGACGGGCAATGGAGTATTAAAGCTCGAATTCGGATTTGGTTTCATAATAATGAGAAAGAAGCAGCTTCAATTGATCCAAGGAACTGAGGCACCAAAGGGAGAAGATTGACATAGCCCCGAGGGCCTGCTACATTAGCTGGACATAATGGAATGGTCTTCACAACTAGGGTGATCCTACCCCAGGTGTATATACTCTCAACGTACATCGCCATTCTGTCCAGGAACACCCTCCTGCCACTTTGATGCAGCTGGCAGGTATTGGGAGGACCTTATTTTTTTCACAGTTGAACAAAACTGTAAAGGAATAATTCTTTGATTTTGAAATAATCTGTTTCTCGTTTAAATTTTATGTTCAAATGTCAAACAAGCTATAATTGATTCAATATCATTTTTCAACCTATCTGTTATTTGAAGTTTTTGAAACATTTTGTGTCCAAAATCAATGAACAGATCACCTAGAAAATAGTACTGCAAGTTGACCTGTAGAGAAGCGGTATTGTGGTTAGTGACGCTAAGTGCTGTGCCGTAGAGCCCGAGTTCGATTTTTGGAGTAGGCATAGATGTTTGTAGATGCTGCATATGCGGCATTGTGACGATTTAGGAAAATTAATAAGTAGAGTGAGACTCAAGAAATTAAAAGTATTGGTTTATTACGTATACAGCTATTATAATTGCAATTTTTACATTTAGATACAAGTTATTCAAAGTTATTCAAGTTGTTCAATTCTGCAGAATATGTTATTGGTGATGGAGGAGGCAAAACACTACGTCTCTTTTCGAGTGTTTCAAGTGGACAGTTCTCTCCTCTTTCGTAGGGGTTAGACTGTTCTCTCCTTCTTACATCTCGAATTTCACTCGAGGTTTGGATCGCAGGTGGAATTCAGAGGTTGTTTTTCTCATGGCCATCAGTTGTCGGCGTGATGTCAGATAAAAGAACCCCACAATATTATAAGGGTGAACGTGGGGATATGAACGGCTTAAAGCCCATTGCCACGATGAATTTCATGGACCTCAATCTGACACCATCGATCTGGTGGCATCAGAAGAAACAACAACAGCGTGTTAAACTCAGTTTCAGGCACGAGGCAAATTCTAACACGTGGGTTGCACAATGCGTAGTTATCGTGGTAGTTTTTCTTTTATTAATTCACCTTCGCAGGAGGTCTACTGTTTCTTGAGATTTGTATCCTAATGCTTATGTAGTTCAAAGGGATGCTTCATGTCATTTGAGCTTATTCCATACTAAACAGATTGTTTTATTTATTTGTCACAGCAAAATACTCAATTCGAATTTTTCTTGAAAATACGATGTTTGTCAGAAATTGCTTCGTTTCATTTTACTAAAACAAGGTTTCAATAAAGACATTCTGAATTTAAGGGCCTAAAATAGATGAGTCATCATTAATACAAAATTAAATCTTTAATAAAAATTAATAGATTAATGTTATTATTATCGGTAGTTATTTACTATCTGCTACCAAAATCGATACTATTATCGGAAGAAAAGGCACATTGCTTCAACACAACTAGAGATAATTCATTGTTGGTGGCTTATATCAATAATGTAACACAATTAGAAATTTTTGAAATTAAATAATACTAATAGAAATTAAACAGTATTTTTTAGTAAAATTTTTCTTATATATTGTTCTGTTGGTTGAATCCCAAAGATATTCGTCGTAGGTTGCAAGTTTGATATGCTTGTGCTAAAGTAAACTCATACAGTAACACAGTTGCCATAAATATTTATGGGATGAGCTAAGTCAACTGGGAATTTCTAAAGAACTCTTTTCAGGGAGCGGAGAATACAGTCATAACAATAATAAATTGACTAATTCAATATCAATACTAAGTTTTTTTTTCCCATGAATAAATGTTTTTTTCTGAAAAAGGGAAAAGAAACAAATTTTTTTCTTGTTTCCTTCTTATATTCTTATTACAAAAGTAAATGTATAAGAGTTTTTCAAGAACGATCTTCTTCACTTGCCAAAAGTCATAGAGTGGTGTGGATGTACAGCATCTTTTATCTTTGCTCTTTACTTTTACGAGGAAAATCGTGAATGTGGACCAGTGACCTGTACCATTACTGCTGACAGATATACCGATAGCTTCGTAGTTCCACAGCTGTAGCAACGAGGATGTTTATTTGAAAATATTTACGTAGAATGGTGCACCACTCCACATCTCATTGAAAGTCCTTTGTGTGTTGCAACAACATTTTTCTGACAGTAGAGTCATTAGTCATGAATTTTCTACTGTATGGCGCCCTGGGTTGTTCGATTTCAATCCTTGTCACTTTTAGTTGTAGGATTTTTTTTAAAAAAAGGACATTTCTCCGATATCGCCTCCTTGAAAAAAATTGCGCTACAGGTGAGAAAAGTTAATCTTCATATACTTTGAGTGAGTATCCGTGGAAAATGTCAGCCAGCGTATACAGTTCTTGCTGCTTGTCATATTGAACTTCATTCGTAAGTAATAATCATTTGTGTGTGTTGTTAATAAAATTGATATGTGCTGTGTTCTTTAGCATTTAAATAGTCTTCACAGTAGTCCATTTTTCCAATACCACCATTTACACTGTTGGTGATATTTGGTACTATATGGGAGGGGGTCAAAATACCATGATTCACTATGTGCGCCCATCAAATTTGATTGTGTTTTATCCAATACCATACTCGTTAGACAGCTCTAGACACTACACGTTATTTTATGCCCGCCCTGCATATCCTTTTACTATGCTGCGTCTTTAGAATTAAAAAATTTCAAATAAATGTGTAATTAATGTCCTTTAATGTGTAATTTGAAAATTCAGTTGAGTATTGCAATATTAGAGGCTATTTTTGGAACTCATTCTTTGGCAGAAAAAAATAGGCTGATTTGGTTAGGAATAACTGGTATAATAAAAACATGCTTGTCTTCTATAAGGTGGAAAAGTTATATATTCTATTATTATTTATTTATTTTTTGCATTGAAAACACTTTCATATCTTCAAATAATGAATGTAAATTATTTTCGATGCAATTTTAAAGCTGAAATGCTGTTTTGTGTGTGTGTGTACATAGTCTGTTGTCAAAAGAATTTGTTTATCTAATAAATGTTTTAGACTTTCAAACGAAAAAAATATACGTGCAAAACAAATTGTAAAGAACATCATTTTATTTCGTTGTTAAAGTTGAGTGGAAAACCTACACTCAGAATGGTGTGGTTGTTTGTTATTCTAGTTAAAAATACATCTCATATATCTTTCCTTTTCCCGTCTCTTGAAAATATCTGAAATGGATTAAAGGTATCATTACGGCTTTTTTTTTGGGGGGGGGTCTTACCTATCTTCGTCTGAAACTGTTTTGAAATATATTTTCTCCAAAGTTTCTCATATGTTGGATGTGATACTTTTTTTAACCTTTTTCTCCCATGTACTTTATTATTTTAAGTCAAAATCAGAATCTGCTCAATATTTTTTTCAAGAAAAGAAACCCTAACCCTTAGTTATGCAATTTAGCTTCAGTTTGAAAAACAAGTTATAGAAAAAAAAATTTTGAGCGAATTTCCTTTCTACGTAATTTTCCCTCCTGTGTTCTTCAATTTGCGTGATGCGTGTATAATTCTTTTACAGATGGAATTCGAAATAAACTTCATTTACCCGCACAGTATACATTTTAATCTTATTAAAGAAATGAAAACATTTGACGAATATGTCAAAAATATTTTACACAATTTTCAAGAACATATTAATGAAAACGATAAAAATGACGTAGGAATTTAAGCTGAAATGTTTTATCAACAATCTTTCAGTAATGCTATTTTAAAAAACTAGCTTTAAATCTTTGGCGTCGCTAGCTCTGAGGGGACCATGTAACAAAATTCCTTTGGGGCCCTTTTTCAGATATGGGTTAGTGGGAATGTAGTTACACATGTTGGGGCCCCTGTACCTTGGGGGCCCGTATCATTTATACGGCTGATATGGCGGTAGCTACGCCACTGCTTTAAATCTATATACAGTGGGTGATCGGTTAACGAACATAATCCGTTCCAAGACTATGTTCGCTATCCGAATTGTTCGTTAACCCATCATCGATTCACCATAGACTTCTACGTGAAATCGATTAATTCGTTCTGGAGACCCTAAAAATTAAATTTTCAAAAATGTATAATTTCTTAGTAAGTTTTTAAAAAAATAATACATACATATAGTCTTGCATATTAATCAGTCCTTTTCATTTTTTGCTTATGGGGCGTTGAAAAACATGTCCAATGTCGATTGCTTTTCTCTCTTTTTCAGGATTTTCCGGAAGTAATTAATAGCATTGTCGTTGTAAAGATCCCCAATTCTTCTGACATCAGCTTGGTTTGGGTGTCATTCTAAGACCATTGCTCTGACAGCCTCCCACTTTTTCAAAAGATCTTTAATGGCCGACGTCGGCATTGGTCCTCTTTTGTCTTCCTCTTGTTCAGAAGGAGACACATTTCGCTGTGTTTCTTGGTGTTCCTCATTCAAAATTTCTTGGAGTTCTTCTACCGTCAGTTCATCTCCATGTCCCATTATGAGCTCTTCTATGTCATCCTCGTTCACCTCCAATTCCAGATCTCTAGCAGTTGTCAAAATTTCATCCATAATTTAAGGGGTGTCTCCTTGATCACCTCCGAATATGTGTTCGTTGTCCAAACACAAAAAATCTTTCTTGAGAGTGTTCGTTATCCGAATATGTGTTCGTTATCCGAACACAAAAATCTTTCGTGAAAGTGTTCGTTAACCGATCTGTTCCTTAACCGATCACCCACTGTATATGTGAGAGAAAAATGACTCATTCCTCACGAGATCTCCCAGTTCATTAGATTTACAGACTTGAAATTTGGGAGGCATGGATTTTTTTTTTAGCAGAGACCCGCTAAGAACGGAAAAAGCGACTGTGTGGAAATCGATCCCCATTAGGGGTTGCGGGTGGTTACAGAGATATAGCAGAACTAAAAAGTATCCCTATTTTTAAAATTTGGTAAGCATGTTACTTTTGTTGAGTAGAGATGCGCTAAAAATGGGTTTTGTAGAAATCTAATCAGAAGAAGGTGGGGGCAGTAAAAGATAAGTTAGAAATTTAAGTTATAGTGCTTTTTAAATCAAAAGGCGAGGCTATATGAATGTTTTTCAATACAACTGAAGGCTAGAACTTAGATATCAATAATTTAAAAACAATATATAGTCGCACGACATAGTGTAATACATAGCGAAGCGAGCCTTGTAACGGCTAGTACAGGGGTCGGAAACCTATGGCATGAGTGCCGCATTTGGCACGCGGTACAACTCTCTGTGGCGCTCCACATTACTCTGGAAATAAGTCAATTTTTACGTGAATGGAAACTGATAATTTGGAATGGAGCTTAGTGGTCAAAGTGCTCGTTATACGCCAGAATACATGGAATCTATCTATACAAATTCATTTACAGTTCTATATCAGTGTCTTGTCGTTAATATTTTTGATAATTTATTTTCAAGATTTGTGGTTATAGAAGTGTTCAAATTTCTCCCTCGTCCTTTTTTTATTTTCTTAATTAATAAACAAGTTTAAGCATGTTCTTCATTCATAAACCAAGCCGCAAATCATTTGCTGAATGGATTGCTATAAAGCTTTATTGTATTTAAGAAGGAACTCCATTAAAAAAGAACTAAAAAAAAGTCAAGTACTTGTGATACGGTTGCTACGTACGAATAATTGAGCCATTGTGTAGCAAAACACCAGTTTGAGTTAGTATTGATTTATGGCGAAAGCGAATATGTGTCGAATTATGCTGCGACAAGATTCATTCTGGGCGGCCTAGCTCGACGCATTTGAATACGACTCCACGCTAAGATGAAAAAGATCTACTTAAAAACAGAAATAAGAAAAAGCGTCAAAGTAATAACAGGTTTTCTCTACTCCGCCTGCCAAATAAGAGGTTCGCAAATCATAGTCTGGAATCCTAGGTAAGGGCTATTGTCAGCTTTTTTGCATTCTTTGGTGAAAAGGACCAGACAAAGTACCGTGTTATTACGTTACGTGCAGTTTTTCACCAATTGACTTTGAACGTGGTAGTGTCTGCGGAAAAAGAGCCAAGAGGAGATGGTTGAATCTGTTATTTGTAATGTCTGTTTGTGTTTTTTCGTGTGCATGTCTATTAGCGCTTATAGGCAAACAGAAGAAATAGTGCTTTTTAAGTATTTTATTTTTTCATGGTTTGACTGCAGTAAAGCATTTAACCATGCCACTGTGTTGTTGTAGAAATCTAAATTACAGGCTAGGATTTACGTTCGATTTGAAGTTGTTATTTTTTTCACACGGTATGTAAAATAATGTTCCTTGTCTGTAAATCAATGCTGCACTTTAGATTGATGTTTTGTTGACATTAACAACTTACTCGATTACAATGATTTTATTGTAGTGCACAATATTTATGAGGGTATAAACTGTGATGAATACATACTCTTATAAAAGTGTTACGTTTATCGTTTATTATTTTTTTTGTTATAAATTCAAATCTGGTAGAATTGTAGCGTTGATGTGTGTGAGGATTTTTTTATCCTCGAATATGTAATTTTAGATCTGATGAATCAAGAAATTTGCACTTAATTGTATTCACTTTAAGTATCCATTGTACAAACTAAGGCTGAAATCAATCGAAATTCATTCTCTGGATTTGGTAACCAATCATAACTTCCCACGCTTCCTCAATAATTTCCTCAAATTGCGAGTTTTCAGTTAATCTAATTCTAATCGTTTGAAATATTTTCAATAAACATTGCACTTCAAATTTAAGAGACTTTTGCATTTATTAAAAAGACCCCCCCTCCCCCCGCCCAATATTCTGTCCTTTCAATTATAGAATATTTAAATTCATTAAAATATAATGAAATTTTGTTTTGTTAAAGTTGCTTTTTGAAGCAACGCAAGGGTTATTGCTCGTAATTTTCAACCGTCAAGTGACAAGAACGAGAGCTGAGCTCATAGTCACTCTACAAATTTCTTCACCACTCCGCCGTGAGGATAAGATCATCGATAGAATTAACGTGCATTTATCTCTTTCAGAGTATAAATATTGAGAACTATTCCTTAATTAGCAGCCGGCTGAGTGGCATGGTTGGTTTGTCGCTGGCCTTCTGCACCTAAGGTTGCGAGTTCGACCCGGCTCAAGTCGGTGGATTTTCATGATGCAAAAAATCGACAGCGACCATGTCGTATGAAAAAACGTAAAAGATCTCTAGAATGTCTATTTGGCTTGGGTGCTCTTGGCAAAATTTAATCCTTGTACAGGTTCGCCTCGTCAGAGCTCAGGTGCTTCCATCTAGGGAGGAAGCTGGGCGCCAAAGCTACCTGCGGCGATTGGTATCCACCTATATGGTGTCGCACTAAAAAGAGATACCAGCTTCCTTAGAATGTAGTAAGTCTGCAAAAGTGAAAGACCAATTCGCAGCCCATTTGAAATAAAAAAAAACTTTTTAATCCGATTGTTCATGGGACAGATATTTTTGTGTGTGAATAGGATTACTTCTAATTCATTTTCAACTGCATTTTTAATCCAGAGAGTCAGTCTATCCATTTAGCCTTAAAAATGTTCTGAAAAATTTTTAGAAACAGCTACGCTTTAATCCCTCCTTATAGAATAAAAAATATATTAGTTATACACATCTACTTCAGGGGTGAAGAAAATTATCTACAACTCAACAGAACTCTTTTATGAGTGCCGAAAAAAACCTCTTTCCGTTATCGTAATTGTCCCCAAACCACAAGAGCCAAAAAAAAAAAAAGGTATCATACATTATTTTCTCCGAATTCGAACATGTTCGTCAACGACGCATGTTCAGGGTCGTTTCATACAAAGTTGATGAAAGGACATACAAAATTTGCAGCAGCTGTTATTTGTGTAACCTCTAAACCTGTCGGCCGCCTTTGTTTCGACGGATTTTTTTAAATCTATCTATTCTGTAAGACAATGTGAGATAGTAACGAATCTGGCTACAGTTCAAATGATGCGCTGTTTTGCAGTTACTGTTATTTACTACCCATTAAAGACGAAAGGGCGAAAGAAGGCTTGGCCGGTCCATTAAAGAAACAATTATCATCTCGTTATTTGACGTCACCCTCGACCATTTACATATTAAATGGGCGTGCTAAGCAATTAGTGGAAATGGCGGTATTCTTCTTGCAAATTCAGGAACTTCAAGAAAAAGTTTTTAAAGGGAATTGCTGAAGGTTAAATGCAAAAACACAACCACATCCATGCATAGTTTTTCCTTCTTTTCATTTAAAGGAATTGGATAAAATATGTACTTGACAGTCATCTTGCTTTTATGCAATTTGATGTAAAACTAATAGTTTAATATATGTATGGTATTTAAAATATTCGTGTTCGTGGTCTTTTCAACTCCTAAGAGCTTACGTGTACTTTTCAAGCAAAACTAATTCACTAATCTAACCATACTGAAAATCTATACAATAGCTGAGTTAGTTTTTAAACTCGGGGAACAGACGGACAAAGGAAGATATCTGGATCTATCTTACTTAATTGCAGATTTTTCATGTAAATATTTAGCATGTTTTTAGACATAATTTTGCTCAGTTTCACTTTTTGAGACTATTCTATTTTATTCAATTTGCACTGCTACTTGCGCATTTCCGTAAAATCCCTCCATACCCTAAATGTTACCACGAATTTAAAAACAACATTTTTTACTACAATATATTTTTAGATCAAGCAATGTTTGCAAATTAAACTAAGAAATCTCAAATAACTAAAATCGTAGGTTACAATTTGTAACAATTTCCAAATACGAAGAAAAAAAAGCTAATCCAGTCTTTATTATATTTTTTTAAAAAAAGGCAATGACAAATCTTTTTAATGTGTTTCCGTATAAGTATTTTTACTTATCCATGTGGATATTTTATGATATCTCCCCGATAGTTTTGTTTAAGTTCCCATGCCTTTTATAACTTGCTAATTCTAAGATTATTCATTCATGATATCGTAAGCAAACATTTCCTCGTTTCAAAAAATATACTTGGAAAACACATACACATTTGTTTCTATTTCTGTTTCACAACCTTCCCCCTCCCCCCTCATTTATCTATACTATTATATATACAAATGTTCCTAAACTCATAATACATTTGTTGAGGAGCAAGAAAACAACTAAACTAGTACAAATCATCTTACAATTCATGGTCGAAATACAAGCAATGAATTTTAGAGAAGGACATGCTGCGTCATGAAATGATGATAAACAAGAAAAAAAAATTTTTAAAGTCAATTTCTACTTCTTTAGAAAAACGTACTGGCGCCATCTGTTGCAGCCAAATGTAACTATTTCGACAGAAATAACGCACACTAAATTTAAAATTAAAAAATAAAATTTAATCGAGGATTTAACATTTGAAAAAACTGTGTCATCCACTACAAGTTAAAAAAATGTACTTGAACTTGAATGGTTAAATATAAAGTATGTTATTAACGCGATTGAAAACTTGAACAAGATATACATATAAATACATGTATACGTATATATAGAGAGAGAGAGTGAACTTTAGAGCAGGAATTTTGAAAAGGGCTAATGGAGACGAAATGAAAAGGTACTGGTAAAAAAAATTAAATGCATTATTCTAAAAAGACCAAATTAAATCCGTTATTATAGCAATTGCTCTTAATTTCAGCCGCATCAGTAACGCAGGCGCTACACGCTATCCATGAAATAACCGTCTCATATTGGTGAGTGCGCATGCATGGTTTGAGCAACTACAGATATTTGACAAAACGGTTTTCATCGGAATCGAAGGGATTTCCAATGTGGATTAGGTTCTTCATGAGACCACGGAAGAAAAATCTAACTATTACACATCGGGTGAATGGACTTGCAATTGACTCAATTTTCAAGTCCAATTCATCTTTACATATACATATTACCTATGGCGCTTGGCTGATCCACATTATGATCGCCTAGTGTCCTATTGTGTTGAAGCCACATGTATGGTGTAATGTCTTCTGAAACAAGATTCAATAATTTTGGCATCACCTTTTGTAAAAACACAAGGTATCACGAGCTCGGGGCATAGGAATTATCATTTGCTTATACGTGATAATTATGGATATTCAAAAATCCTTCCGTGCGAATGTGCTTTCGTCAGTGAATAAATAGAAAATGTAAAGAAAAATCTAGATTCACTGTAATAATATATTACAGAACCACACTGCTGGTTATCCGCAAGCGAAAGGCTCTGAACCCGTTGTATATAGTAGGAGTGCATTTCTTTCGCAGTACGCGCCACACCGTGTGATGGAACACTTGAATAGTTTGGGACAATGCCCGTGTGCTACATGCAGTGTTCGCTGATACACTGCAAAATGTTGTCCTTTATAGATGTCGTTCATGCACTTCCTGCGTACTTAGCATCATGATTGCTACTAGAAAAGGAACCTCTCATGCCAATTTAACTTAGTGATTAAATAGATTTGCTAGGAGTATCCGCAAATACTTGTGTTCAAATGCTAAGCTGAAAACAACTTGCATACAAACTAAAAGTAAATGAACACATTATAGATCCGATTTATAAATGTAGATGCATGTGTTCGAAGTAAAATATTGCATTCATATTTAAAAATTTTGTTTTGTTTTTTCTATCTATCAATCTAATCATCTATCATCTAATCATCTGTTCACATCTATCAATTTTGGTTTTGTGAATAACTCTTTGGTAAGTTTCCACCTTCCCCGCTGAGTGTAATATTAACGTGAAATTCAAAAACAAATTATTTGTATTATTCTTCATTATATTATTCACATGTTTTTGAGAAAGAATTATATTAATATGTAAAGTTTTTAAAGTATGTCAAATTAAAAGAGAAAGGGTAGAACCTATATATTTACCTTTTCTTTTAATATATTATTATTTTTCGTGTACAATATTTGACAATTATTAAGGAACAACTAATTTATTCAAAATTGCATTTCTCCCGAGAAAAAATATAATTTAAAGCGTTATAGGACATAAGAGCTCTGAAGATGTATAAAAAAAGTGGTTTTCTCAATATTAAACGAAAAAATGTGGGAGAGGAAAATCACGTTTCATTTTAAAGAAATTAAACTTTTATTTTAAAGTAATAAAAAAATATTAAACTTAAAGGAATAATCATATGTATATTCATAGATATCAGTTTTTATATAGTAGATTTAAATATTCATGAGCGAAATTGTTTTTGCATCATAGCTCCTTATTCTTTTTTAACCGGTGTAAAATTATGATACTCCATATTACGTTGCCACATAAAAATTTGGAAAGAAAAAGTAAATACCCTTTTTAAGTATAAATTGAACTATTAGGAAGAACAATAATATTATGTTTTACAACAGTTTATCAGTTCTTATTGTTTTCTTAATTTTATGAATGTTTGTTTGTTAGGAAATATTCTGTATCATTTCTGTTAAACAAACAAAAAAAAATGAAGTTCAAAGCCTTAAGAAAAAGAACTGCATTCTTCTCCATAACAATAAATAAAAAAATTTCATGTAGAAGAAAATCAGAGTTATAAATTCCTTGCCGTGTTTTTGCCCCTCAACACTGCTGCCAAAATGTAGTAACTGCAGCTGTTTAGAGAAGAGCCACCTGGCGACGAATAATTGCATTGATTAATGACCTGTCTGGAGGAATGATTCGAGTGGCCTTGTTCTCTCTTTACTCATTTACATACTCTCTGAACAAAATGAAGTGTCAAACGACATCAAGGCGCCATTCTTGGTCAAAAGAGATGACAATTGCTTCTTACCGGTTAAGGTATTGAAATCAAACTTCCGTTCTTTGTTTTTATTTAAATTTTAAGTAATTAAATTTCAATTGGATAATAATTTATTTTAAACATGTTTTTATTGTTATTAGTGTTTTGCGTATGTTGACTGAACGATTAAAATGATTGTGTCAAATTTAATTTTTGGTTTTCTTTTTGTCTCTGTCTGGAGTCATTCAATTAAGTGGAAGTATAATTGCAATGTCCTTGTCGGAATCATAGATAGTAAAACTTTAAAAAAAATATTTTTATTGATGAAAATTAAAAATTTTTTACAGTGGTCCAGATTTATTTTATTTTATAATAAATTGTTTCTTACGTTAAATTTTTCCGTGGAAAAAAAATTATTTTTTAAAAATATTTAAAATTTAAATTTTTGGATCAGTTTTCGAATTTGTTTTAATTTACGACTTAGGAACGTGATATTTAAATACACATTTCTTTCATCAGTCTAAACATAGCAGTTTTGGGAAGAAAAAATTGAAATGGCTTATAATCAAACTTATTCGCTTTTGACGATGAGATTAATCGTTAAGAGTCGTTTCTGAATTTAAAATTTACTTAAAACGTAATTTTTCCGATATTTACTTTAAAATAAAGTACAAAGGTATTAATTTATTTTATTCGTTTTCAATTTTTTCATGCCTTAATATTTGTATAAAGCAATGATATTTAAAGGACATTTATTGCTACAAAAGAACCGTATTACAATTTATGTATTGAGATTTAGCAATAAAAGCAAATTTTAATATGTTACTCGATATTTTTCATCTGTTGTAATTGAAGATGGCACGCAAAATATTATTAATTTAGAATTTTATTTTTTTTTACGAAATTTTTATTTAATGGGCTAAATTCACGACGAAAGATACTTTTAATATACGTGAACTATTAAATCAAGTGCATTTTATTTGCCTATGTGCGTTATTATTGTTTACAAGTATATACTTTTTAAAAGAATTTGCAAAAAGCCAAAGTTGGCTACAGCGAAACGTATGAAAGGACTGACTGTAAACACGTGATTGCATTTATTATATGACTATTAGGTCTCTCTCTCTCACACACACATTAATTTATGAACTGACTGGCTGAAAACACGTGTTTGTAGTTATCATGTGACTGTGACGTCACATGAATTTAACCCATTTCTCAGCAATCTGATACTAAAATAGCAGTTGCGAAAAAATAATAATTTTTTTGTTGGATAATTCTCAAACTTCTATATCAAAATGCAGCTCATCATATTATTCACCGACATTTTTTTAAATAAATTTATTCTCTCAATTGTTTTCATTGTTTCTCTAAAAATATAGTGTTCTGGTGCTATTATCTTTATATTTCTTTCATACAAGCCCTGTCTAGAAAAAATTTAACAATGGAAGAAAAAGAAAAAAAGATTGTAAGATTTTTTTTTATATCATATGATTTGAATTTAATAGTTACGTAGAAGAAGTATATATATATATATATATATAGTACAAATGTAAAATAAGGCATTTTTAAAATTTTTTATCTTTGTTCATTAAATACTATTTTCAATGAAAAATGTGTTATATTTTAACATGACTTAAAAATAATTATAAGCTTGGAAATTATACTATTCTAGTTTAAGTTATTATTATTAAAATATTTCATTTCTACTGATCACAAAAACATCATAAAGAATTTCAAAATTAAAATATTGGAGCATTATTTTAAGTTTTACAGTACAAAAAAGAATTCTCATATGTTTCTTAATCTTACTTTAGTCATATTACTTTATAACCAATACCACATGTAGCAGGACATTTTTTAATTAATCAGTGAGCTGCGTATTGAAAATTATTACTTACTGCTGACAATATATACTTATAATCTCGCCATCCACTTCTACGAATCATTCCACTATTCAACTTCTAAGCAAACACAAACTTCGAAATCATCTGTAAAGCAACAAATATATTGCATTTCTAGAGAAAGCACTCAATAATTAATATTAAAATATACTTAATAATTTATTGGTTGATTAAGCTGGCTTAAGATAGCATAGATGAAACACGGTATTATATTAGAATCAAATCACATTACCTGCATTTTGTTATTTGAATTTCCGTTTAATATTTTAATTGCTTTTTTAAACAAACAAATGGAAAGATAATGATTATTCTTCAAAAAATAATTTTATTAAAATCTTAGAAAAAGAATGGTTTGTGTTTTTTTATTAAATATTTAATGCTTAATTGAGTTGAACGGTATCATATAAAGGGTGTTTTTTTAGAGGTATAGAACTTTAAATTGCAATAAAACAACGATGTATTATTCAATTGACATGAAATTTTTTTTATTCGAAAGATAATCTTGTGGCATTACATTTTAAAAATGATTTCTGGCATATGACTACCACGACTGGCTCGGATGTGGTCCAATCTGGACGCCCAATTTTCGTTGACTTTTTCCAACATTTGTGGCCGTATATCGGCAATAACACGGCGAATGTTGTCTTCCAAATGGTCGAGCGTTTGTGGCTTATCCGCATAGACCAATGACTACATAGCCCCACAGAAAATAGTCTAGCGGTGTTAAATCACAAGATCTTGGAGGCCAATTCACAGGTCCAAAACGTGAAATTAGGCGGTCACCAAACGTGTCTTTCAATCAATCGATTGTGGCACGAGCTGTGTGACATGTTGCGCCGTCTTGTTGGAACCACAGCTCCTGGACATCAGGATTGTTCAATTCAGGAATGAAAAAGTTAGTAATCATGGCTCTATACCGATCACCATTGACTGTAACGTTGTGGCCTTTATCGTTTTCGAAGAAGTACGGACCAATGATTCCACCAGCCCATAAAGCGCACCAAACAGTCAGTTTTTCTGGATGTAACGGTGTTTCGACATACACTTGTGGATTAGCTTCACTCCAAATGCGGCAGTTTTGTTTGTTGACGTAGCCATTCAACCAGAAGTGCGCTTCATCGCTAAACAAAATTCGCTTATGAAAATCGGGAACAACGGCAATCTCGTTTTGGGCCCATTCGACGAATCTACGCCTTGCTTGATGATCGTTTTGATTAATTGCCAAACCAAACTGAGAATAAATCACTTGACAGCTGTTAAATCGGTCGCCATCTTGGAAAGTAATGCCAACTTAAACTTCTATACCTGAAAAAAAAACACTCTTTATAATAGCAACTCTGCAAAAAAAGCGTAAGATCCAAGTTGGTCAGTTTTTCTCCATTTGTTTAAATTGAAGAGAAACAGACAGTGAAAAGCATAAATAATTGTTGACCTTGTACGTGTTAAATTTCAATTATATATTTCTTAATCTTCACGCTTTAAAGCCTTGAATCAAATAGATATATTTTGCTTTTGTTCTCAGTTTTCCGAATCTAAAATTACTTTGAGAACAAAACGAAAACTAAACGTAGACTGTCTATATTTCTCGAAATAAATGTAAAATGTAGTAAATGATTTACACACGATTAGAAAAACCTATTCATTATAACTTTCGCGATTCTCATCACCGTTAAACAAAACTATTAATGCATCACTATTAACGACTCCAAAAAAACTTATTTAGTGTTAAGGGATTAACTATTCAACTTGACTTCCAAAGTTAATAACCATAAAATCCGGCATATAGCGTGCACGCATGCTTTCAATCTGCATTTTTTTTATTTTTTTTGGTATATTCATCGTATATAACCCCCCCCCCTCCCTACATTTTTTTTTACGGAGAAATCTGAAATGTACATACTTAATGCCTTTATCATTTGAAATTCTTATTCAAGGTTTTATTCCAAATTGAAAATAAATCATACTTCTAGAAGTACAACCCTTTAAGTAAGTTCATAAGGAATGTCATTTCTTTTAAATAAACAGTAGTTATTTAAAAAGTTAATTGTTTAAACAGTTTTGTTTTTTGTATTAAAAGTGCGCGTTATACACCGAATTTTTTAGGGTAATTCCTAAAAATTATTTTCTCATTACGATTTTGCTGCGTAACTGATTTTTCAAGAAAAAAATTGCATGAGCTTCCAATTTTGAAAATCTTGCTTGAAAGCTTCCAGTTTAGAAGAGCTTAAAAAATTGATCTTTTGTTGTACAATTTGCGATTCAAAAGTTCACAATACAAAATTTCCTACTCAAGCTTTTTAACGATTTTAATCGATAAATAATTATTTTTCCGATTATGAAAATGCAAAACCATTAAAAACAAACATTATTGTAAAGCATGAATTATGAAGTATAATTACGGGGGAAAAAATGAATTGCGACGTAACAAAATTGTTGAATATTTGAAATTTCTATAATCTAAAACCAGCATTCTTTTTTACAGCATTTTGAAAATGAAACTTTAATTTTATGACCATATAAATGGCTGCGCTTGTATCAAAGTAGAACTAATATCTAGTAGATGACAAATTACTACAATGACGTCAGCAAACAATACCAACGTAAAATAAACAGTAATACTCTAATCAAATTACTATACTTGTATTTTCTGAGCAATATAGTTCGTTTTAAATTATAAGCTAACGAATGCTACTTTTGTTAAATATATTTTTATACTCACTTAGACATATGAACAGAATTTAGATACAATCACTTTGTGAGATTTTGTCTAGATGCGTTTATTTTCCCATTGTAATGTCGGCTCATTAGCAGAACTCACACCCTTCTATACATGTCAAGATTGACATATGGAGGGTCAGTTGGCCGCCTGGGGCAGTGTGTTTTTTATACACAGGAGACCACCCCTGGCGTTAGAAAGGGTCGATTCGGGAGAAAGAAGACCCTCACTGTTCCTGTTTCCTGATCACGATGGACTAAATAAAATTGTGGGCCGAACGCCCGCAGTAAAAATATATGGGGTATTTGAATTCTGTATGACGATGCCCGAGAACTGAAAGATACGAAGTGACGCAGCACAACGGCTTAGCGGCCCTGAAGACGCTTCGGCACGGGACTTGAGTTTCTTTCGTCCCAGCGAGAAATGAAATAATTGAGGCCTCGCGTGTGATGTTATAATTTTAATTTAGATAATATTTACGTATGGTCAAAATAAAAATTATTTCTAAAGATTAGTTGTGTGACTGTTACCTCTACCATGTCACGACGCCACACCATGTGTAAATGTTTTAGTCTTAATATAGAATCTCCATCTCATTATGGAATAAGCATTTCGGCTTTAAAAACAACAATCACTAGATTTAGCAGAGATTATATGTGTTGGTGTTATATAGAGTTTTAATAATTAATATTAAAGACTACTTTATTGATGAGAAAAATTTAATTTTGTTTAAAGCAAAATTATCTCACAGTGGTACTTTATATCTCAGCTAATTCTTTTTCCCATGCAAACCCCTCATTTTATGTGTTAAAACTCATGTTTATATTAAATTTATACTGAAAGCAGGTGGCAGTTAAATCTTCATTAAAACTTTAAAGAAAACAATTCTCAAGTTAGTTTTGAGAGGGAAACCTCACGATAACTTGCTACAAACTTGCGGGGAAAACTTCGTAATTTTAATTCATTAACTTGCTGTGATTTCAGTTTGTTCGTGGTGCCATTTCTTCCCTAATTTGCTTGTTAAAGTCAAAGATAAATTTCTAATTAAGGTAAGGTCAAATAGTGAAAGCTCGAACCAAAATTTTGTAAAAAAAAAATGTATTGATAGTAAAAACAGGGGGAATTTAGTGAAAGATAACTAGAGCTATTAAATGCTCGCACTAAGATTTTCAATAAAAGAGAAAATGAAGAGAAGTTATACAAGAAAAATAGGGCTTCGTGTATGTTTTAATTTGAGAGTTGATTTCACTTTTTATTTACGTCACACTGTGAGGCAACAGGTGAGCTACTGAGCAACGGACTTCGTAATTTTGAACAATGCTCAAATGAGAAGACAAACCTTGAGCTGCCCCATCCTCTTTAAACTTTTACACCACTCCAACGGGAGGACTTCTCGACAGATTTAGTGTACATCAGTCCCCAGTGGCGTAACGGAGAACATTAGCCCCCCCACCTGCAAAGCCAGGTTTTGGGTCCCTGTCAGATTTTACAAAGGGCACGTAATTGGCGGCAGTCAGACTCCGGGCTCCCTAAGACCCTGGGCGTACGTTACGCCTCGGTCAGCTTCTCTACACAGCAAATGTTGACAGCACCGGCCACGAGGTCGTGACATTGACCGTTCGGCTACCGTGGCCACCGAATTTATTGTATGCTGTTTGATTTTATTTTTTATTTTAATGTGAATCATTTTCTTTTTCGTTGAATAGTTTAGGTTAAAATTTCTCAGGTTTTTTTGTCTCTTCAAAAAATAAAAATAAATTGTCAATTGTCCTGATTCCATACAAACATCTTACAAATATATGCCATTTAACTTTAAAAAAACATGAAGCGGCATTTTTCTTTGATTTTCTATGTTTATCGTTTACAAGGTAAATAAAGGAATAATAACTATCGAAAACTGGGTCACTGTTGAAACAGATAACAAGTTCAAAACTTTTCAATTAACACAATCACAATTTACAGCTTAATTAAGACGGTGTGGTTGTCTGCGAGAACTTCACCAATCAATCCATGTGAACGATGGCGTCTCAGAGATATTATCCGAAGACGATCAGTTTTTATGAAAGGAATATTTGCGATCGAAAATAAACTGAGTCATCGCTCACGGAAGAGAACTTAAAAATAACTTCCATGTTCCCTTCGGATGACGTCAGAAAGCCGTCTACTGTTCTCGTGCCAAACCCTCAACACTATCTTCTCAACCTGCAAAAAGATTTTGATCATCTAGAAAGCTCCCTTCCTGCAGGTCAGATTCGCTGTCGAAGGATTACAAACCGTGCATGACTCTTCTGGATTACATTTTTTCCCCAACTTCCAATTAGAAGATTTCTTTGGATGATGTAGAAAAGGACAGCGGGTGACGTTTTGTTCCAGAGTTTAGTTCGGCAAGATGGCAGCCAGACATAAAAACGAAGCGATCATTTACCTGAGGCCTGTTGGTGTGAAGGTAAGGATTCATGTTCCCACCGCGGTAGTTAAGCTGTTGTTAAGATTAATGAAAGTGTCTGGCTCTAGATCCAGGCACAGCTTAAGCTATAAGTAAACAATGTCAATATAAGATTGATTCCGTTTCGCATATCATTGACCAAGCATGAAAGAATTGACAAGAATAATAGCATTTAATACAGTTAAACGCAATTTATCATTGTTTTATTGGCAATAATGAATAGCATCGTTTGCTTCGCGAATGAATCGAAACATATACGAGAATAATTCTTTTTTCTTTCTCCATTCCATCAAATAGTCCCAGAATAAAGTATTGCTATAGAATATTTGAGCGTATTCAGGAATCATTTCTATATATTTATTTGATAAATTTTCTTTAAAAATTTCATTTCTGTTTTGTGATTTTATTTCATCAGCACAGGATCCATGAAAATTTTCTGTTATCTATTTTATGTTGTGGCTGTCTATGTTCGGAACCGTGATTTTGCGAAAGAGTAAAAATAAATTATTTGTATATATATATATATATATATATATATATATATATATATATATATATATATATATATATATATATATATAGCATTTGAATTAGAATATACAGATAAAATTGTTTTAAGAACATTATTACAATAAAAAAATATTTAAATGGAAATTTTGGTAAAAAAAAAATGAAGAATGTCGTGTTTTCGAAACATTCTCCATTTATGAAAAATGCTTACATAAAAATATTTTGTCGATACGTAGTTAGAACTTCCTATACCGGGGTTGAACTAGTATTTTTGAAGTATATTATTTAGGAGTGAATTTATAGTCATATTTTAAAACATCAGAGTTGAGGAGTTTTTATAAAAAAAAAACATCGATTATTAATTCAACTAATGGTAACTCTGAAAATAATGTAAATTTTTCAAAATCCTAGTTCACCCCCTTTTTCAGAATCTTAATAACCTATACATATATAGATCTATTATTATTATCGAAGCCGTTTTCATAAAAGGAAAACTTTTGAAAGTATGTTATTCTAACCTAATTTGTGGAAAAAAGTTGAATTTCTATAATTTTTTCTTGTAATGATATTTATTCTTAAAACAATTTCATATGCATATTCTTATTCTACTGACACTAAATATCACAACAAGGAAAATAAAACTATTCATCTACATGCTTCTTCAAAATGAGGATCCGTTCGTAGTCACTCACCTTAAAATGTTTGCTCAAGTTATTCTGATGTATATAAGTTGATGAAAAATACGGCAAAAAGCTTCAACTTAACTTTCTAAAAACATTTCTAGTGGATATAATTAATATAAAAATTAATGAACGTTTCAAAAATACCCATCTCAGAAGAAGTGATTTAGATTCATGATTATGTTTCATTTTAGAGATCTGGATTGTAAGTTATTTTTACTAAGCTCAATGATTGATTGATTGAATATTAACGTCGCACTGTTCAGCTACACGAGGGCTTTTGGCGACGGACCACGTAATTTTGAACCATGGTCAAGTGACGTGGACGACACCTGAGCTGGCACCCCCCTCTCCTAACTACCACACCACACCAACGGGAGGACGTTTCAGCTCTCGACAGATTGAACGTGCATCGCTGCCCTACACGGCGGGTCTTTAGTGGTACTGGGCTCGAACCCGTGACAAAGCAAGCCACGGTCCGATACCTATACCACTCGGCTACCGCGGCCACTTTACTAAGCTCAAAGAACCATCAAAACGAAATTATTTATTTAAATGTAAAATTTTTATGATCAGCTTAATTATCTAATTGCTTTTCTTTATATTCCATGGTATTTATTGAAATACCACTGTCCCATAACTTAAATTCTTTGTATATTGCAGTTTTAATCTATATTTTCAATCCCTTAATAATTTGGACGAGTTTAAACTTTAAATATTAAAATATAAATCACGCGCATATTCACAGAAACATCAATCACAGCCGAAGTTTCTTAGAACAATTATTACATTGTAACTGCTTTAATTCAAAAGACATAAACCAAAATTCGTTGCTTTAGTTATGAGAAATTATTATTGCAATAACATGCAATTAACTCATGAAGAACACTTATTACTTTCCAGCTAAATTATTTTACGAATTTTTAATGCGAGATAAAGCACATCGTATAAATTTATCTGACTTCGTAACAATAGAATCATTATGTTCTTTTGTTAGGGAAGAGAGTTACAAGTTTTACTCAATAGTTCACTACACTTTCTACGGGAGATTGTCTGTTGTAGGATAGGCGCCAAAAAATGTAACTTTACATAGATAATATTGGGATGATTTTGTGAAATATTTGTTAGGTTTTTGGGATTCTCATATCTGCTTATTTTTTCCACTTAATTCTGGGAAATTATCTTCGTTTCTGTTTTAAGTATTTAAAAAATTACAGAAGAAGAATTTTTAACTCTATCACGTAGTAATTGAGCTTCAATTTTTGTGTGTTTTCTATTTCAATAATCATTATTTATAAAAAAAAAATAAAAAAAACTGAACCGAAATTATTCATTTAAAATCATAAGTTAAGAGGAAATTTTTTTATTTATTTGTTTCTGTGTTATTAATTTTACACATTTATATAATAGAACTATAATTAAAGCTTTTAATAACTTATTGGAATAGGCAATTGCATATAGTTTTATTTTTATCTCTTTATAGAAATCTATAATTATTTCATATAATTGCCTCTTCAAATTTGTAAATTATTATTTATAAGAAGCTAGGTAAATATTTACGGAATATGTTATCCATCATACTAGAGCGACTCATATTAAATACCAAAGAAGATAATAAATGTGACAAAAATTGTTATTAATTGTATTATTAATTATGCATGATTTAACGAAGTCAAAATCCGTAATTACTGCCACGTGCCTGTTTTAATGCGTGTACGCGATGTAAAAGAGGAACAGATTACTTTTTTGGTAAGGAAATCCCATGGAATTTTCATAAAGCAAGTAAATTAAATGCTTTTTTTATATTATTGACCGTATAGGATCTAGAAAATTATTTGGGAGGATATTCGAAAATGATTTACTGTTCTAATTAAGATAATTATTCATAATAATTTTACTCCCCTATTTTATTTATGGCTGCAGATAATTATAATAGTAACGTTTTATATTAATTTGATATATTGAAGTAAAACTCATCTATTAAGTAATTCGGGAACTAGATATATTTTGCTATGACAGACTGTATTTCTTTTTCCATCAAAATGTAAGTGTCGTCCTCATCCCTTGAATGTAGCTTACAATGAACTGAATTCATATGTTGTCATAGCCACATGATTAATCCAATCACGTGTCACGTTCAAGTCAGTTCATGCGTTTTGCTGTTGTTAACTTTTTAACTGAAACTTTCTTTTAAAGTACATATTTTCAACTTTAACATTCATAGGTAAAAAAGCGCACTCGATTTAGAAGTTCATGTATAATTTTATATATTTTTTTAAATTTTGAAACCCTTTTTGAAGAATCTTAGTAATTTAACAATTTCAACCAATTATCAAATTTTAAACTGTATCTGAATTTAACAGAAGGTCAACAAATACAAGTCTAATATCAGTTTTGAATTCAAAGGAGATCACTGGTTGCGTTTGCACTCACCGACTATCCCTAATGTGATATCAATAAGTAAATAATCTACAGTCAAATAATGAGCTTAATTTTTCTTAAGTTTTTGGAAAGTAAAGTGAGAGGGGTGAAAGTGCTTTCTAGTTATGTCATTAAACATCGCATCAAAAAAATTTATTAAGAAGCTTTATTTCTTTTACAAATCTTTATTGTATTTTGTATATTCTATATAGTCTTCTATTCTGTAGCATCTGCGCTGTAGTGTTTTGTAATTTGTAATACATATACAATTTACAATTAT
Source organism: Trichonephila clavipes (assembly GCA_019973935.1). Classification (NCBI taxonomy): domain Eukaryota; kingdom Metazoa; phylum Arthropoda; class Arachnida; order Araneae; family Nephilidae; genus Trichonephila; species Trichonephila clavipes. The sequence goes on along the minus strand of BMAU01018009.1, from coordinate 141,958 downwards.
AATATAGTAAATGTTTTTCAAAAAACCGTTGAAGAACAACTCTTAGTCGTATGACTAAATGGTCATTAAATTGAAATGTTCTGGGCTACAGAAAAAAGCTCAGAAGTGATTTTACAACTTTATGTCAGAAAAAAAGATCATAAGCTCTTTAATGCAACTGTCGCCAAACTTAAGAACTTCGTAGACCACTAAATGTATCATTTTATATTTGTGAGAGTCGCGAAAAGCAAGAAGAAACCGGAAAAGCAAGGCAGTATCAACAAAGAGTAAAGTGTTATACCACCAATTTACTATGTGGTTGCCAACTCTCACCTTCAAATGTGGCTAAATACACTTGAAAAAGTAACTAAAAAGTCGCTAAACCGAGAAGAAATTCCGCTAACTGTAATAGTTAACTTTTTTAAAGTATAATCCATGTTTTATAATACGTTTTGTTACCTTTCCTTTTTAACACGTTTTTATAAGTTTCACTTGTGTGTGATGGAATCTTTGAACTGGATTTTTACCCACTTTAAAAGGTCAGACTAATTCGAAATTTCGCACACTTGTCAAGGACCCATAACAATACAATAATTCCATAATTTTGTTTAATTGTCCTGATCAGGGTTTTAAGCATTTACGAGATTTGGCGACTAATTCCTTATGCCATTTCTAGATTTGGCAACAAATTCCAGAATTAGCAAAAGATTAAGGTGCAACCCTAAAACCACAAAGTAGGCTTCTGGTTAGTAAAAAATAAAACAAAAAAAGTGCTCTGTATGTGAAAAAGGGTAGGGTGGGTGCGTAGTTTTTCTGAAAATGGAAATAAAAAAAACTGGTGCATGTGTGTGTGTGTGAATAAAAATAATTTATGTCCTAACTGCTAAATATTGTTTATTTTTATAAAGCAATACGTTTAGAAGTGATGATAAGGATTAACATTATAGCAATCCAATGCCCCGTTAACGGAGAGAATAAATACCCTTCAAATTCATTAATTAATATCCATTAAAGAGCAAGACTAATTCCAGCAGCCACATAATTCTGGCTCCAAATATCAAACTCAAGGAAAAAATTTAACAAAGGATAAAAAAAAATTTAAAAAACTAAAAAAACAGGCTTTTACTGTAGATTGAACTAAAAAATGAAAAATAAATTATAGTTTTTAAAAAAAAAACTAAAAAAACACGCTTTTATAGTGCGAATCGAACTAAAAAGTAAAAAATAATGCTTAATATAAGAATGAAATGATTAACGAGAAAATTAATGTCATTGTGGTAAAAGCGTGGAGTGCTTGGTTCTACATTTTTACACTAACTCAGCATTTCGGAATAGAACTAGTAAGAAATTATAACAATTAATATAGAGCACCCCACGCTTTTATCCCAATGACATTAATTTTCTCGTTAATCATTTCATTCTTATATTAAGCATTATTTTTTACTTTTTAGTTCGATTCACACTATAAAAGCGTGTTTTTTAGTTTTTTTAAAACTGTAATTTTTGAAACATTATCTTCATAAAAATATAAATAATATCGCATTTTTACTGTGGACAACATCAAAAGTTTTCACGGTCTTCCAGTGGTCCGTGCGGTTGGCGACTGTTGCTTTAATGCACATATATTTGCTGTATCACTGTTGTCCACTCCTTAAAAATATGTAATACATTCTAAACAACATTGTATTCTAAAATACGAGTATAAAAAACACACATACCGTGTTATTTTTTTAACTAAGCAGTTGGTTAGATCAATGATTGAGAAGACAGAGGCAGTATTTTTACGCAATATTTGCTCATTTCTATACGACCAGTCTTAAGTCTACGTTAGAAAAATGTAATAAACCAAAAAAATTCTGAGAATTTTTTAGAATCACATTTTTATTTTTGTGGTATAAATACACCGAATGGGTTAAATTCGTGACAGTCACATGATAAATACTGTCACGTTTCTTCCATTGAATTCAAAACTGACATTAAACTTGAACTTGTTGTTCCACTTGTAAAATTTAGTTAAAATTTCAAATGGGGTGATTTGGTAAAAATGTTCATGCATTAAGATCCTTCAAAAAAAATTTCAAAATTAAAGAAAAAAATCTTAAAAAATGCGTGCATTTTCTTCATTTTCGTGCATTATTATTATTGGTAAATATATACTTTTTAAAAATTAAGTTTTTGCAAAAAGCAAAAATTAGCAAAGGCCAAACGCATGAACTGTTTGGCTAGAAACACGTGGCTGCGTTTGTAATGTGACTATGACGACACATGAATTTATTTAGGAACTGATTGGCTGGAAACACGTGATTGCAGTTAAATGACTATGACGTCGCATGAAGTTAGCTCAATTTATAAACAGATGTGCTTGAGCAAAAAGAACACTAAAACAAAAGAAAAAAAACTATTGAAGCAAAAAATTAGTAATATAAAAAAACCTTAAAAAATTATTTTTAGTAAATTGATGTGAAAACGAGAGAGAATATTATTAATTTATTAACTGTGTATCGTACAATTACATAAGAACAAAAGTTGTAATTTTTTGAAAGAACTGTGTATGGATAGCCTATAACGCAAAAAGCATTCAATTAGTTTCAAATTTAAAAACAAAACAGATAGCACGATAATGAAATTAATATTTAAACTTAAATGACTGAAAAGAAAATTTGTAACAAATAATGTGTACATGTAATAGGATAATATATTCTAAAAAAGTTGAAGCAAAGGCTAAGTTGATATTAAGGTATCCGACTACGTTCGGAACCGTGATTTCCAAAAGCGCATAAATGGATAATTTTCATGATATTTAGTGTCACTTAGATTAGAATATATGCATAAAATTGTTTTAAGGACATTTCTAGAAAAAAAATTTATTTAAATACAATATATTGACAAAAAAATTAACTTAGAATAATCTTTTTTTCCAAATGTTCTACTTTTGTGAAAAATGCTTCTATTATAATAATATTTTGCCTGTATATAGCTCAGACCTCTGTTCAGAGGCTCAACTAGAACTTTTGAAATATATAACTTAGAAGTGGGTTTATTCATATTTTGCGACAATAGAGAAGAGCAATTTTAAGAAAAAAACGCGAATAATTATTTCAATTGGTGGTAAATCTGAAAATAATGTGAATTTTTTAAAAATTCTAGTTGAGCCTCTGTAGAGAGGTCTGAGCTATATACAGGCAAAATATTATTGTAATAGAACCATTTTTTTCAAAAGGAGAACATTTGGAAAAAAGATTATTCTAATTTAATTTTTTGCCAAAATATTATATTTAAATAAATTTTTTTTGTCAAAATGTCCTTAAAACAATTTAATGTATGTATTTTAATCTGAGTGACACTAAATATCATGAAAATTATCCATTTATGCGCTTTTTTAAACTCATGGTTCCGAACGTATAGTCGGATACCTTAAAATTAATGAGAGAGCCAAAATATTACTCAGTTGTATTAAAATACATGCACAGAAACTGTAATAAAATACTTACCTTTCTACATATGCCAATTTAGCTTAAGAATTTTTTCTACTTGCAGATTTTATTTTGTTTGCGAAAACTATTTTTTATTGATTTTTGAGAAAGACATCTTGAACTCATGATTTTATAAAAATGTCCTTCTTGTTAGTGTTTTTAACCTATTGTATCAACAAATGAAATCGGCATTTTTTCAATAATAAAAATCATTAAATTGATATATGTATATGAAGCAAAATTACTGAAGTATTTATTAAAATTTTAAAAATGTTTTTCAAAGTAAAATAAAAAAAACCCATTTCTATCAAGAAGAATTGTGTGATGTTCAAAGTAAAATTGAGTCATTTGACACTCTAAAAATTTCTGTTCAGTCAGAAATCAAGTATACTTAAATATGAGAATATATAATCAATATTAATTTATAATGTGGAATATATGGCAGAAGTTGCTTCTTGTTTATTATAAATTATACTATGGGTCCGCTATATCACTCTATTTTATACTGCTCATGTCAAATTTGGAAACACTCTGACGTATACTCAAGCGTTGCTACACCGTTTTTAGAACGTATTAGCTGCGTAGAACGCGATGTAAGTGTAAATTTCGTTAACAGTTACTTGGTTGAAAAATATCGGTATACGTAGCTAACATAAACAATAACAGTACACTCTAGTCAAAAGAACCGGGCCAAAAACTCCTGACTAAGCCAAATATGTTGCAACAAGTAATGTTTGGTATATCTTCTTCAACTAGACAGACGATTGAGCAAAAGCTCAGTTAAAAGATAGCTTATAATAAAATCTTAGTTCACAGGTCACATTTTATATAAAACAAATATAAATTAAATAGAGCCATTACCCTCTCGTTCCGCTGTGGTGGCCGTGAAATGATCAAGAGCCTAGTGTGGTCAAGGTCACGGACTGGTAGTCCGAGCCTAGTTACACTGAAGACCCGCCGTGCTGCGGCACCCGATGCACGTTAAATTTGTCGGGGCTCCATCATCTTCCAGTTGGTGTGGAAGTTAGGAGAGGGGGGTTGCCAGTCTAGGTGTGGTCCTCAAAATAACGAGTTACCATGACCATGGTTCAAAATAACGAGGTCCGTCGCCAAAAGCCCTTATGTAGCTGAATAATGAGACGTTAATGTTCACTCACTCACTCGTTTCTCTGGGTATTTAATGATGTATGGCTATATACATATTTTTAAGGTATTGATATCCAAGCCTTATTAAGTTTTCAAATGTATTGAAAAACATAGCTCCCTCTTCTTAGGACTTGAATTTCTAAACCGGAAGCATGCTTATCTTGAACATCCCCGTGTACCTACTCCAGAGTGAATTTTCACAAAACCTTTCTTTGTGGATTTTTACTCATAAAAAAACATGCTTTCCAAATTTCAAATCTGTAGTTTTAATTGATCAATCAGTGGGTTTCTGATGTATCATTAGACGGAATTTTTTTTCCTATATGCCTCTTAATTCCCGAATTGTAGTCGATTTCAATAACAGCCGTTCTTAGCAGATCTCCACTTAACAGAAGAAACATGTTAACCAAATTTCAAGTCTGTAGGTCTAGTAATACAAAAACGGGATGTTTCTTTTATCTAAAACGGCCTTATACCCCCTCCCCCTCCTTTCTTTGTGAGTGGATCACCACAAAACCCTTTCCTATCGCATCTGTATTTGACAAAAGAACTACGCTTACCAAATTCCATGTTTCTGGGTCTAATTTTTCAAAAATGGATATTTTTCTTTTATTTTAAACGCCCCGTAATCCCCTTAGGAGTCGATTACCGTGGAACCCATTCTTTGCTGACCTCTGCTCAACAAAAGAAACATGCTAGCTAAATTTTAAATTTGTAGGTCTAATAGTTCAAAAACGAAAATTGGTTTCTATAAATCATTCAAATCAGACTCGCAATCAATCCCCTTTGAAGTCGATTTTTGCAAAATCCGTCCTTAGCTAATCTCTACTCAACAAAAATAACATACTTATTACATTTAAAGTCTGTAAGAGTCCAATAGTTCAAGAGAACTCGTGATGAATGAGTGGGTTAACTTTCTCCTGTATATATAATTCAGTTAATCGAGCATTTTTAAATTCACTTCGCCACTTCTCGATTTAATATTATTCTGTTCATACATATTCATATCTGGATATTTTGTTCACTTTATATATAGTAACTCAACATCGAATCCATTTTGCCATTTATGGTTTTGGCTCTCTGAAGCAAAAATAACCAAAGAAATCAAACCGGTAAAAAATATTTTCCAATTCTGTTATGTATGTGTGTGTGTGACATAACTGAATATTCAAAACGTAACTTTATCAGTGAATTTGAATAAGAGTATCCGCGAATTCTCTCACTTTAAATGAGCAGAAAACTTGAAAAAAAAATCAAGGACGCGAGGATGAAAAATGCATTGCTTCTTTACGTGACACACACACACACACACAACTTTTAAATAATCAATTAATAATCTTCACACAATTTGCATATACTTTTTTGAATACTCAAGATTGCCAGTAAACACGTTTTAATCTATTAGTGGAAAATTTTCATCAATCAAATTTGAGAGAAACCAATAAATTTTATTTTTATATATAATATTAATTAATTAGTATCTAAGAGTTAATTAAAAGCCTAATTTTTTAATTAATTAGAATAATCTAAAAATCATGTGGGCCTTTTTTAACATGACATGAACAATAACGTTTGAAATTTTTTAAACTTTCAAGCAAAATTTGGAAAATTACCAAAAGCATTTTAAAGAAAAATTATACTTCATTATTAAAAAAAAGTGTGTGTGTACTTAAGTACGCACGTAAGAAGCTATACTTCTTTGGCGTAACAAGATAAAAATCTTTCTAAAAATTTTATTCTTCGCGTTATCCCACGCTTGTAAACAAAAACGACACTAATAATAGAGAATAAGGTATTTAAAACATTGAGAAAGTTTTATTATAACGCATTATCTAGTTAAATAAAGTTTATTTAAATATCATAATAAAGTTATTTCGACGTAATCAAAAAGCCCTCGTGCAGCTTAACAGTGTGACGTTAATATTCAATCAATCAATCGACATAATCAAAAAAATGGACAATTTTTAGCTTATAATGTACACATATTAATGTTTATTATCGATCAATAATTTCGTATTCAAGTTGCTTCGGAGAATTAATTAATAAGCAATCAATCTTTATCCATCGCCATAAGCCATTTTGATTCTTTAATAACTCGTTCTCAGAAGCAACTACAAGTAAATGCTTTAAATGAAAAAAAGATTACAATTTCAAGGACATTATAGTAATTTAAGGCTTTAAATACACAGTGAGCTACAAAAATTAACTATTTAGCAATAGAAATAACTATTTCATATTTAAAAAATAGTGAATTTAAAATAAATTAATATATATTTATTCCAACAAATATACTATCTTGAGTTGATGTTTAATAACGAAAAACTGTTTTTTTTTTACATTGATAGCTGTCATTTGTGGAAGATAAATTTATTTAAATCATTATTGCAATCAATTTTTTCGGTAAATATAATATATATTCTTGATCACACACACACGGAAGTTACAGTTAATATTTTTGTGTGGGATATGGCTATTATCCCAAAATAGGCTAACAAGTATTAACCTGTTAAATTATATTCACACACAGAAATCACTTGTTTTTTTTTTTAAAAAATCTAAATCTTCCATTTATTTAAAACATTACTTTTCAGATTGATTGATTGATTGAATATTAACGTCGCACTGTTCAGTTACACGAGGACTTTTGGCGACGGACCACGTAATTTTGAGCCATGGTCAAATAACGGGGACGACATCTGAGCTGGCACACCCTTCTCCTAACTACCACACCACACCAATGGGAGGACGTTTCAGCTCTCGACAGATTTAACGTGCATCGCTGCCCTACACGGCGGGTCTTTAGTGGTACTGGGCTCGAACTCGTGACAAGGCAAGCCACGATCCGATACCTATACCACTCGGCTACCGTGGCCTGTACATTACTTTTCAGATAGAGTTAAAATGATACAAATTTATAATAATTAAAATAATTTCTTTGAAAACAATTTAAATTATTACGTTACGCATCCGTAATTGGGAATTTTGATGCAGAAATGCCAAATAACAAGAATTGTGGCTTAAATTCCTCCCATTGTCGCGGTGTCGTAGTTTGGACACGGGTGCCAGCACAGGTGTCGACCTCGTCATTTGAAAGAAGTTCAGAATTACAAGGTCTGTTGGGATAGTTATGTGTCTAGTTGATATTATGAAATATTCAGCCAAAGAAGCATACTACATCTTCGGTCCTCTTACATAAAAAATAAAATTAAAAAAAAACTCGTATTATTTAAAAATGCGATAGTTAAAAAGCACATTTACGGTAATGTAGAATTTATCATTTTGAACTGGATGTATAAAGGATTTTTGTGTATATGCAAGTTTTCAGCTTTGATAAAAAGTAAATACCAATTCTAAAAAATTTAATTTGTCAAAGAGAAAAATTTCTAATTTATTAATTTTTTTTCTTAAATACAACTATTATTTTTCTGTGTAAACAGCTCAAGCGGAAATTTGACTGCAAAATATGCTTGAATTCTAAAAAAAAAAGAATGACATTCCTATTTTAAAATATTGAATTAAATCGAGTTGAAAAATAATAAATATGGTGCTGTAACATTTTTTTATTTTAAAAAAACTGCAATTTTTTTTATAAAAAGTTCACAAAACAAATTACACATTTATACGTATAGAAAATCTAATAATTCCCCCTTTCATATCGTTAAGTGACTTAATTAAGTGTACAAAAACAAATAATGAAATACGAAATGTTCTTAGCACTAAATAAATTTATTTCATATTGTTTTTAATTAAAAATTTCAATTTAACTGTTTTTAAGGGAAGAAAAAGCTGGCAATATTTTGTTATAAGGAAATATTTTACAGAAGTGTAATTTTTAATTATCAAAACATTTATCTTGTTGGAAACAGTTGAAACATACGGTGTAATATTAATGATAATAAAAGTTATCAATTACATTGCAATATTGCATAATAAAATTTGAAAATTTTAAAAAAACGCCACTAGAGATTTTAAAAAATTAATTTGTAAGAAGAATATTTTGTCAAACAGATAAGTTATTTCCAAGTAAAGGTAAATTAAATTAAAAATATTTGTCCATTTTTAACGTGTGGATTATTAAGCTTAATTTATTTTATCAGCTTTGTATTATTGTTGTTCTACATTAGATGGCACTGTGTACGCTATGTGCGTATGTGTATAAAACCTAAAATGCAGGGTGTCGGTTTTTTGTGATGGTGTGCGCGCGCATCGTAAAAATTAACTCTCATCATTTTTCCCCAACGTGCCAAAAGAAGTATAACCGAATTTTAAAATAATCACTTAGAAAGGAAATTTAAAATTAATTTAAATTTTCGATCGTTTCATTTGTAAAAAGAAATTAAAATATCAAGTCTAAGTTTGAAATAAACAGTACAAAAAAATTCTTTTAAAAAATGCAATATAATTTATTCTACGTAATAACAAAATTATGATTGCAAAGAAAAAGGGAAATCTATTGTATATGGCATTTACAAATGTTAAATATGTTTTTAAATATCATTTTATTGGGAACTCTTAGGAAAATAGAATGAAGGTTTTCTGATAATAAAGGTGGATGTGATAATATAAGCAGGTTCTTTCTAATGAAAAACAAGCATTCATCTATGTTTGGGATATATTTTAAGTAGAGTGCCAGCGCCAAAAGAGAGTAGTACACCTTTTCGTAAAATCATTGTAAAAAAAGGTCAAGAAGAAAACGTATTGGAAGCCTATTGAGAAGATGAACATTTGACAGAGCACACAGTTTTTTCGGATTTTAAATTTTGATCGAGGTGATAGTGATAAATGTTTTAGGAGGCTCAACTTTGCCCCCAAATTAAGCCAAAACGAGACACTAAGAAATTATGCCTGAATTTTTAATAGAAAGATTTAAAAATTAAATTTTGATTTAAAAATGACTTGCATCGGTTTGAACTGCGCACTAGCCGTGACCAATGGGCTAAACTCATGACGGGCACATGATAAATGCAATCACGTACTCTTCATTAAATTCAAAACTGACATTAGACCTGCATATGCCCAACTCGTAAAATTTAGATAAAATTTCTAATTGGATAAAGCTGTTCTCATATTCAGATTCTTCAGAAAGTTTCTCAATATTAAGAAAAAGAATTCTTATATTATACGAGTGCTTTAAAATTAAATGCGCATTTTTTTTATCAACGTGCGTTATTATTGATGACAAATTTGTACTTCTTAAAAGAAAGTTTCTGTGTTTGGCAAACAACTTGGAGGGAGTATTTCCATTGCACAATTATTCCTGAAAACAATATCCGTAACATTTTCATAAATATTGCGCACAACAACTGGAATAATGATCTAAAATGAGTGAATGATTGAAAAAGCAATATGAGGGCAACAGCGACGGACATCGTAATTTTAAGTGTCAAGGACGACACCTGTGTGTGAGAGCTGGAACTAACTTTCCTAATTCCTACACAACGCTAACATGAAGAATTTGATCCACAACAGATGTAATTTAAAGTGCTTTAGCTCCTCTACATGGCGTGTGTTCAGTGACACTAGGACTCGAGCTCATCAATCGCTGCCCACGACTTCGTGTTTATGACCACTGGCTACCATAACCACCCATTTTAACATTAAAAAAAGGTTTAAATCATTGGTCTTCGAATTGTGTGGAGCAAACATATACCACAAGGCAGCGTTCCCCGACCTTTTTATCGCCGCAGACCGGCAACGTTTGATAATTTTACCGCAGCCCGTTGAAGGTGAGACGTTGATTTCAGATTTTTATAATTTAATGCTTTTAATTAAATTGTATTTAAACATGCCTTCGGAATAAAATACAGTTTCGCCAAAAAATAAAAATAACGGGATTTAACATGGAATATTAAGTGTGATTTCCTTAAGAAGTCACACAGACCCAAGAAAAATACACCATAGTAAATAAAATGAAAACAATTTAATGTTCCTTGTGCGGCCCGTTACATCGGCACCGGTCCGCGGCGCGGGGGTTGGGGACCACTGCTATGAGGATCCGTGAAATCTTTTTCGAGTTTCGCGAGTAGTTCTCAAAAAGGAATTGTGTTCGACCAACTGTTTAGAGGGAGTACTTTCATTGCGTTAGTATTCCTGAAAACAATATCCTATAACATTTGAATGAACATTACTTGAGCAGTTAGAATCAAAATCCAAATATTCATGTATTACGAAGCGTTATTCTTCCAGAAATAATATCTTAACTCTCTATCTGCATGATTAAGTTTCCTTCATCCAAGTATCGACGAGGAAAATTGGAAAAACTAATTGAAGAATAATAGCTATGTGTGTGTTTGTTTAATTAAGATACTTTAATTACTTTTTTTATATATAAATTTGATTTAGAATACAAGTGTACCAATTAAAGGGTAATAATTTGATTGTTTTCAAAAAACATAGCCTTAAAATTCTACTTTATATAAAAGTAAAGGCATCAAAATGTTGTCACCGCTAAAATAAATATTTCTGTTTCTTGCCTATAATATAAACAAGTAATAAAAAAAAATTTTAAGTCAATTCCTGCTTAGGTCAACAAAGAAAATTTTTATTTTAGTTAATTAGATTTAATTATTGAATTAATATTTGAAAAAACTGTATAAATATCAAGTGTCATTCACTGTAAGTTTAAAAACTGTATTTGAACTTGAGTGGATGAATAAAAAAATAAGTATAAGCCAAGAAAAAATTCGTTAGAAAAACCTTCTGGCGCCATCTGTTGCAGTTAGTTCTAACTTCGTCAGAAACAACGCAGAAAAAATTTTAATTAAAAAATAAAATTTAATTTAATGAATTAATATTTGAAAAAACTGTATTAGCATGAAATGCCATCCACTACAAATTAAAAAAAATGTATTTAACCCTCAATGGTTGAATAAAAAGCATTTTATTAACGATTGAAAATTTATAGACAATATATATATATAGACAATATATATATATATATATATATATATATATATATATATAGAGAGAGAGAGAGAGAGAGAGAGAGAGAGAGAGAGAGAGTGAACTAATAGTAGGAATTTAAAAAAATAAATGTAATCAAATGATCTCTGTAATTATCAAAGAGGGGTCGTTATGACTGTAACAACACTGGGTTAGTTAATAGCCTTTCGGAATTCGCTAAAATTTCAACTGTGAGAGAGACATTGAAGAGAGACATTGAGAGACATTGAAGAGAAATTTTGATTACCACCACTCTTAAATAAAAAATGCCCAATTTGAATATATCCTAATGCTAATGGTAGATAAAAGTGTTAAACATGTATTTGATCAATTTTTTCATTCATTTTGGGAATTTTTCTACAGTTTTTGTGCTTTCATTCCTTTTAAAAGACAGAGAGCATAAAATAGATGTAGAAATGTTGGCATAAGAAAGATTAATAATGATTTTAAAAGTAATAAGGTTAGCTTTTTAAAAAAAAACATGCCGCATAAATTATTCACGTTACATGATTGTAACACATGTATAAGTATTTATTTAAATCCGATTTTTTTTAAATATGTGTATAGCATTGAAAGATTATAGACCTGAAATAATTACATCCATTAACGAGTAATGGATGCAAGTAAACATATAATGAACTTGATTTTGCGCTTTTGATATTTTAATTTCCATCTTGAAAATTATGAATTCAGACGGCATATTTCTCCTCACCAAATTCAAGGTCATTGGTAAGGTGACTCTAAATTGGACATTCCTCAAGTGAAATGAACGTTGTCATAATACCAGGCTATTATTATTGATGTCTGGTTTGCTTTGTTGAAAATGATAGGCAAAATGGAATTTTCTTCCTAAATATGAATATCACGTAACAGGGAGCAATTAAAAATTGTATTCTTAATCTATAGGTTTAAATTGTTTATTTTTAGATTATTTGAAGATGTTCTGAACTGGGCTTTTTATTTAAAAATAAATTTCCCTGTTGATTGTTTTTAGTATTCTAGTACTTGATTGTGGGATTCTATTAATAGTTATTAAATAAAAACAAAGGAAAATAATAAGCAATGGCTTATTTTTCTTACGATGTAGAGGTAGATTTAATTATGATAGTTACACTAATTAATAAGAGATAATAGTGCATTGAAAGAATGTAATTTCACGCAGACATAGATATAAGCGCAATATGAAAGAGTTTCAAATTAGCTTAATTCATGACAGTCACATGATACATACAATCACGTATTCTCCATTGAATTCAAAGTTGACATTAGACTTGTACTTGTTCTGCTTGTGATATTTAGATAAAATTTCAAATTTAATAATCTGGCAAAGATGTTGATGTATTACGATTTTCAAGTTTTTCAAAATTAAAAAATATTTTTATACGTATACTTTGAAATCAGATGTTTTTACATGCGTTATTTTTGCTGATATATATGAATTTTTTAAAAGGAAGTTTCAGTAAAAAGTAAAAATTTACTACAGCCTAGTGCATAAACTATTGGGCTGGAAACACGTGATTACAGCTATCCTGTAACTATGACATCACATGAATTTAGCCCATTGCGATTGAAATGGGTGGTTGTGTTTAAAAGGAAAAAATCTGCGTACACAGATGATCATCATCTATATTCATGCAAAGATCGCTAATTAAATAAAGTCTTTCTAAATTTATACAACTTTTTATTGATTCCTCTAACGTCGTAAATTCAAATAATATAAGCAACAATCACTTGATTATTACATAAAGTAACACAAATATTTATAACTTAAGAACGACACGAAGCGTGTACGTCAAAAGTCTGCGTACACTGGGAAAAAAACCCTTACGATAATTGATTGTAACTAAAAGTTAATACTTTTTAAGCTATTTTGTTCTTTCCATAATTCTCTCAACATATTTGGCAGGGATTCAACTAGATTAAATGTCTCTTATGGGGCTGTTTTGTTCAATTCTTCTACTACGACAAATTTGTATATTTCTTTTGATGGTATTACTTGCTCCCTGATTATACACTCGCGTAAATCCCACAAATACTATATTGTGCTGAGGTCTGGAGACTGGGAAGGATTGAGTGATTGGTGATTGAATTAGTGATTGGAACATGGTAGAACAGCCATGACTTCGCAATGTAAGCCATTTGCTTGGTATCTTTATCCTGCTGAAAGTGGAAATCCTCACTCACCACAAGTTTCTCGATACTTGCCATGATATTTTACTTCAAAAAGTTCAACTACTCAATTTTGTACATTGCTGATTCAATAAATTCCAGATTACCAACCCAAAGGCTTCCTATGCACCCTCACACTATTATACCTCCTCCACGTTTGACAGTCGGAAGAAAATTCTCTTTCTTAAGATCTATGCAAGAACTTTAGCTGGTATATTTTTGTCCTTTATTTATATATATATATATATATATATATATATATATATATATATAATGTCGGAAATACCAAAATTATTTTCAAATTTATTTATATATATATATATATATATATATATATAATGTCGGAAATACCAAAATTATTTTCAAAAATGAATACATTACATTTTTCCAATAATTATGTGTCCTGTTTAACCGTTTTTTGACAGAATTCATTCTTAGTTCTGTTCACTCGACAGTTGATTGGCTCCTGGAGAGCAACTCTGCCATGATAGTTCTCCTTTTTCAATTCTCTTCGAATAATGGTTGAAGTCACTTTTTTTGGAATATCTCGGTAACACTTTTAGCTATTTGTGAAGCTTATAGTCTTGGATTTATTTTTACAAAGCGTGTTACAAATAAAGATTCTCGAGGTGACACTGTAGACTGGTGGCCAGGTCTTGGCTTAGACGTTAAAATTTTAGTTAATTTGTAGTTTATGAACACTATTTGAATCAATGAATGCCTCCAATTACCAGTTTCAACCAATTTATTTAAAATATGTCCCACTTTCTTAAAGATATAAAATGATACTTCTTTCAATAATGCATCGATCTATTTTCTGTTACCTACCATGGAATCACGCAAGCATTCAAATCTCAAATTCCAAACAAATCGTTATAGAAGCTTATAATTACTTAAAAACGCGCGACTTGGTGTTATTATCTCGCAATAACAGTCTTTCTTTTTCTTCTTTAAGCTCTGTTTTGTAAGTGTATGCAGACTTTTGGCAAGGGTGTTTGGGGACTATTTGGTGCTTATTCTTGTTTTTTCATGTTAAGGGGGATTTTGTTGTTGTTGTTTGAATAAGGAAATTTTGAGGAATCCCTGAGAGGTATTTCGATTTTCTTAAGCGAGATTTTAATAGTAATTGTTGCATAAATACGTAAGATGATTGACTGTGTGTGCGCAGACTTTCGTAGGCAAGTGTACATAGAAAAAGAAAAACTATTGTTATATATACAACTTTAGACTTGTTAGATTATATATTTGAGCTCCTGTCGTTTCAAAGTAAAGATACTAATCAGGGGTTTGTCCACCTTTGGCCTGGATGCGAGTTGTCAAATAAAATAATGAATTATCCAGATGGTGTCCTGCAGGACTTTTTGTCAAATTGTCTCCATCTTTCAAACTAAATCGGTTACTTCTGGGCTCCTGACAGGTGTAACCCATCAAATCCCAAATGTGTTATATAGTTGAGAGCTCAGGTATCCAACCCAGAATATAACCGATTTAATTTGACACTTGGGGACAACTGGGCGGGAAATTTTGTAGAATACTATCCGGGAACTTAATAATTCTATGTCACGCTGGATGACAGGTTGCATTTACCAGCGCCTTATTGACTTCTTCACTGTGTAACAATTCCAATCCAGGAATAAATATCTCCCAATTGTACTGAAAAGTTGTAATTGTCTATTTTTCTATGTGTCTTTATCCCATCCACCCACTTTTGTCCCAACTAGGCAACTCCCTTAAGATTCGTAGATTTTCATGTTTTTAGGAGAGTATTTTAGATCAGGGACGGGCTATTTTTTTTGGCTCGAGAGTCGCATTATGGAATCGGAGGATACAGATGTTACTATGTTGAAAATGAAAAGAAATTTCAAAAGAGTTTCACACACAGAGGTTTTTGGATTATTTTGTTCCTTTTTATTAAATTAATTCTCATTCTTCGGATATTTTTTATGTAAAAAATTATATATTTCAGTTTTGTTTTATTTATTAAATAAAGATGTGAAGGGAGAGAATGTTGAATGCATGCATAGATAAAACTAAACATAATCAAATTAGAACAATTTAACCGTGTGATTTCACTCTCAATCAGATGATAAATTCTATCACATGTTCCCAGTCAATCAGTTCACGCTCCTCTCTTTTGCCAATTTTACTTTTTATTGAAATATTCTTTTAAAAAGTACATATTTTTGTTAGCGATAATAATGCACATAGATAAGCAAAATATACTTGATTTAGAAATACCATTCTAATATAATATATTTTGTATTTTGGAGACAGTTTTTTAACCTTAATATTTGGAAATCACTAAGCAATCATCAAATTTGAAATACTCTAACGGCCATTAAAATTGCTACACCAAGAAGGCGACATGCTACAGACGTAAAATTTAAACGACAGGAAGAAGGTTCTGTGGTATACAAATGATTAGTTTTTCAGCACATTCAGATAAAAAAAAAGCAAGCGCCTGTAGCGACAAATACAATGTGTTTAAATGAGGGAATTGTTCAGCCGGTTTCTCATACACAAATTGCATTTGTACGTTGGTACCTGGTGAAAAGTTGTTGTGATGGCTCGTGTAAGAAGTTGAAAGGTGTACCAGCACGTTTTTGACTTTGATAAAGGTCGAATTATAACGTACCGGAATTGCGGCTTATCATATCGGGTTATTGCTGCTCGCGTCGATCGATATCCAATAACTATTAGCAGAATATGGAATCGATGGGTTCAGGACAGTAATACGGAATGCCGTTCACCAGACCTGCACATTCCCCAGATTTCTCGCCTACAGAAAATGTCTGGTAAATGGCTGCCGAGCGACTGGCTCGTCACCATACGCCAGTTCCTATGGTTGATGAGTTATGACATCGTGTTGAAGCTGCATGGGCATCTGTATCTGTGCATGTCATCCGATCTCTGTTTGATTCAACGCCCAGGCGTATAAGTGCTGTTATTGCTGCCGGAGGTGGTTGTTCTGAGTACTGATTTCTCAGGATACTTTTCCAGTAAATATCATTTTGTTATCTGCATTTCTTCGTGATGTAGCAATTTTAATGGTCAGTAGTTTAGTATCTGTATTTTACAAGTAGAACAACATGTATAAGTCTAATGTCAACTTTGAAGTCAAAGGAAAATACGCGATAACAATTATGTGACCGTCATGAATTTAGCCCATTTAGACTGCTAAAAATGTATACGACTCGTTGCCAATTGATCTCGTCCAATTGATCTCTCTTCCCTCAATCTTCATTTAGTATTTTATTTAGTATTCTATATCAATCTTTGGAAATAATTAGAATTTAAATTAAGGAAACAAGACATTACATAATGTAAGAAATTATGTTATTTTTATAGTTAATGCTTTTGCATGCTTTACATCAGCAATGAAATGCATGAATCAAATTGACAGAAGCCACTTTTATCACATTTTATTTTATTAATTAATTTTTTAAAAACTATTTTTTTACTAACAGAAAATCATGATTTAAGGAAATTGAGTGCTCTAAATGAAAATTTCATAACATACTCAGAGTATCCTTGAAAACATACGTTTATTTTTAATAATAACATTATGTACTTCAAATCAATTTATTTCAAGGGTATATCGAGCATGCATTTTCATTAACACATAATCAGTTACTCATGTCACTTAATGTGAATTTTCAGGTAAAAAAACGTATCTAAATGTTAAATTACTTTCAGGGAAAGTATACATGGGAGAAAGACGATTTTAATAATACGGGTTCTGGTTTAAAGCCTCCTCAAATACAAAAATAAGTTAATTTTCTTACTTTCAGGAAATATATACTAAAAACCCGATCTATAACCATTGCTACAGTTAGATGTAATTACTTTGATATATTTCTGGTGCTAATGGCTCCTAGATTTAAAAAAGAACGATGATAATAAAGTAAAAGTAAACTTTTTAAAATATAAGCTTTATTCTCTCTCTTGCTTATTTAAATAAATTTATGCTATTAACGATTCGTTGTCTTAAAGCCTTATACCAAATTGTGAGAGAATAAAAAAAATAGAACAATATATGAAAACATATCAAACTGTTTTGACAATTGAGCGTTTCAAAACAGTTGAGTTCAGAGCGTTGTCTGTGAATGATTTTTAGTAATGCAAGGGTGTTGAATATCTGTCCAACTAATGGCAGACTAACCCCCATTTTACAATTCAGTAAATAATTTGCTTTCTAAACTAGAAAGTTTTATTCAACAAACATAAATTTACTAACATTCTGTATAAATTTATGTATCATCAATTTACATATTAAAAAGCTAATAAGCATTTCTATTTAGTAACTAATTTTTGTTTCGAGTAATTTCTTAAATAGTTTTGCATTTTACATGATTTATATTAATTATACTATGATTTCCATCATATTTCATTTTTCATTCAAAATTAAGTATACTTGTACAATAAATACACTCATGTCCATAAATTAAGGATAATTCAGAATCACACAGAAATTGAACTCTAAAATAAAAATTTCACCTGTAGAATTATCACACACATCTTGAAGAAGAATATGCAAATTACAGGAAACCACCAGATGGTGCGGATAGTACGTCACAATGACGAGAGTGTAAGAGAGGGGTATATAAGGAATGATGGCAAAGAAGTAAAATTGTTCACAAGCGCTTTAAAAGCCTTTCAGTGCAATAACCGTATAGTTATGGCACAAAGGAAGCATTTGAATCATTTTTTACGTGGTAGAATTATTGGACGACTGGAATGTGGACGTACCCAGCTGGAAGTATCAGAGGAACTTGTAATCGCCCAGAGTGTCATCTCCAGGCTTTGGCAACAATTCCAAGATGATAGTAATGTGAGTAAATGTTACAGCACAGGTCGCCCCCGAGTTACAACGCCGAATGAGGACCGGTATTTGGCAGTTACTGCCAAAAGAACACAGCATCAGACCTGTCTCGTCAGCTCTCTTCATCTACCGGTACGACAGTTTCATGGCAGACCGTGTACAGACGCTTAGGGCACATTGGTCTATATGCTCGTAGGCCTGTCAGATGTGTTCCACTTACCGCAACTCAATGTCGCCTGCGATTAACCTGGAGTAGAGAGCATGCATTGTGGACACCACAACAGTGGTCTTGTGTGATGTTTTCCTACGAATCCAGGTTTAGTTTGCAGTCTGATTCTCGCCGGAATTTAATATTTAGAGCGCCAGGTACCCGTTAGCACCAAGAGAACACCATTGAACGAGACCACGTGGTGCAGGATGGCTCGTTTGGGGAGGAATTGTTCTTGGTTCCATAATTGACCTGCATGTTCAGAGTGTAACGATGACAGACCACATCTATCGGGATGTCATTCTGGAACAACATGTACGTTTGTTTCGGGGTGCCATGGGTGCTGAATTTCTGTTTATGGATGACAATGCCCGTCCTCACCATGCAAATATTGTAGACGAATGCGTTCAATCGGAGGATATCACCCGTATGGATTGGCCAGCATACTCACCGGACTTGAATCCAATAGAGCATGTATGGGATATGCCTGGCCAACGAATTGCAGCCCGTCAACCCCCTCCCACCTGTCCACCGGAACTTCGGAGGGCATAGTGGTGTAATATTCCCCAATATCAGATTGATAATTTGATACTCAGCATGCCTAGGCGTTGTAAGGCCTGTATTGCATCGTCCGGGAGACATACTCCGTATTAACCATCATACTAACCATGTTATACTGTTTTTTTGTAAATAGGTTCTTTTTCTCCAGGGAGTAAAAATCTCAATTTTTATTAATTATGTCAAACATATAGTATCTTTTTTGCTCTTTACCTTTTGTTTAATAAATAGACTTTACAAATAAGTCAAATTTGTTTTGCTTCTGTCTCTTTCTTTGCCTGAACTTCATTATCCTTAATTTATGGGCATGAGTGTACATGGTGCTTGAAAATTTTATTCCTTAACTCTGTGTCTTTTGTTTAAATTTTCCGCGTAAATTTTTTGTTTGTTGTAATTTTAGAAATATATTCCGACGCATAGTCTTCACATATATTTGTTTCTAATAATGTGAAGTATTATTTATTTTTGTGTCGGCTCTGTGCCTTAGACTCTCGGTGCCTGCTTCTTGAGCCTAAGATTGCGGGTTCGATCCCGGCTGGAGTCAATAGATCTTCTGGATGAGAAAATCGTAGGTACGCGTGTTATTTGATTATGTGGCATGTTAAAGATCGCTTCAGTATCAATTTGGCTGTGGCAATCGCGGCTAATATTCAGCAACTGACGAGAGCTTGAATTCAAGCATCCAAATTTTGAAGCGAGTGCAGCTACTACAAAATAGCTCTGACATTTGGGGACTTGCCGTTTTTGCAAAGGCTCAAGTTGTGCTAATATGCAGTCGATTAGGGAAAAAACTCTTTTTGTGTACTCTTCAGAAGATTTTAGGAACCAGCTCTTCGAAATTGTGAGAATCATCTTTATTTTAATTCATTTTTAGTGTAACTTAGTGTAACAAAAGGCAACACCATGAAGGAATCATTAGAGTTAAATGAACTTTGCAGCAAATATCAATTATAGGATGTTACGTAAAATAGTAAAGTTTCAGAGCCCCCGCGCATGCGTGACGTCCGCAGTGCCCTCTGAGCTGATGCTGAAAGCGTATAAATAGAGGACTATAGCGGGATGTTGAAAATAGTTAATGATTATTTGTTAGTGGTGAACATTTAGTGAGACCCAAGTATGTCTTCACGACGAAATAAGGAGAAATTCCTACATCTTAACGGAGTTTGAACGGGGAAAGATTATCGGCTTTCGAGAATAGTCTACTGCTACAGGTGTACTAATGTCGGCTTCGTCAATTCGTCGACGTCTGCTGCACCATGGATTGTGTGCAAGGGTGCGTTTATACAGGATCCCCCTCACGGCAGACCATCGACGGCTGCGTCTGCAAGTTTCTCATGAGCACAGAACTTGACAAGCTGAATGGCACCAAGTTGTCTTTTCAGATGAACCACGTTTCAATTTGTGGGATCATGATGGCCGCATTCGTGTTCGACGCTATGCCGGTGAACACTGCCTTCCAGAGTGCATTATCGAAAGACATAGTGGCCTAACATTCGGAGTTATGGTTTGGGGTCCGATTTCGTATCATGGATGATCCAATTTGCTACGAATTGAGGGAAATCTCAATAGCAACAAGTACATCCGTGAAGTGCTACAGCCCGAAGTCGTTTCCTTCCTTTAAGGCATCACTGGAGTTCTTTCAGCAGGATGATGCACGGCCACATGTTGGAAAGACTGTTCAAGACTTCTGTTCAGCCCAACACATGCAACTTCTTCCTTGGCCTACTAATTCGCCGAATATATCGCCTATTGAGCACGTGTGGGGTTTGGTTGGTCAGCGTCTCGTTCGTGATCCTCGTCCTGCAGCTTTAAAAGACGAAATTTGCTGCGCATACAAGCAATATGGAATTCTCTTTCACAAGCAGACATTCAAAATTTGCTTGACTGCATGTCACATCGCATAGCAACACTTATTGCAGCGCGTGGTGGCTACACCAAATACTGATTTCGGTCACTTAATATTGTTTTTTTTTTATTTTTAAAATTTCGTCATTTATTTATACTAATACAAGTCTTTTGTGCATTAAATTTCATTTAATTCTGATGATTCCTTCATGGTGTTACATTTTTTACAAACAGCAGTTAATATATATATGTGCATATATATGCATGAAATAATATTTTATGTAATAATTTTGAAATTCATTACATATAATCTTTTTTTAAAAAACTTAAATTTCGAGAAACTACGACTCAATTGTTTTAAAAATGTAACTTAATAAAATTATTCTATAAAATTAATTTTTCTTTTCAAAAATACTTTGTTGAAATTAAACTTTTTTAAAGTTTATTTTATTTATTAAATTTGTTGTTTTATTGTTTCCTACATCAATTCATACTTGGAATTCACAACTATGACTCGTTTTTTTTTAAAAAAAAATATTGGCAACATTTTTAACTCATATTTTAGAACTTAGACTAAAATATCATATGACAGTGAAGTATTTCCTTGAGAACTCTGTCCGCATTCCGTACCTCTTAGACATTCTGTTGATATTGACACAACTGGGATACAACCTTACTTTTTGATCGCTCATAAAATGTGCAACGTTCAGTCTACCGTGGAAAACCTTTTAAATATAGCACTTGACAATAAGGATTGAACTAAATAACTCGTCAAATATGGGTTTAAATGCCCCAATTCTCAAATATCAAATCCATGATTCAAAAGGTTATCGGACTACCTGATTTGTGCAGTACGTCTCAAAAATAATATTACGTCTGTAACTTGCAATGCTTTATATGAAGTTTCTAATTTCTCTTACTAAAAACGGCAATACAGATAGAGGGGAAAAGAAACTTTTTCACATGTATTATTTCTCGAACACCCACTTAACTTCAGGTTGTTTTTACAACCTTTCGAGAAATGCAAGACTTGCCTTAAAAATAACATTGATTATACGATTCCTTCTGACAAGAATCGGAAATACAGGTGTTTTTCCAGTTTTTAATGAATTTTAAATGAGATACAGCATATCAGTTCGAGTTTGAAGTATGTGTGTGTGTATAAAATCGATTTTTGTTTATTTAGATATTGAAAATTCGCCTGTGTGATACGAGTTGGGTAAATAAAGGAAGTGATATAGTTTCTAAATCAGAACGATAAAGTTACCTAAATAACTCTCTACCTTTCTCAATATAAATGAATATCTTTGAAAAATTTAATTCTTTTAGGTTTAAAGGACAGGCACATTGCCCCTTCCAAAAAGTAGCTAAAAAATAATATAAAGAGTGCAAATAAATTTCCACCGTTTTTAATAAAAAATTTACTGTGGAAGAATGATACATTATGTTTTATTCAAAGTACTGTTAATTACTAGCCACTACTTTCCCCCATCTTTCTGACAGAAACGGATACCGCGTCGAAAGAACCTTCATCTTTTGAGGCTATCCACGAATCGACACAAATTTTTCGTATCTTCATTTGACGAAAAGTACTACTCACACAAGCCATGAACCAGAGAAAAACCTGAACTTTCTTAGTGCAGAATATCGATTCATTAACACGAAAAAAAAAACTCATACGGAACGATTTAGAAATCATTTTCATGAAAACGCATCGATTTTGACTCATTTTAGAAAAAATCGCAAAAAAATAGAAAATATCATTATTTTTTAATTAAAAAGAATGATACCGTATCGTGGCGAAATAAGATGGTTCTTTAAAAAAGGTCGAAAAATCTGAACTTTAAGCTCAATCCAAAAGCTGCTCGGCAGAATAAAAAGCTAACAGGGGTAAAATGTTTTTAATTAATATCTTTTTAACTAATTGCGATATAGGAATATAAATGGTCAAAACATGCATTGTCATCCAAACTAAATGTGTATGCAAAATTTCAGCTCAATCGGTTGAAGGCATCAGCTTCAAAATTGAGTTGTAGGATTTCACCCGAAAAAATTACATTTTTAATTAATATCTTTTTAACTAATTATGATATTGGAATATAAATGGTCAAAACATGCATTGCCATTCAAACTAAACGAGTATACAAAATTTCAGCTCAATCGGTTGAAGGCATCAGCTTCAAAATTGAGTTGCAAGATTCCACCCGAACAAATTTCATTTTTAATTAATATCTTTTTAACTAATTGAGATATTGGAATATAAATGGTCAAAACATTCACTGTCATCCAAACAAGACGTGTCTACAAAATTTCAGCTCAATCGGTTGAAGGTATCAACTTCAAAATTGAGTTGCAATATTCCACCCGAAAAAATTAGGTTGCAAGTTAAATAAAAGCTTGCAATAATGTGAATTTTTCAAACATTCTAATTCAAACTTTGTTTAGAAGTCCGAACTATATATAGCCAAAATATTATTATCTAAGAAGCATTTTTCATCAAAGACGAATGCTTTGAAAACGTCATTCTTTCTTCATATTTTGCCAAAAAATTGCATTCAAATAATTTTTCTTGTAATGACATTCCTAAAACAATTTTATACGTATATTCAAATCCAACTGACACTAAATACCCCCCAAAAAAAAAAAAAAAAAATCATTTATACGCTTTTTCGAAATTACGGTTTCGAACTTAGTCACTTACCTTAAATGTTGGCGAATATTATTGTTATGTTTCACAAATATGAATCACTTCCTGATGAGACTTATTAAAGTATCCGACTACGTTAGGAACCGTGATTTTTTCAAAAGCGCATAAATGGATAATTTTCATGATATTTAGTGTCACTTAGGTTAAAATATATGCATAAAATTGTTTTAAGAACATTATTACAATAAAAAATTATTTAAGTACAATATTTTGACAAAAAATGAACATAAAATGTCCCATTTTCAAAATATTCTCCTTTTGTGAAAAAATGATTCTATTAGAATAATATTTTGCCTGCATATACTTCAGACCTCTGTACAGAGGCTCAACTGGAATTTTTGAAATATATAACTTAGAAGTGGGTTTATTTTCATATTTTACGACAACAGAGGGGAGAAATTTTAAGAAAAAAAACGCCGATAATTACTTCAATTGGTTGTAACTCTGAAAATAATCTGAATGTTTCAAAAATTCTAGTTGAGGCTCTGTAGAGAGGTTTGAGCTATATACAGACAAAATATTATAATAGAAGCATTTTTCACAAAAGGAGAACATTTGGAAAAAAGAGTATTCTAAGTTAATTTTTTGCCAAAATATTATAATTAAATAAATTTTTTTTGTCAAAATGTACTTAAAACAATTTTATGCATGTATTCTAATCTGAGTGACACTAAATATCATGAAAATTATCCATTTATGCACTTTTTTAAAATCGTGGTTCCGAACGTAGTCAGATACCTTAATCAAAATGCTGGAAATTTATGGATTTGATAGTTGTTTTTGTAATGATGGTTCTATATATCTATCTAAAATTCACTTCCACTCTTTAGTAACAATAACAACTATATTTAGATCTACTAACTACTCACACCTTATACCAGTAGCGTAACGTACCATCCCCGCAACCCCCAATTCCAGGGGGCCAAAAGCCTGAATGAGGCCGATTACACATTCAACCAACTTATGTAAAGATACATTATCTCACGGTTTTGCAATCCTTTGTAAAATCCTGCTTGGTGTCCAAGACCTGACTTTGCGGGGGCCCTTATATTATCCGTTACGCCACTTTTTTGTATATATATATATATTATTATTATTATTATTAATATTATTATTATTATTAAACTACCTCACGAACTCTACTTTTGAGACTTGCTCAAACGCTCCTCTCTCGTTTCTGTCTCATACACTTTACACCCTCGCGCTATTAGCGATACAATTGCTCAACACCGATGTCTATTTCTTACCTTAAGGCATCCGACTACGTTCGGAAGCGTGATTTTAAAAAAGCGCATAAATGTATACTTTTCGTGATTTTTAGTGTCCTTTATATTAGAATACATGTATAAAATTGTTTTAAGGACATTTTTACAAAAAAAAATTGATTTAAATACAATATTTTGGCAAAAAATTAACTTAGAATAACCTTTTTCCAAATGTTCTCCTTTTATAAAAAATGCTTCTAAAATAATAATATTTTGCTTACATAAAGTAAAGACTTTTCCAGAGAGTCTGAAATACTTTTTTTTTGAAAAATTCACATTATTTTCAGAGTTACAACCAATTGAAATAATTATCGGCGTTTTTTTCCCCTTAAAATTTCTCCCCTCTGTTGCCGCAAAACATGGATAAATCCACTTCTAAGTTATATATTTCAAAAATTCTAGTTGAGCCTCTATACAGAGGTCTGAGCTATATACAGACAAAATATTATTATAATAGAAACATTTTTCACAAAAGGAGAATATTTTGAAAATGGGTCATTCTATGTTCATTTTTTGTCAAAATATTGTACTTAAATAATTTGTACTGTAATAATATTCTTAAAACAATTTTATATACATTTTCTAATTTAAGTGACACTCCGAACGTAGTCGGATACCTTAACAAATTCCTTTGATGACTTCATGTGAAATAATGGGCTTGCTGTAGGTTTATTCTTATGGAATCCCAAAACCGAAAATAATGTTAAGTGTTTTTATCATTTCAGTAATGGATGGAAATCACGCAAACTGATACTAATAGTACTTTAAATGAACTATAATTGAGAAATACAAAAAATTCCGCGTATGCACCTCAATTAGCAAATGTTGTCTCTTTAAAGGTGTAGCGTTGAATTTAAAATGACTCTATTGTTTTTGCTGAAAAAACCGGTATAGCTGATTCATTTCGAAGCATTACTTAACCAGATGGTCAAAAATAAAAAGGAAAAAATTTTGAACTCCGTTAAATATTTCGGAAATTGTGACTTATCACAATTGAAAAATGTGACTTATCAAACACATCTAAAGCATTTCAGCTGACATTCCGAGATCTTAGGCTCTCACCACAATCACCTGCCAAATCTTTCTTCACCATCTGGATATCATTTTTCATCATTTAGTGGAGACGTCTTCGGTTCTATGAAAGACAGATGTGAAGAGGAATGGGTGGCAGGAATAATGAAAGTGAAGCTTGCTTTCTTTGTAAATGCGGTTTTCCATGAATTTTAAGAGTCGTTTGATCGTTTTCTTCAAGAAAATAAAGATGAAAGGGAATTCGCGACTAATCGAACTGCACACACATTCGGCTTGTTGAGCACTTTTCTTCGAAATTTCTGCCACCTGCTCTGACCTTGATGAAATCGCTTCAAAGTTCTAGGAAAATGCGGCCTAATAACAACATATATACTAGACACCCATTAAGTTCATTTTCAGTTTGAAAAATCGCTTTGAATTGATCGTTCGTTAAGGTCTGTTTACTGTTGCGGTTTTGAATTCTTCTGTTATCAAATGCAGTACAGAAAGCTACTAATTGTGGATGATAAGGTATGATTCAATGTAGTTTTTTTTTTAATCTTAAAACGGATTTTTTCGAAGGAGTGGTAAATTTCATTGACTTCTGTGGTATTATTTTTTTTTAAATTTTCAATACGTTATTTTATTATACTTTAACTGATATTGAAAACTATCTGTTTTTTTATATTCATTTATGCAAGATTTATTGCTAATCATAAATGAAATTTTCTAATTTCATCAATAGGTTTATTTTTTTTTCTTCAGTTATTTAGATGAACATTAAAAAAATTTTACTGTTATTTAAATCTTATTTTTTCGGAATCTTAAGAGTAAATTAGTGTGAGTAGTTAATAATACGTTCCGTAAGCTGTTTAAACTTCAGAAAGCAAAATAAAAAGAAGTAGAATATGCTAAGCTATGGCATTTTATATTTTTTTAAGTGAAGAGGAAGTTTTATGGTTTTCACGGTCTATTACAAACTGTTATTTATTTATTTAAGAAATTGCTTTTGTTCTTGTTTTCTTCTGAAAAAATTTACATCCGAACATTAGAGGGCGGGGGGACCTCTGTTTTGTAAAAGGGCATAATCGTTCTCAACGGGGGACGAATAAGTTTCACTTATATTCCAGGGGAGGGCGATTGTTTTGTACTTTTCCGTTTTTTCCGGCGCATGCGATAAAGTCGCCAAAAATGATACAACCGACGCCAAATAGAATATTCCTGCTGGTAACCTTTTACCATTATATTTTCAAAACAAGTCGTGGTCTTTTCTTATCAGAGACAATTTTTTCATAATACAAGCTCAAGGGCTGCATTATGGAAACGGAGAATAACGGTAGGGTCACAACTTTCTAAAAACGGTTACATTCATTAGTTAACTTTGTTCTCGGAAAAGGTATAAATTGTACCATAAATAAGTTAATAATGGCAGTTTTATTCACACACACACAGTTTATTTATTTGGCTAATTTCAGGTATGTAGCTGTAAGCATGTGTAATTTTATAATCAGTTTAATCAGACAAATGTACCCTATCACACTTTTCTGCAATTTTTTTCGAAATCAGAAGTAAGATGAGTTGTTGAAATTCTCATCACAGTCGGGAAGTTAATGTCAGCCAACATGCATCTGTATTTACTATCTTGGTCTTCAAGCAAGAAAAACTTAGCTCACAAATATTTGTTGGCTAAAGTATGAGAACGTTTTCTGTCTATGGTGTTTTGATTGTCTTGTCATGCCGCAAAAAAAAGAAGAAAATTGCGGTTCGTTATTTGTCCACCGCTGATTTATTCAATGGTAATTTTTTTATTTATATACCGTAAAATCCGGCGCACTGTACTTTCAAGCTGCAATTTTTAGCTTTTAGGTTTTTTCCTCGTATAACGCGCGTCCCCTGTTTTTACAAAGAAACCTGAAATGCAATGCTCTTATGTTTTTAAGTCATTTATTCGAGGTATTATTCTAAGCTTTAGAAAAAAAATAGTTTATTTCTATAACTACAACTCTTTAAGTTCATAAGGAATGTCATTTTCTTAAAGAAACAGCATTTCGATATGTGTAGAAGTCTAATTTTTTCCCCATGCTCATCTTTATTTTATCTGTAAAGCTCTCATTTTTATACTCGGCGTATAACACGCACCCAAAAATTTCGATTATTTTTTGTATTAAATGTGCGCGTTATACCCAGGATTTTACGGTATATGCAAAATATTTTTGCTTACAATCTGTGAAGAATGTTTCAATCGCTGTGTAATTAGGGGTGACCGGGGTAAGATGACGATGTTAACAGATTTTGTAGTTTATTAATTTATTTTTAAGGATAAAAGAATAATTTTACATAAAGTGTTAGATTAGTCCTTTGTGTAGTATTAAATACTTTACCATTTAATTTTTCAAATAAAAAAAAACAAAAAATAATTTTATTTTTTCAGAACCTTAACAAATTATCACCTTGCCCCAGTACTGGGGCTAAATGACAGCACTGAGAAAGGTTGAACAGATTTTATCTTTTGAATATGTTACATGGTTTAACAAATGATAACTGTGTTTTTAGATCTTACAAAGTATCAAACTAAGCATAATGCATTGTAACGTAATGTTGAAGTGTTTAGTTGTGCAGCTAACAATAGTTACAAATAAAAATGCTGTTTTCATAATTGGTTCATTCCTCATGCCACCACTCTTGGCATTCACAGCACTGGATCCATTCTTCTGTTGGAGGGTCACAATATTCCTCTTCACAAGCAGGACATGTTATAACACCATCCTTTGAAGTTGATGCAACTGGACTGTTTGGCTTGGATTTTATAGAGGCCTACAGGAACTTAGTTTGAGTTTTTTTACTCCCTTTTAGCTTCACGGGCTTCTCTTCTCTTTTTTTAAAAAAGTTTCCTGTTTTGCTCTTTTCCCTTTGTTCTAACATTTCTCTGATGGGTGTACTTGTAAGAATGCTTGAGCTCTTTTTTTTGCTTTTGCTTTTTTTTCTCACATTGTGTTGCTTAGGCAATGGTTTGAAATAAAAACACTAACAGGCTTCTTTAGTGCATCGTAATCAGCATGTGCCATAAGTTCTGGTTTGTCTGGAGGCTTTATATGTTGGTTTTCTACTACCAGAGTTTGAGGATTACCACTATTATTCTCAGTTTCATCGCCAACAACGTCGTGGTCAGTAGCTTTTGAAGCAGCAAAGTCATGTTCGCTAAACACAAGAGGATTATGAGTCTCAATCGCACATTTTTTTAAACACATTTTTCCAACTGTAGCTGCTCTGTTGTAAGCGGTGCTTAAACACTCACCAATACTTTTGTCTATGATAGTTTGTCCTGGATGAGTGACCATAAAGTTGTTAGCGGATGGCAAAGATGCCTTCCTTTGGTTGCCACCTTTCGAACGACACATTCCCCGATTCGATGCACCCCTTAGCCCCCAAGAGAGAGAAGCGCAAGGTCGAGCGGACAAAAACACAGACAAATTATTGTTATAGGATTTAATAGAATAGACAACATAGTTAGTTTAATAAATTCCGAAACAAGGGGCAAAATGACGAGCTCATCATCTTGCCCCGGACTGCCTGTTTAAAAATATTCGTTTCTATTTCCATGAAGGAAGTCGATTAATTGACATTTATTCGTGGTAATATATGTAGTATTTAAACCAAGTTACTCATAAATATTAAAGATAAATGATATATATATATTGCCTGTATCTCTACACAGCTTATTTACACATGCATAAAAGTTATATCGGGGCAGCTGTAAACAATCAAAGCTTCACAACTAACACAAAAATGGCAATTTCTGCTTCCCTATACTATTTTTTTAACGAACGACCAATAGGAGAGCCAATGGTGTTCGGTTGATCCTGCTACCTAGCGGAAAACGGAAAAATTAAGACATTCGTTATCCTGCCCCACCCTTCATCTTGCCCCGGTCTCCCCTATATAATGACTAACACACAAATAAACAAAAGATACACGGGCCTTAATTGACATTAAAAGTCCGCGCAGAACTGGCCGAACATTATTTCTGGAAAAACCAATAAGATTATAATAGAATTTCTTTGGAATTATCTCTTGGGAAAAGGAAGTTTGTATTGTAAGAAAATGGACCCAAATAATATTTTTCGTTCTTAATTTGGTTTATTTTATGTTAGAACTCAAATGTTACAAGTTCGACTTAAATGCATTTATACTATGCTAATTTATCCTCTTTGTAACAGAATTTTTTAACTGATAGTCTTGAATGGAATTGTGTGACACCATGAAGAAAGAATACATTAAGGAAAACCTATCATATATACATTTTTTTAAAAAATGTCTTTTACGAATATGTCATAATTGTTTTTTTCTCTCTGTTCCATCATCCATCACTCTTATAAAAGCTCTCCAAAATCGATTTAGAGCTGCATCATGAGTTCGCTGGCTCCATTTTGTACCACATGCGTGAGCAGATTTTAAAATTCAAATTTCCGTCTTTGCTTTCTCACTGAATTTCACGTGTGAGCAGCCATCAACGGGAAATTGCTGTATTCAACAACTGCGTGTGAAGAAAACGTCGAAAATACTCTCACTGGAACCTTTTCATTCTGCCCAAAAGACACTGAGAAAGAAGCTCACTTGCATTTGTTTTGATACGCCAAGCCCTGGTGACTGGGTTAGTTTTCGTTTACAATGGTACATTGTGACGTTAAACGGATCAGTTAGCCTGTCATCGGTGTTAAACCGCCCTCAGGCGTGACAGATTTTATGTTTGGGACTCATTAAAATTTTACATTATTTTGATTCGTTTTTGCTTGAATAAATACGCTGGAGTCGAGGAGCTGCGTGTTCGGAATAATTGAATCTCGTACACACTGTCGTGCTTTCTATTTTGCTGATGTTATCAAAATTGTAATTTTAAAGACAGTGAAACCTTTCTGAAATTTTTCTCCTGTGAAATCAGATTTTTAAGCTTTCATTCTATTACACTAGACTCCTTTTTTTTACACGATAGACACGTTCCTTAGAAAACCGAGCAAAAAAAATTATGTAAAAAACGCATGCGACATATGGTAAATTTGGGGATATGTTCCACAACCTTAAAAAATCGTGTAAGATGAAAAATCCCTAAATATTTTCTTAAAAAAATCCGTGCAAAAAAGTAATAACGAAATTCACGTTACATATGTATAAAACAAAAAAATTCATTTTTATTACAAAAAGAAATTAAAATTAATATACAGTGAAAATTTGGTCTGTAAGTACATACAACATATAAAAATTCAAATTGAAAGTAGGAATATAAATACTAACTATTAGCTGTCTATCGCTTCTTGATAACAAGCACGCACGTTTATTACGAGCTAGATCAAAAATGCTATCATTAGAAGATGTGGCAGTAACACAACTGTCGGCTTTGATTCAAATGAAGAATTTCGTTCGTTATAAACGACCTTTGTCGGGATTTTTTTCAATTCCTACTATTAGGTCACACTCTCTATATATTTATTTATTTATTTGTTTGTTTATTTATTTATCTTGGGGGAATTTTCAATCGTTAAAAAATACATTTTTAAGCGCTCAATTGAGCTGAAATTTTATATACATGATTATTTTGGATGACAATACAATAATTTAATTATAATTAATAAAAATTAATTGATTAAAACTAATTATTTAAAGAATTACGAATACAGCCACGTTGGCGACTTATCGACCATTTTGGCGACTTGTGTCAAAACTTGAAAAGGTTTTTTTCTCACGTGCTTTCAGTTGAACTGAAATTTTATATACACGATTGTTTTGAATGACAATACAACATGTTAATGACAATGAATAAAAATTAATTACCACTTAATGTTGTGATTCTGTCATATGTTTATACATATTTATATTAATTGTAACTATTTAATAAAAAGTGGCTAAAATAAAATTTTTCTTTGTTGATCGAAGTAGGAATTTACTTCTTGTTTTTTGTTTTTGTTAAAAAGTCTGTTATTAGCGGCAGTTTTTTTTTTTTTTTGGTTTCACCAGATGCTTAATATAATTTTTGATATCCCGCTACGCAAAACTTAAAGATTAAGTTGAAATTTTAATGTATGCTCCAAGTCAGAATCATGAGTATGAAAATGCTATTCCATACTTGTAGCAAATTTTAATCAGCTGTTAATAGATGTTAGAGCTTCACCTTTGACTTCGTCATTATCGACTTCTTTGTGAGAACCCCTGGGTTCCACCCTGGACACTAAGATTAACTTGAGGCAAAGCATGACCAGACGCCATTTGTATAATAACAAATTATATTTATTCAATAGATTCAATTGGAAACCTCCTAATTACAAATATTAAACAATATGTCTACGTCAAAGGGGTTTTAGCTTTCTTATTAAATTAAATTACAAAATATGAAATTAATTAAGTACTAACCTCAATATCGAACGGTCTACCAGAATAGGAGGTCCGAGAAATACACGCAACTTGAATTATTAACATTAATTATATAAAGTTTAACTAACTTTATTATACTATATTAACGCTTGTGGTCAGAGGGACTAAGAATATATCACCTGGCTGTAATGTCGTTCTCCCCAGGTAGATTAACCCTTCTAAGGCTACTTCGCTGAATAATAACAGCAATACTCTAATCTCGTAATCCACTTGAATCTTCCTAACCTCGTCACTACTGCTCTTGGCTCAATCGCCTTCTTTAAGCTAACTTACAACGCTCTCCTTAATTACCTTAATTCATTTGCATATACCATTTTCTTCTTTAGAGCTGATTGGAAATATACGCGAATTTACAATCCCCAAAGACGCCTAAGAGTATTATTGGAGAAGTGCCGCAAATATTCGTCACATCTTTATTATTATAAACTGTTCAAATCGTCCTCATTGAAAAGACATGTCCCCAAATTTTTTAGGAATTCGAGCTAGAACAAAAAATTTGTATGAAAATAATCGTTAAATTCGGGAACCATGTTATTTCAAAATCGTATAAAAAAAGCCCGTGTAAAAAAAGAGTTGGGTGTGTTTTTTTCCCCATCAAAAAGGCAAAGCAGAGGAGAAGCATTATTCTTCAAAATTTTAAAACAAATTACATCCTATATCTTTTTTTATAAAGACGGTTTACATTCTTTATATTTTATATTGAGTAATTGGGAAAGGATTTTAAACATTTTAATGTGCACATT
Organism: Trichonephila clavipes; assembly: GCA_019973935.1. NCBI lineage: Eukaryota > Metazoa > Arthropoda > Arachnida > Araneae > Nephilidae > Trichonephila > Trichonephila clavipes. The sequence goes on along the minus strand of BMAU01018009.1, from coordinate 108,667 downwards.
ACTTTTACTTTTTATCAGTTATTCTTTCCTTTCTTGCAATCACATGTTTAAGAGTCTCAACTTTAAAAAGTTACGTTATTTTTGATGTCTTATAAAATGTGAAAAAATTTAACTTACATGTTTCTATTTTTAATCCTAAATGTTTTTGTTTCATCGTATAAAAAGTTCCTATCCAAGTAGATAGATAAAAACAATTTTAAAACATCATAAAAAATTTTAAAGAAAAGTAGTGTAAAATGTGGTGGTTTTTTAATTTCCATTATTTGAACCATTCTTAACACTTCGTAAAGCCGTGGTATAAGAGAGTTTACTACCCACCAACTTTATTAATTTTTAAATGTCGATTGGACATTTAGAATAAATTAATGGCGAGTATTTCCCCACGTATAATTATGCTGCTAACACTTGGACTAGCACAACTGATATCTGGATTTTCATGTCGCAAGCGCAAAAGATGACCTATAATTTCCTGAGCATCAAGAAAACTGTTCCAGATGACGTTCGATTGACTAAAAGTGGTAGCCATATGTCAATTTTGCAAAAAAACATTTAGAAGTTGCCGCTTGTATTATACTGAAGCACATGAGAAGAGAACAAGATAAAAGTCTGTACATCTTGCAATATCCCATTACGTGTTGATCCCTGTTTTCTGAAATTTCGTGGAAAGTAATATATACTAAAGTTTAAACATTTGAATACAAAATATATCTAATTAATAATTCCTTTTGTAGATTTTAGTAGTTGAAAGTTATAATTTATAAATATCATGTAATGCGATATAAAAAGAAATTCAAAATATAAGATGTCCTACCCTTGAATAGCTCCCAATAGGCGATGGGAAACGTTTCCTAAAAAAAGGGTCTTGAAAATCAAATTATTTTAAGAAATAAAAAAGTTAAATGAATTTCTTTTTACCAGTCGCAATCCCAAAAAGATTTTACCATAACATTACTCGATACAAGTAATATGATTTTATTTAATGTCAATTCCTACTTCGTTAGAAAAACGTACTAGCACCATCGTTTGCATCTAGTTGTAACTACGACAAAACGTATAATAAATTTAAAATTAAAAAATAAAATTTTAGTAACGAAATACTTGAAAAAATTGTATTAACATCAAGAGTATCATCCACTACAAGTTTAAAAAAATGTATTTGAACTTGAATGAATGAATAGAAAGTATTTCATTAACGAGTGAAAATTTAAACAAGATATATATATATATATATATATATATATATATATATATATATATATATATATATATATATATATATATATATTAGGTTGGGGAAAAAGAAATCCATTATTTTTGCATGAAAATCAAGACCTTGTTTACCATGCTTCCGATTGTCCGATTTGGGTCAAATATGCACCGTTTTGTTGTATAATTTGTTGCCATTTTAAAGGGGGCTTCATAATGCCTCTATCATGGAAGTCTTGACCTTTATTGGCGAAAACATCTAGTAATCGATTTTCCCAATCTTCTCTCGATCTCAATCAATTTCTTATCACTCAGGAAGTTTTGCAATGCGAGAAAAAGTTGGTAATCACTTGGTATTAGATACGGACTATATGGTGGATGCATTAAAACTTTCCCAACCAAGCTCCCAGAGGTTCTGGCGAGTCACTACAGAAGCGTGTGTTCTGGCGAGTCACTACAGAAGCGTGTGTTCTGGCGTTGTCCTCATGGAACACAACACCTCTTCTGTTGGCCATTTCTGGTCAATCGCTAGCTTCAAACGGTCCAGTTGTTGACAGTAGAGATCTGAATTTAGTGTTTGGACATGCGGAAACAACTCCTAATAAATGATTCCTTTCCAGTGCCACCAAATACACAGTAGAACCTTCCTGGCCGTTAGTCCTGGTTTGGCCACCTTTCGAGTTGCTTCACCGCACTTTGACCAAAATCGTTTTCACACAATATTGTAGTATGTGACCCATTTCTCATCTCCAGTCACCATCCGTTTTAGAATTGAGTTGTCGTCCACGTCACTTGACCATGGTTCAAAATTACGTGGTCCGTCGCCAAAAGCCCTCGTGTAGCTGAACAGTGCGACGTTAATATTAACTCACTAACTCACTCACTTTAGAATTGAGTCGATTCCCTTCCGTTTGGCCAAGGCTTCACAGATGGAAATTCGATCAATTATGTTTTTTGGCGTTAATTGGTGTGGCATCCAAACATGGAGCTTCTTTTTGAATTCAACTTTGCGCAAATGGCTTAAAACTGTGTTATGGTCGATCTTTAGCTTCTGGGTGATGCTACGACTCTAACATGCCGGTCAGCTTGGATTATTTCTGTGATTTTATCGACATTTGTGACGACGGGTCTGCTTGTGCGAGGTGCATCTTTAACATCAAAAATACCTGAACGGAATCGACGAAACCAAAATTGCACGTAATTAGCTGTTAGAGTATCGGCACCATAAAGACCTTTCGCAATTTCAGCCACCTGGCTTGCATTTTCGCCTTTATCAAAGAAAAACTGTAAAAATAACCGAATTTTCTCCTTGTTTACTTCCATTTTTAACACCCTGTAACTCACAACTGAATGGACCAAACAAAAAAAGCAAAATAATTTTTTTAGTGTGAAATGTCATCTTGACAACGAACATAAATTTGAAATTGTTTGATCGATGCTTCAAGAGATATAGACACTACAGCCATCTACCGAAAAAATAATGGATTTCTTTTTCTCCAACCTAATATATATATATATATATATATATATATATATATATATATATATATATATATATAGGGAGAGAGTGAACTAACGGTATAGGAATTGAAAAAAAAGCTCAAAAAGTGTTTAAAGTTAAACTTTAACTAGTCAGTTAATTTTTTTAAATATTTTTGATTAAATAATTAACTTTTGTTTTTTAAGTTCGAGTTGAAAGAAAACAAAGATAGTTTTTTAAAAAAAACAAGCTTGCCTTAAGAAAAAAACTAAACTAGAATTTATTTGAGTTATATATATCTTCTGAAAACATTTTACGTGTATTTGTAATTGTTACTATATAGAAAGACATTTATTTCTAATTTTATGAAAATAAGTATTTGTTGTAAAAATTTTCTTTCTGAATTCTTTTAAATGAGTTGTTAAATAAGCTACCGATGCGGTAATATTTAAAACAGATTTGTTTCAATATTAACTCACAGATTCATTCATTCGTATTCATCCCAACAAAAACAAAGAAATTTTTATAGAATAGTAATATCTCGAGATTGGAATAACAAAAGCAAATATCAGTACAAGAAAAGGTTACTTTGTTCACTTTCGGGCCTTTATGTATTCAGTTGACAGTTCCTTCAGTCCGATATAACGGCCATCAACACTCTCTCTGAGTATTCATCTTCCAATTAAAATTTTCAACACTTTTTCCATTCATTCTTTAAGCCAAACAAATCGTTACACTGCAAAGTCATGACCTCTCACCCCATCCTTCGTACCGAGGCTTAAAAAAAATTGAACAAAAATAATAAAGCCAACAAGAAGAAAAGGGGAAAAAAGTAGTTGGGGTTGATCTTGAATAACCAGGTTCTTCGTGGAGCAAGTATTTTTCGTAAAGAGAAAAGAAAGGTTTAATCAAAACAAAACAAAAAGTAAATGCAAAAAATAAACGTTAGCATTACGTGCAGGATCATTTGGAAGGAGCGCTAGACTGCCATCGAAAAAGCGTGGGACGTGTTGTCAACTCCCTGCTGTATCTTTTAAAAACCTACGCCTCTGCAAATTCTCGTTCGAGCAACTACCAAACCATACGCTCCAATTGCATCGGGTGCAAAATTTCTAGCTTCTCGAACTGTAACAGACCGATTTTTCAATGCAGAACTCTTTGAACGGAACACTGAAAATTTACAGCAGGCATTTATTTGAATGTTGGCGGCCTTGGCATGATTTCTAGTCACAAGTTGTTGGCTTGAGCATTCGACGTTTACTATTTGGAATCATCTGCATCTTACCGGCATGTCGCTTACAGAGGTTACTCGAACAGCAGCTAAACTAATGCTGTACTATTTACGAAGACAGAGATGAAGCCAGATTATGGTTCGTGTTTAAATGTTTTTGTACAATCGTTCGTGTTTTTGGAGTTAATCGTAATTTAGACAGCATCTGAAGTGCATCATGAAAGCTGCTTTGATGGGAGTTTTCAGAAGGAACTATGTGAAAGGAAAGAATAAGGTAAGAATATGTTTATGTCTTCGAAAAGAGAATTTTCAAAGTTCTCTTGGCTTCTAACATTTCTTAGTAAGTCATTTTAAGGTGACTACGTTAGGAAGAGTAATTTTGAAAAATAGTACAAAGGGATATTTTTTTGATATTTACTGTCAGTTGAATTAGAATATTCATATAAAAAAGTTTTAAGAATAGTATTATAATAACAAATTATTTAAATGTATTTTTTGGCCAAAAATGAAGAAAGAATGACATGCTTTCAAAAAATTCTCCTTTTATGAAAAATGCTTCTATAATAATAATAATCCACCTACATATAGCTAGGTCTTCTATTCTGGGGTTGAGATAAGAATTTCGAAATACATTATTTAGAACTGGACTTATTCATATTTTAATGTATCAGAGTAGAGAAATTTTAACAAAACACACCCGTTATTATTACGATTGATCGTAACTCTGAAAGTAACGTGAATTTTTCAAAAATTGTAGTTTAGCCCTGGTATGGAAGTCGTAACAATATATGAGCCAAATATCATTATTGTAGAAAAAAGTTTTATAAAAGGAGAATGAGAGAGAGAGAGAGAGATCTGAAAATATGCCATTGTTTTTCATTTTTTACCAAAAAAAGTGCTTTTAAATAACTTTTGCTTGTAATAATATTCTTAAAGCAATTTTATATGTATATTCTAATCCAGATGACACTAAATAACAAAAGATTATTCATTTATATACTCTTTCTAAACCATGGTTTCCAACATAGTCAGTCAACAAAGAGAAAGAAGTAGATGCCAATTACAAAGCTCAATGTGATGCTTGATAATATATATATTTCATTAAAATATAAAAAGAGACACTGAAAGAGAGTAATTTTTAATGCATTAAATAATGGTCGCAGTGCGCAGAGAATCGTTTGCTTTCTGGCGTAAAATTTTGATCTGGTTTTTTAATTGAGAAGGCGCTTGATAAAAACTAAAAACGAACGAAGACATAAATAGTTGCTTCCAAAATTAGTCTTAAAGGACAAATGTGGCTAATAAGGGAATAAATACTTGTTTTATAAATAGGAAAACTAACTGTTCTCTCTATCGTACTACATATTTAACAGACGTCTGTGGCGCGATTGAAATCTGATCATTTTTAATTTTGATCACCATTGCCTGAAAAAAGTTCTTAGAAGTAAGAAGTGAAATTTGTTGAATGAAGTTCATTTACATAATGCACATAAAGTCTGAATTAAAGTGTTAAAAATATCTATTAAGGTATCCGACTACTTGCGACAATTTTCGCTCTGCACAAAAATTTTATGAACAAATTCTCAATTTTTAAATTTTGATGTGTTTCTTTTTTATTCATGTTTGAAATGACCTTCAGGATAAGAGATATTTTAATTTTTATAAAAACTAGAGCCCTTTTATCTTAGTGACTACATAAAATTGCTTAAAAAAACAGTGATTATATTCACATAAAGGACTGTAAATTTTGAAATAAAACAGTGAGTGATAAATCTGAAGACTAAAACACTTTTATTGCTGTACCTAATATACACAAAAAAATTTCAGCAAATTATTTTGAAAACGTTTTGAGCAATCGCTGTCTCCGTTTGAGTTTTCGAAAAAAAAAAAAACATATTTGGAGTAAAACGCATTTTAAATTTTGACATCTTGTGTAAAGTTATGGCATCTGCTTTTATTAAAACACTTGTAGTTTTTGTTCTAGTGATTGGAAAATAAAACACTTGGTATTTTTATAAAGCTAATAAAATGGTCATATCATAAAAAATCATAAAAAAATTGTCAATTTTTGAAAAAACATGATTTTAGGGTAGTCGGGGATACCTTAAAAAACAATTGTTTACAGTAATAGTGATTTAAACTACAGTAAAACTCTATTACATACTTTTGGGGTTATATATATATATATATATCTGTTACTTAACTCAATAATATTCTAATTATCTAATGATAATTTAATAAGCTACTTTTTAGAGAATATTTTCTTTTATGTTCTTAATCAAAACATTCGTATTAGGGAGGGATTTTACAAATAAAAGTAGAATGAAATTAATAAATAATATTTAAATGGAAGTTTAATGGGATGCAAATTGTTGAAAAGAGTGTTAAAATTTCGGATACTGAAAATAACATCAATTAAATAAATCGTATCTGCGTATGGTAAGGAAAAATGCATGATTTTTCTTTCCCTTATGAAACGTAGAAATATTCACACAGACATTTTTCTAATTGTAAAAATTTCTTAAAATATCTTTCAAAAACACTCTTGTTCTGCAATTGATCAAATTACATCTTGAGTTCTCTTTTTAAAACGCTTTATGAAAACTAAATAATTAAAATTGAAAAGTATTTGATGGAATTTGATATGCAAAGAGGCATATTTGTAAGTTGGCATTGTATTCATTTTTTTAATTGCTTGTTTATTTTGTCTTACAAGAGAATAAACTCTGGTTGTGATGGCCTACACTATTTTTATGGCAATATTTTTCAGTAGATAATAATACGTAACATTAATAATAATCTACAGGAGAAATACAGTAAATCTAATTTTTCTTACAAATGCACATTTTATTATCAATATATCACTTCATTTCGTCAGTCTTTATTTTTGTGATGATAATTTCTTTTTTTATTATTTTTTTACAGAAAATAATTAAAATCATATTTTTCCTAAATATGTACATATAAAGTAAGTATGTTTTAAAGATTAAAACCTTATGATGTTGTGTCATTTTTTTCTGGGAATATTCTAAATTATTTGAAGTACATTTCAATGTACTATACTGACAGATGACTTGAAGACTTACTTGGAAAACTACAATACTGATAGCACTTTAAACAAAAGGAATCTATTATTATTCGTTCAATAAATTTAAAGGGCTTATAGCGGCGCATGCTATATGAAAACTTTTTAAATGCATTGAACTTGCCTTTAGAATCTTTCTTACAGGTAAATTTCTGCTACAAAAAAGGTTTAAAAAATGTAATTAATTAATTTTTACAGACGGTAATCAAATTTAAATTACGTTACAAATGTTAAATGTTTCTACACAAAATATCTTAATAATCAGAAAAATCGCAAATAAAGTCTAAGGTAACGTGTTTGTGCGTAACTGATCATTTGAAATTCTTTTGGTTGAGATTTAAAAAAAATGTATTTTTGCTTTAATTAATAAGAATTTTTTTCAATATATATAAAACTTAATATATACATTTTCTATTTCATCAAGGCATCTCAAACTATCGAGCCACTTGAGGTCAAGATAATAAATATCTTAACTCTCAAGTCAACAAAACAAGAAATAGCAAAAAAAAGTAAAAATATTTTAGCTTGTTTTTAAAATTTCTTATTGATTATGAGTCACAATATTTGTCAATGAACAAACTATTATTGATGAACCTTAATATTCGTCAACTCGTTTTGAGTTGTTACTACTCGTGTTTTAATCCAAGCAGCATTTTTCCTGATGAACGAATACCTTAGCCAGCCTATAATAAAATAATAACCACGCCATTTGATGATCTACTGCAGGGGTACTGAACCTTTTTTTCCAACGGGCCACATACATATGACCGCTATTTCATGAGGGCCGCATCATGAACACAATGGGAAAAAACGCTATAAAACAAAAGCAACATAGAACAGAACAAAACTAATCAAATTATTAAAACTCGTTTTTCGGTTTTAATTTTAATACTATATTAATCCTTTTATCAAACAGACACTGAAAATATTTACTTTTATTTTATTATTATTATTATTATCATTGCATTTTTTACTAAATTTTGGGGTAGTATGAATTATATACATTTCATCCATCTCCAAGGATCTTGTTTACATTCTATATCAAAAATAGCAAATTGATAGCAAAATTGATATATATGATTGCTTGATTGACAGAATTTCTGGCTTAATTTTTAGTGCATCGTTCTTAAATAATTGAACCTCTTAGAACAATGGACCATGAGTGGGGCAATCAAAAAGGCCGCGGGTGGCTACATGCGGCCCGCGTGGTACAGGTTAAGTGCTCTACTACCTTGCTTAATATTCCTAACATTAAATGCTCCGTTTTCAGATAATAATAATAAGAAAAAATATATTTATGTTACAATTACAAATTGTGTTGTTATCATGCGTCTACCAAGTTAATGTTCAGGAAAAATATGGATTCATCCATTTTGGTCTCTTACATTCTTTATTTCCATATCGAAATCATATAATAAGTAAGAAAGAACGAAACATTATTAACGAACTCCGATATTTTCAAGAAATGTGAATTTAAGTAATTTTGGTATGAGATAGAAGAGATAAATCAGTCTGGTTGAGTAAAAGTCGTCATGATATGAATCTCCAGAAACCAAGATTAATTAGGAAAAGAAAAAATACCTCCGTAACTGCATGTAATGCAGTCTATGGATTTTAAGTGTAAGAATTTGGCCCGAGAAGGGAAATGAGTTTGATACCCCTTACCTAAGAAATATAAATAAAAATTTTAGCAGGCATGCAATACATAATATAGTACATAACATAATAGTACATACATAATAGTACAAACGTGTTCAAGATATATATATATATATATATATATATATATATATATATATATATATATATATCTGTGTGTGTGATTCACATTACTCTCTATGGTCCTGTGCCTTCCAGGACTTCGCGTAATAATTAAATTAGAAGTTATATACTTCCGCGCGGTTGGCATCATTCTGTATAAAGATTAGAATTTTCTGGAAAACTTAAGCTGTGCTTAATGAACACCATGTAAACTGTTCGTGTGTCTTATGTGTAGTAGTTTTGTGTGCGTGTTATGTGTTCTGTGCTTGTCAATATGTTCTACATAAAATAATAAAGGAAGATGTATCAACCATCACAAGCTGTCGTATCCATTTTGGTACGATTACGCCATAAACATCTTAGTTTACAAAATGCGAATACTGTTCGGTGATGCATTTCATATAATATTAATTAATTTTAATAATTTATATATTAAACTAGCTGGTATACCCGTTCTTCGCACGGGTGAACTGAAAATTTAAACAACACAGATTGAAGGATAAAGAAGTTTTTAATGAGTTAATTTAGCGTGAATTGCAAATTAAACAAAAAAAGCTTTTTGCATATCTCAGCTGAACAACAACAAAAAAAACACCTTTATTAAATTTTAAGTGCGTGAATCTAATAGCTGATAAAAATGATTTTTTTAAAAAAAAATTTTAACTCCCCGTAACACTCTTGTGGGTCGATTTTTGAAAATACCTCCCTAAGCTGATCTCTGCTCAGCAAAAGTAACATATTGTTAAAAGTTTTGTGTAATGAACGCTTAAAATAGTGTAAATAATTTATATCTGAAAGTATAATACATTAATATTACTTTCTGTTGTATTTATTTTATGTTAAAATTGTAATATTCGCAAGCAACGCCGTTTCTTAAATTATAATGGCGATTCAATGAAAAACATAGCGAAATGTTAACGATAGAGTCAAGTTGGCAAATTCCTAGCTACTTTCATAGTTCGAGCTTTATTAGAGCTTTGTAAGACTCGCCGTGTAGGGGAGCGATGCACGTTGAGAAAGTTTATTTACTTTAAGTACCAGAACTCTGATAAAAGCATTTATTTTAAGAAAGATCAATTTCTTACTACCAAATGTGCATAATAAAATCATAAAAAAAATTAAAATAAAGAGAGATTTATAACAACCTCTCCCTTCAAAACTTAGTTTTGAATTAATTAGAAGCGAGCCCCTTGCGTAGCCAAAACAAAAAGAGTTTTTCACAAACAAAAGATAGATATATGCTGTGGTGGGCTTTTTTGCAGCGCAAGCCAGAATTTTTACCTACTTACTTGACAAATATCGTCATATTTTGGACACTTTTTACAAATTTTTGTAAATTATAGCCTATGCTATAAATTATAGCCTATGTGTTATTCTGATGTATAAGCTATATTACTGTAAAGTTTCATTAAAATCTATTCAGTTGTTTTTGCGTGAAAGTCCCACAAACATCCTCACAAACTTTCACATTTATAATATATATTAGATGCATACATAAAACATAAATTGTCAACAATAACATATACTAAATCGGTATAAATCTAAAGAAGCAAAGTAAAAATAGAATTACAGCCAAATAATATAGGTCAAAAATAAGTTAGCCACAATAGTACAATAGAAAATTCTTAGCCTTAGGAACTAAGATTGCAGGTTTAAACATTGTTTTCAGACATGTGCTTGCTCGCGGAAAAATCGTTAGTTGGAAATTCAGTTTTATTTCAAATTACATTTGCAAGTCATTTCTAAAACTTAATCCGGCTAGTATTTAAAATTTTTAAAACGATTTGGTCTTTTTATATTTAAATGTATGCAGCAAAGCATTAAGTACTTTAAAATACGCTACGCAGAAAATATTTCGACATACATTTGTTTCATTTACGTGTTTAAAGTTTCTATTATAACAACATATTTCAAAACATTAGAAAATTTTCAATTTTGGGCTCATATATTGAAATAATTATGAATGTTTTAGAATTTCAATCGTTAAATTATACCGCTATATATATATATATATATATATATATATATATATATATATATATATATATATATATATATATGTATATATATATAAAATGTTACAAAATAGCTTTTTTTAAATAAATAAAAATTCATTTTACATTTATATTCAATAAATAATATTGAGTTTTTATATATACTCAAGAATTACACACGTTGAATATATTCTTCTGTATTTATAACGATATCTCCTTTAAAAATTCTAAATAACTTTTAAAAAATTCAAAAACTGAAATTTATTATAAAACTTGCGAGTTTATAAATTACCATTGTTTATCCATTTTGATGCAAATATTCCACTTGTATTTAATATAAAGGAATTAAATGCGTAGAAAAAAGACTGATATAATTTTAGTTTTTTGTGTGCGTGTGTATGTTTGGTGTACACAAACATGTTATACAAGATTAAATTAATTTTCAGCATTTTAAGTGAAATTATATAAAATTTAATGCTGTAGGAAATTTTGATAAAAAAAGTATGGAATATTTTCTTAAATTTCTAGCGAATTTAGCGAGATTTATAAATTGGTCATATAACTCTTATATTTACTATGTGAACCCTCGAGCGTTTTCTAAGCAACTTATTGAACAAAATAGAAACTGGCTCATTAGGCGTTAGAGAATATAAGTCTGGTATAAACAATTAAAATGCTCCAAACTAGTTTTCCAGTTTGTTTGTTTGTTTTTTTAAAAAAAGATTTTTTTATTGCTACAAATGACATGTGGGTGCGTACATTTTATTCCAGAAATTTCGATTCAACTCGCGTTTTTTAAACCAAAATGTGTGGGAGAAAGCATTATTAGTTATAATTTATACATTTCTTTTTTGTTAAGTTTCGTTGTTTTGATGACTGAGATGTGGAATCGCATTTGTTTATCAATAATAACTATGAAAAAGATAAGACATACTATCTTTATATACTAGGATTACTATCTTTTAGACATACTGTGTAAAAGAATTCAAATTGGACAGAATAATTTTCTTTTCACATCATTATGTTGTTGTTTATTTTAAATTGTGAACAGTATAAAATTAACATCCAACGACAGATCGAATTCTAATAAACAGCTTACATACACTTGTTCTACATTTTTTTGTTTTGTACTTTCTACAGAATCTATATTTTGATGCTGTGTTTTATCTGCACAGTTCATTTACATGATAATGATATCGCTTTAGTGTATTCCTTTAACTTGTTCAATCATTGATATTATAGCCATCTAAGATCAGGAATGAAATTTTTATTTTATTTCTTATCCTAGAGCAGTGTTTCTCAAATTGTGGGGTGCGCCCCCTAGGGGGTGTGATAAACCTACAAGGGGGGCGCGAGCTTATCAAAAAGTCGAAAGTAAAGTATTATTTTTTAAAAAAAATTATTAATTTACTGAAAGCAAGCAAAGAAAATGCATTCTGACATAATAAAAAATAAAACACATTTACATTGATATAATGCACTTATTAATGTATTAGGACTGCACAATGTGTTTCATAATTAATGTAACAGTAACAAGTTATGAACAAGTTTAATGATTACCAGTGATCCTATGGGCATGTCATAAAATTATATACAAAATTTAACATTTATCTTGATAATTTGTAGGGTTTATAATTAGAGTAGCATTGTAGATTTATGTCAAAGTATATTATTATTGGATTCAATACATTGTTATTATATGGAGGGGGTGCGAGGAAAATTATGATTGATAAAATATGGTCGCATGTATAGAAAGTTTGAGAAGCACTGTCCTTGAGGATTAAAGTTACGAATATAATATTCATAATACTAAAATTGCACGAAACATTTTACCACACTACACATTTAGGAGAGAAGAAATTCACACTCATCGCAAGATTTCCGGAAACTATTAAACTTGAAATTTGGCAGTCATATTTCTTTTGTAGAGTAGAGATCCGATGAGAACGAGTTTTGCGAAAATTGACTCCCAAAGGGGATTGCGAGGGTGTTATGGAAAGGAGTCCAGTTTTTAAACTATTAGACAAGCGACCATAAATTTGGCAGGCACGTTTCTTTTGTTGAGAGAAGAAAATCGACTCCTGAGAGAGGGAGGGGGTTACGGAATCTTAAAGGATAAATATACACTGGTGTGCAAAACTTAAGCAACATGCGGATTTATTGCCATAACTTCACGAAAAATCATCTGAGAGACATGAAATTCAGAAATGAGGGAGAGTATTATGTACGTAAAGGATGACGAAAGCATCGGTGCTGAAAAATGAATATAATGCATACGTTATGGAATCAAACAAAAACAAGCTTTATTGAACGCATAGTATCGTGACTCATGATGGTCTATCCAACAGGAAGAATAACAAGCAGACTTTCCTTAATATGGTATATGAACTCCCCTCACTGCAATGGTTGCTTCGCACCGTCTCCGCATACTCAGAACCAGCTGGTGCAACATTTATTGCGGTAGGAGTACCCATTCTTCAATCAGCATCTGTTTGAGTTGTTGGGTGTTCTCCGGATGATGTAAGCGTGCTGCAATACGTCTCCCCAAAGCATCCCACACATGTTCGATGGGATTTAAATCTGGAGAGTACGCTGGCCAATCCATTCGAGTGATATCTTCACTTTCCAGCAGCTCCTCAACAGCAAGAGTCCGATGTGGTCGCGCATTGTCATCCATAAAAATGAAGTCTGGGCCAATGGCACCTCGGAACAGACGCACATGGGGAAGAAGTACCTCCTCACAATAGCGATCCCCGATTACAGACCATCTATCGAAAATGTGGAGCTCAGTTCGCCCGTTCAGCATAATGCCTCCCCAGACAAGAACTCCAGGGCCACCGTAATGGTGTCTTTCCTTAATGTTACTGGTATAAAACCGTGTCCCAATCTCTCTCCAAATCAAAACGCGTTGAGAATCACTTCTGGTATTGAACAGACTCTCATCCGTAAAGAGGACACGACTCTATTGATTAGTTGTCCAGTTTTTGTGCTCTCTGCACCACTATAAACGGTGGCGTCGGTGGTCAATTTTCAACGGGAGGCAGCGTTCAGAACGGCGGGCGAATAGGCCCCCTTTGTGAAAGCGTCTGGCCACAGTAAACCGCGACACTTGTCGCCCCGTTGCTGTAGAGAGTTGCTGAGGAATGACGCTTGCTGACTGCCGTCGGATTTTTTTCGCCTGCAGGATGATATATCGGTCATCCCCTGCAGTTGTCGTCCTCGGGCGGCCACCACCAACCTTTCTAACCTGTGGTTTGGAACGCTTTCCAAGCGCGCGAAACGACACTTTTGTTGATTCCGAACTCTGCAGCTATACTGGTGACGGTACGCCCCTCCTCCAGTTTTCCGATCATTCTTCCACGTGTGAAGTCATCCAGGTGATTTCTTCTAGCCATATTTCACGAACTGACTCACTGGCACTTGCAACGAATATGTTGAATTGCGTCTCCGTCCTTCATTTTATTATACTGTTGAGCTGCGCGCGCCGACATCACGCGTTTTGCGTACGCTCACGTCGCTTCTGACGTTTGGTTCCTGATATTTGCATACGCATGACGTTTCTACTGACTTACTTGTTCACTGTACTGATCTCCAGACCTCCTTTTCTGCAATTTCATGGTTATCTGCTAATTTTTTACATTGTTGCTTAAGTTTTGCACACCAGTGTACTTCCATTTTGGAAATTCCAAGTTTTATCCTTTTCAAAACAAGAGGGCACAGCTATGAGAATATTTTTAATACAGTAGAAAACTTAATAATAGGAAGATTTAAAAAAACAGTTTATGGCCATGCAACATCATAAACTACTCATCGAAGCGGGTGGTTTACGGTGGGCTTAGATACCTAATATCCATTCTTTGTACGAGTATAAAAGTAGCGGAGAAACTAACAAATGGCTATAATCTGCTTTTTAATTCGGCGGTATGCGCGAGCCGATTATTCCTTGGACGAGGTAACGTATGACGTAAAACATATATTATATGCACATGACAAAGCAGGCTCTCAGTACACAATTCACAGTGGTAATCTACACCAATAGTCTCCAACCCCCTGTCCACGGACTGGTACCGGTTCTTGGATCAAATACTACCGGTCCGCACAAGAAATAATAAATTATTTCCATTTTATTTACTGTGACATATTTTTCTTGGGTTTGAGCTACTTTTTGTGAAAATCACTTTATAATCCTTGTTAAATCACTTTACATTCATTTTTGGTGTTGCTATATTTTACTCTGAAAGCATGTTTTAATACAATTAGAATAAAATTAATAAAACAAAACAATCTAAAATATAAACAATCAGCATTTCACCCTCAGTGGGCCGCGGTAAAATTATCAAACGTTGACCGTTCCGCGGAGATAAAAAGGTTGGGTAACACTGATCTACACACCATTCTATAAATTTGTCGATTTTTGAGTGAATGGAAGATCATAATTTTTTGAAATGGGACTTGTTGGACTAATATCTTTAGATTTATGGAAAGCAAACGCTACGTAATTTCGAAAAACTCTGGAAGATACTAACGATAAATCGACAGCTATTTTAAATTGTTGGATGTCATTGCGTTAAGGTATCCGACTATGTTCGAAACCGTGATTTTGCAAAGCGCATAAATGGATAATTTTCATGATATTTAGTGTCACTTAGATTAGAATATATGCATAAAATAGCTTTAAGGACAAAATTTTTTATTTAAATATAATATTTTGGCAAAAAATTAACTTAAATTTAACTAGATTAATTAATAAAAATTAACTAGAATTTTTGAAATATATATATAACTTAGAAGTGGGTTTATTCATATTTTACGACAACAGAGGGGAGCAATTTTAAGAAAAAAACGCCAATAATTATTTCAATGGGTGGTAACTGAAAATGACGTGAATTTTTCAAAAAATATAGTTGGACCTCTGTAGAGAGGTCTGAGCTATATACAGGTAAAATATTATTATAATAGAACCATTTTTCACAAAAGGAGAACATTTGGAAAAAAGATTATTCTAAGTTAATTTTTTGCCAAAATATTATATTTAAATAAATCTTTTTTGTCAAAATCTCCTTAAAACAATTTTATGCATGTATTCTTATCTGAGTGACACTAAATATCATGAAAATTATCCATTTATGCGCTTTTTTAAAATCACGGTTCCGTACGTAGTCGGATACCTTAAGAGATTTAAACGTTTAAAGAAAATTGTATACATACTCTGCTTTCTGTTTTTGGTTCTACATATCTAGTATATGAAATATTCTTTTATCATTCGCGTTAAACCTATTTCATTATACATGGGTTTGGCACACCACAGCTACAAGGTTGACGACCCATGTGATAAAGTATACTTTACGAAAACATTTTTTGCATTTAAAAAAAATCTTAAAACGTTTGTACACTACCATAATATAACAACATAGAAATGGATAAAATAATGTAGTAGAAAAATTGATGATTTTAAGATATCAAAAATCATTTACAATAAATTTGTTACTTTTCAGTATTAACCGGACGTGATTCTGAATTTCCTAAACTTTTTTTTATAAGTCATTGATCTCGGCATCTCGATTAACTGATTATTTCATGTTATGCAGGGAATATATGAATGAACTAAGTAGAAGGGCACCTGTTAGTCCAGACAGGAGACGAGAGAGTATAGATAGAGAGAATATCTTATTACCTTTTTCCTCTACGCGCTTCACTTAATGCTAATGATATGTTAATGCGAGATTGTTACAAATATAAAAATAACTGACATTTAAACTGTAACTTAGTAACAAAATACTACTTTTATCTAGCTTGCTGTGATAAGGCATAAAAAAATTATTTGAAAAAGTTTTACCATTTTGTTATTGTAATGATAGAATCTTTTTTTCTATGGATTAAATTTGTAATTAAAATTATAATTGCTTTAAAATTGAAAATTACTTCGGTATATTTTACCACTGGACAATATTTATAAATGATTCAAATTTTTAATAATTACATAAATCGGGTGTGGGCAATTGTTTTGAGGGCCACATTGTGGAAGGGGAGGATGCCAGAGAGTTGCACCTGTTTTTAAATGATTACACTCATCAGTTAAATATGCATAAATTGTATCTGAAATCTTCATTTTCATATCCAGCCTGACAGCCCCTCTTGAGCCAATGCCTTCCTTTGAAGTTTCTTCCACAGTGATGTCTCATTCACCTTTGTTCTCCAAGTTTTCTCATTCATAATCTTATAGTCTGATTGCACTGAGATGGACAATCTAAGCCTTGGTCTTCCACGCTTCCGAATCCCAATGACTTTGAACTGTGATATCTTTTTGACAACATTATTATCTGGCATTCGAATTATATGGGCTATGCAATTCATTTTATTTATTTTTATGTGTTTAAGGATGTCTGGTTGCTTATAAGATCTATATAATTCAAAATTGTATCTTTTTCTCCAACTATTGTTTTCATTTACACCTCCAAGTATACTTCGAAGTATTTTTCTCTCAAAAGATTCTATTTGATTTTCTTCCAGTCTTGTTATTGTCCAAGTCTCAGATGCATATGTCAAAACTGGTATAGTAAGAGTTTTGTAAATTAAAAATTTTGCGTTTCTCGAAAGAAATTTAGTTCTTAAAAACCTCTTCAGTCCATAAAAAGCCTTATTTGCCAGGTATAATTGATTCTGGATTTCTTGAGATAATCTGTTTGTGCCTGAAATATCAATAAACAAAGCTATAAATAAAATAGTGGCAGTTTTATTCAATTTATATTCTGTGCTAATTTGATACCATTAATAATTGCAATCACAATTAATTTTAGAATCAGTTTAATGAGACAAATGTATCTTTTCTCATTTTTCTACAATTTTTTTCTGGAATCAGGAGGGAGATTGCTTGTTGAAGTTCTCATCACAATCTGCAAGTTTATGTCTATCAACGTGCATCTGTATTTACTCTTCTTGGTGTTCGTGCAAGAAAATTTTACTCTCAAATATATGTTGACCCAAATATAGAGAACATTTTCTGTCTATTTGGTTTTCTAACCGTCTAGGAGGGCCGCAAAAATTTCTTTGCGGGCCGCTTTTTGCCCACCCTTGCTTTAAATTAGTAATTCTAAATATGTTTTTGATGTTTTGTCTGAACTGTGTTAAATAAACTTTATTTCAGTCAGTTTTTAAATGGTTGAATCATAGTCACTTGGAAGAATCTTGCTTTTTGTCTGTAATGTTTCAGAAAAGCAATTGCATTATATTGTCACATAAATTGACTTGTTTGTGTTCGGTTCTTGGGAAAAGTGTGGGAATAAACTCCAACTATTGTTTTTATACACTGTTATTTACCATACGTAAATAAATCTATGAACCCAATCTAATTTAATTCATTGCCCCAGTTACGGTAATATGGTTATTTGCCTGAGAAAAACGGATGAACATTTGTAAAACTTGAGTCTACCATAAAATCTACTTCAGTATGGACTCAGACACAATAAGCATTTTAAATTTTATGAGGTCATACTCATGATTGTCGTCTGGAGTTTGTATTGACTTTTGACCTCATATTTTTCCCTCCTGGCTATATGCCAATGTATTCATTGTCTTTGAGATCTTTAAATTGAAAATATTAAATTATCTTTCATGTTATTCAAAGCATCAACTTTGGTTGTATAAATTTAAACTTTCTTCCAAAAATAATCTACAGTAAACTCTTTTTGAATTGAGGGTTAGTAGTTTTCTCTGAGTTTTATCATGTGTATGAGTAATAAACTAGTTTTATCTACATAAATAATTCAGAAAAGAAACTAGAAAAAGTATTTTTCAATAAATTAATCTATGAAAAATGCGAAAAAGTCCTTATTATTTATATCGAATGTCTCCAATCCTGTTTGGAGGCAAAAAGTACTAATTCATCTGTTATCTTAAACACTTAAGATGTGAATAAAAATTGTATGTATTTTTTAATGTTCTTTAGGAACTTATTATCACGAAATAGGTGATTTGTTTCATAAGAAAAAGAGGAATGCATTGTCAGAATTTCAAGTAACAGCAGCATTATTCCTTAACATGCATTCTATTTTCTAACACATTATATTTTCATAAATACGCATGTGTTAAAATTTATTACGATTCCTTTCCTTCTTGTTTCTACATTTTTGGTATCTATTTTGTTTACCTAAAAATGTTAAAATATAAATAGTTTCGGGATACTTACCATTAGAGGAATTTTAAAATAAAATAAGATTTGTAGTTTTTGTGAAAGAGTATTTATAACTTCAACCAAACCTAGTAAAGCAATTATTTCTACCATTATTTTTTAAAAATTGTTCATTTATAAAAAGAATAACTGCGCATATATATATATATATATATATATATATATATATATATATATAATATCCTACTTCTGTAATTTGCGTGATTTTTTTCTTTGTACTTGTTGATTATTTGTTGGTACTACGATTTTGTTAGCCATTCCTAGAGATGTCGTTCACTCATTAAAGTAGTAGCAATCAGATGGATTGAAAAAGGTTTGTCACACACTGTAACTTCTAAATGACTAAGCAGGACCAATTTTTCAAAAATGGTTGGGAACACATCTTGAATTTCCTTAATTCAAAATAATTCCATCTTTAGAAATATTCTAATTAAAATTGGTGTATATTTTTATTTAAAACTTTATACTAATCGATCTGGCATATGTTCCATTTTATAATGTTAATTCGAAGAGTTATCAATTATTCAAAAAAGTATAGCTCTTATTAAAATAACTATATATTTGGCTGCTTGTAACGCCCTCCCCTCCACCCACCCAAGTCTGATTATCCAACTACGAGGATCCCGTACTCGACCGATTGTGACTCGAACCTTTACAAAATAGTCATTTCTATATGACACAAAACACCAGGAAATATAACTACAAACACAAATAATCAGACTAATGATTTTATTAGATTAACTATCCCTATTAAAGCGTTACGTGAAAGATCAACTAATTCTTAAGCAAACAAAAATTCACTTATCTGAAATACTCGCAGATACTCAGAACTGTTTCTCCCACAAAATGACAGAAGTCAGTGGCGTAACGGAGAATATTAGGATCCCCCTTCAAAGTCAGGTTTTGGGCCCCTAACCAGATCTTACAAAGGAATGCGTATTTGGCTTCAGTTAGGCTTTGGGCCCTCTAGAACCCCCTCCCCACGTTGCGGGGGTGTACATTACGCCACTGACAGAAGCTCCATTTTTTACGATGATGTCTCAAATCCGACATTTAATAAGACTTGTCCTAGAACTTAGAAAAATGAATTTCGTTTTCAAAGTCTGTAAGTAACCGATTTTCGGCAAGGAATTTCTAAATACTTCATGAGGATGATTCGCAAACTGGAAGTGAAAATCTTAGCTCTGTTAGTTTATATAGCTCACTTCTCAACTCTCTCTCTCAGCTATCTGTTACCACACTCATCATTTCTTTCTCACACTCACTTTTATAACTTAGAACTAATCTGCGTAATCTATTTCCACTGTATGGAGAGGTGGCAGTTGCACTCTAAGTAAAACTTTAAAGAATATTACCCGAATAAGTTTTAAGAGGGAACCTCGCAAGATATCCCGTTATATGTTGTGCTTCTTGAAGGTGAGCAGTTTGTTTTAAGTAATGATAACGTTAACTGTATAAATAATCTTATTTTGAACTATATATTTAAATAATAATAATAATAATAAATGAGCTATATATTTCTCTGTTGTGATTCTTGAAGGTAAACAAAATTTGTCTTAAAAAATAATTACGTTAACATCTATTTTAATAATCACATCTGGTTTCATTATTTAAAATGTAACTTTTAACAGTAATTTTTCATATTTATATTTTCTTTCTTTTGTAACTTTTCAATATTGCTTAAAAATAAACGTCTTTCAGTTCGCCCTTTTTGCATTAGCCTTTAAGAAAAGTTAATGCAATCATATACCTGCATTTATGCATCGTTTTTATTAAATTCACTAATTCAAAAATATAAACAAATTTCACTAAAATAATTTGTTGCAGTTCTAAAATTACTTATAATCTGCGTAACCCAAAATTAAACAATAAGTTGGTATTTTTACCTAAAAAATAATAAAAAGTAGAAAATACAGAATTTTTTTCAATTTTTGTGTTGTCAACTTAATATTTTTATTTCATACACGATAATAAAACATTTTATTTCGGTAAAAATTATTTAGTCTAGTCACCAAAGAATTCTTTTCTAACGAAATTATTATCGTCTGCTAATAAATCATTATTTTTAATAAATAACATTGAACATTTTTCGAAAAAAAACCCCATTTTAGTATAAAATATATTCTAAAACTTATTTTTTTAAAAAAAAAAAGATTTTAAAAAAACCAAACAGTACTTTTTATCTAAACGCTTTTTGCCCTGCTGATGTTTTAAGGATTAAGAAGTTTCCTCACGTTAAAATGCTCCATTCCATTATTTTATTCGATGAAAAGCGCGCCACAACTAACTCCGTCGTAACGAAGCTAGCTTGTCAACTAGGCTCACTGATTTGTCTCCCAAATTCTTCATCTGACGGCGCACGTGTATTCCAGCACATACCTGTTTGTTCTGATAGGTCAAGGTTGTACGCTCTGCTTCTTTTTAACTCTAATTTCTTTCCGTTAAAAAAAAAAAAAAAATAAATAACTCACGAGGCAAGTACATGCTTTCGAGGTAAGATTATGTTAACATATTACACCGGCGGGAATTTTACTTTTACTGTTTAACCTCATCGTAAACGTGCTGTTTGTTATTGTCCAGATAGAATTTATCGCACACATTACCTTTGGAGAACAATTGTTTAAAGAATGGAAAAAAATCTTATAAGTCTAAGAGTTCATTGAAATAATTATTAGAATTAAATAATCACTGGTTAAATGTATTGTAATATTGTTTATGTAGAATTAAATATTTGAATATTAGATATTTATTAGCATAAAATGAAGCAATCAAGTATTTTTGATATTTTTTACCTTGTTAGCTTTACAATTATGATCACTACAACCACTGTTTTTGTTGTAACTTTCATTGATTTTGTAAAATGAATTATATCAAAAGTAATTTGTAATTTATTATTATGTAACAAGTTGTATTTTCTATCATTATGCACAATTTTAGTAATTACATCGATATTATTAATTTAACTTCACGTTTTGAAAAAAATAGCTGTGATTTTAGTTGGATTGATTGAATATTAACGTCGCACTGTTCAGCTACACGAGGGCTTTTGGCGACGGACCACGTAATTTTGAACCATGGTCAAGTGACGTGGACGACACCTGAGCTGGCACCCCTCTCCTAACTAAGCTGTGATTTTAGAATTAAATGAAAATATAAATTGTATAAAATGTGAATCAAAATGAGCAGAATTGTAAAATAAAGAAAGAAAAAGCAAAACTTGTTTGATAAAAGTAACAATCTTTTTGTTTCTTTTTATTTTAATTTTTGAATAGTAAAAAAGTGTCAAAAAAGTTTTGAATTGCAATGTTTGTGGACATATTTGATGATATTGTGTTAGTAATTCTTTTAACTTCTTAGCTGTTTTTGGTACTTTACTGTTTCGACGACGCAAGCGATAAAGTCGCCAAAAATGATACAATCGAAGCCAAACGAAATCTTCTTGCTGGTAACCTTTTACCACCACATTCACAAAACAAGCCATGGTGTTTTCTTACTTATAACGTCTTTTTCATAATATAGTATCAATAATGGATGAAAAACCAACGAAAACTAATATTTATTAATATTTTTATCTGTATATTGTGTGTTGTCGCCAATAACGACAACTTGGCAAAATTTGCGCCGGCGAAACGGAAAAGTGCCCTATTTTTAAACCATTGTAGATGGCTTAGTGGTCATAGTCCCGAATTCGTGGCCGGCGTGTCATGAGTTCTAACCCTAGTGCCGTCGTGTAAAGAAGCTAAATCTGTCTTGGGGGCACTATGTCCTCCCATTGGTGTGGAAGTTAGGAAAGAGCGTGGCAGCTTAGGTGCCGACATTGCTTGATCGTGGCTCAAAAGTACGAGATCTATTGCTAATAGCTTTGCTGCTCAGTGCGGCATAAGTAAACACTGACTCACTTTAAACTAATGGAAACTTGAAACTTAATGCATTCGTAACACCTTTAGGAATGAGGTTAGAAATTTATAGAATATATTTCAAAGTTTTAATTCTTTGTAATTTTATGAATGCCAAATTAAAGTGAAATATTTTCGGAAATCACAACTCAAATTTAAATTAAAATAAATTTCTAACGGGATCTTAAATTCCCGGTTATTTCAGTTGGAAATAAGTGACCTAGCTACTTATGACGGTTTTACCAGAAAATCCAAGATTGCAAGGAAGGTCTAGAGCAGGGGAACTCAACAATTTTTTCTCGACAGGCCGCATACAAAAGGCAAATATTTCATGCGGGCCGTAATAAGACCTTATAAGACCAAGGCAATAATGGACACTTAGAATGTAGAAAATTGATCAAAATTTTAAAAACACTCAATACATTTATAAGGTTTTATACATTTTTTACCAAGTTATAGGGTAGTTTCGGTAAACTTTCATCCATGATCAAAAAAAAAAAAAGCTCCTAGTTTACATTCTACTGTAATAGAAACAAAGCTGCCATGCCGTTTGATAATTTTTTTTCTGTTTGGCAAGGCCCCTCTTATTTTTATTCCAAATATTAATTTATCAAATGCACAGAATGAAGAGAAATTTTGATTAAGGTCCAGACTGAAATCGTTATTATTTGTTTATAATGAAAACCCAGTTTTACCCTTAAAATAGTCACTATTCCAGTTCAGTTCGCTACTTCAATGTTATTTGTTATTACTAAACGTTACAGTTACAAATAGAAAATCTTGCAATCCGTACCCGTACGACATCGACAACAAAATTAGTGGATCTGTTTGTTTGATTGAAAGAATTTTCCGCTATACAATTTTAATAAATTGTTCGTAAATAAGTGAATTTTTTAGTGTAATGGGCTATGAGCGGGCAACTCAGAAAAGCACGGTGGGCCACATGCAGCCCGCGGGCCGCAGGTTCAGTATAGCTGGTCTAGAGAAACAGCAAGCACTTGGCAAAAGTAATGTTATTGTAGTTAACTGACTTAAGTAGTTAATGATTAAATTTCAAGGAATCATTACTTTAAATTCATTCTTGCGAAATATTTCAGATTGAAAAATTTAAAACTGCATATCCTACTAGAAGAATTAAATGCACAAAGAACGAATATCCACATGGTGTGTGTGTAAGATGGTGTGTGTTTGATGTGAAATTAATTTCAAGTTTAACATATGAGCACCTTCGAAATTTATCGGAAACGAGAAAGTCAATATTTCCTTATATAGTAGGATACTTGTAGATTTTAAAAAAATTATTAATGAACAAAGCTCGTTTGTCCCATTTCTGTACTGATTTTTGGTATTTGAGCTCGATATAACGAAACTTGAGGAGGGGGGGCAATTGCTTTTAAACTGCTGTAAATTTTAAGCAAATTTAGTTTCAATAGGCAGAAATTATCTAAAATTTTTAAACAATAATTCGAAATCAGTACTGTAGAACTAACAGATCAATGTTCATTTTTTAAAAAAAAAATTGTCCTGACTGTTAAAATTTAAGCGTTTTATTTTTTTAAGTGTTATGTCATTAGAAGGAGATGTAATGAAATTTTAGTGCAAGACTGACTCCATTATTTCATACTCTTACAGTTAGTCGTAAGATTAACGTAACACGAAAATTAATATTTTATGTACCTTACTTTAGTTATATATATATAATTTACTAGTTTTTAATAAATTTTGTGCTTGAAGAAATGATAAATTTACACATTCGTAACCTGCATTTCTGTATTAACACTTATACCAGTGGCGTAACGTAGACCCCCCGCATTGTGGAGGGGCCCAAAGCTTAACTGATGCTAAGTACGTATGTGGGCTTGGGGCCCAAAACCTGAGTTTGCAGGGGGCCCTATTGTTCTCCGTTACGCCACTGACTCATACTAGTGGTAGTGGTCTACAAAGTGTGGTACGCGTATCCCAGGGGGATTCTTGTGGGTACACGAGAGAAGTAGGTTTATGTGTATGTGCGTGCGTGCGTGTTTAATTTTAAGGGTACGCGTTCAAAAAAGTTTGTAGACCGCTGTTGTATACTGAGAAAGAATTAAACCACTGTTATTAGAGTGGCTGTGTTATCATCGGTCAATCTACCTTTTTTATATGTCTCTCCATTTCACGCCTTCTTTCATGTTAAATAAAAACAATTAACAATCGGTACCTTGATTTTCATTAAATCGGTAAGAAATAGCATGGCAAATTTCATTGTCAACTTTTTCTTCATTTGCTTAAGATCCAATATCGCCTCCATTCATTTTTATTACAATGATGAATTATATCGCATTAGGAAAGGCGTCCATTCACTCTGCCTCTCTCATAAAAAGATCCTATAATAAAACACCTAAAAAACAACAGAGAGAGAGCCGGAAGAGATCAAATCAAAACAGCTGAGAAAGTACCGAGGAGGTGACAAGCGTTCTCAGCTGGATGATAAAATGACGAAATTCTCATAAATTTTCGCAAAGCCGAAAGATGATGTCGGGTCGGAAGCTTCTTCAGAAGGAAATTAAATCAATAACCCGACTGGAAGCTTTGGGGCAGCGTATAATCCCAAATTTTGTTTTTCTCATTCTTTCTTCTTTTTTCTACAGACCATCCCCAAATCAGATAAATTACATCAGGCTAACAACCCTTTGAAGACAGCTGGAGAAATTATTTTGTTTATTTACTCATTTGGGTTTTGATTTTTATATTTTAATTCGTTGCCGCGAATCCGGACTGAAAAGAATCAGCTTTTTGTCCACTCTTGACAGGTTCTTAATGTGGGTCATTACTTTTTGGGTGCATTACATCCATTTGAAACTGGAGAGCCTTTTTCGAAATTACGATTCTTCTTTTTTTTTTTTAACTTTCTTTTACTAGACACTTTTTTTTCTCTCTTCCTCGACTTTTTAACCTGCATCGTATCAAATCATTAGAGTTGTGCCTTGTGCGGTCTGTGTTCTTTGTCTGAGGATGAGATATGGCTTGTCCCACCTTCAGAAGCACTTGAAAGGAAACAAAGACCATGCGTGTGGTTTTCATTTAGGATGAATGCGCAGATTGTGCTTTTAATGTGAAGGGCGCCACTTGATGAAGCAGATGGAAAATTGAAATGAACAGCGCCATTCATTAATACCTGAGCGCTTAAAACTGAGATGTCATTGGCATCGACCAATTTGAATGTCTGTTCGTTCATTCGTTTGAAGTAATTTATTGGCAGGATGGATTTTTTTAAAATATTTCTACACACACGCACATTTAGTAACGAAATTAACTAGTTTTGTGTACCCAATGAAATTATTTTATTTAATCTTACACTCCACCTTAATCGCATCTAACAGGCAGAAAAGGGAGAAACAAAAAGATTTTCATTTCAATGTACCGTATTGGAAAAATAAGTTTACGATTTTTTATTGACAACATTTTTGCTTTACATCAGTTGAAAATATAGTTTTCCATTTCCTTTTACAGATTTTTGTATTTGATGTAAGATTTATTTTAACACGTGTGTGAATTATTTATTTTTTTATTTAAGCAAATTTGCAACAAGTCTTAATTAACAATTAACAAGTCTTAAGACTTGTACCGTACGCGATGTGAATAGACAGTGTTTTTATGGATTATTTCAGATTTTACTTTCATTTACTATTTAAAATTTTATCGTTAGCACTTCTAACTCAAAAAATAAGATCGAAGTTTATGGGTGCACGTTATACAGGTATAAAAATGATAGTTTCAAAAATAAAGAGCCAAGCGTAAATAAAAAAAAAAGAAAAGAAATTAAGGTTATAAATTTGGGTTATATGTATCTAAATAGTGTGATTTTTTTTAAAAAATGACTTTCCATATGAACTTAAAAGGTTGTAGTTCAAGAAGTATACTATTTTTTCAAAGCCCTCGGATAATACCCCGAATAAATTACTTCAAAGCATCAGAGTACATTTCAGATTTCTTTGTAAAAAGTGGGGTGTGCGTTATACGGAGAATTTTCCTAAAAATTTAAAAATGCAGTTTGAAAATAGAAGTGCGTGTTATAGGCCGGAATTGCCATATTTCTTTGGGTTACTTTATTATGAATTAACATTTAAGCCCTTTCAATTTTTTTTTTAAAAATCATATCTTTAATAATTTGGTATAATTTTGTAAATATTAATGCAAAGTAAAGAAGGCATTTCATTTATCATTATACAAGTAACTAACGTCTATAAAAAAAAAAGGTTTTTTTGTGATGCTTATTTGTATGATTTTTTTTTCTGTGTTATACTTAATTTCACGAATATTTCATTTTATGAAATTACTCCTTTTCTTGAATGAGACCTTGATTTAAAAGTTATGATTTCTTTTGGCGGCGAAAAAAAGCGTTCGGGAAAAAAATGCAAATAAATTAAACCCTACAGGATTTTTTTACCCCCTCTTCAGTTCAACTATTCGTTCCACCGAAGTTGTAATTCATTCTCTTACAGTTTTAAAAATTAATTTGGAATACAAATTTTTCTTTTTCTTAAATTGAAGAAATATTTGAAAAGATATTTTATGTAATTGTTTAGCTTTATAAATATATGTATTATCAGTTCTATTTTTTTTCAGCTCTTTATCTTTTTAAATGCTATTTACTGAATTCCATTTTCACATAATTTAGGTAAACCAGGCATTTCTTTATCTGAATGAATTTGAACCGTGTAATCATCTAAGATAAAGACCATAATGAAAATTTAATAAAAGGTCTCTATGCACTATGTACTTTCAAATTGAAAGCTACATTTGGTATCCATTAAATGCTCATTCTAGAACCATTAGATGTCTGTCCTAAAGAATGATGGTAAGAAGAAAGCGTATTAGGGATAAAAGGATTATTTCGTGCAGCCGCTGCTTAGCGTGACACTTGTGCTGCCATCTATGAATAGATTTTAAAGTTTTGCTTTACTTTTTTCTACCTCTCGTCAGTGAATACCACCGTGAATTGCTTTTGAACTTAAAAAAAATCGATAATATCTGTCTGGGATATGGGTGAGCAACTCGTTTTGTCTTGCGGACCACATTGTGGGAGGGGAATGTACCGGAGAGCTGCACTGTTTTAAAAGGATTGCATTCATTACAAAAAAAATAATATTTTCAGTTTATTTAGTTTGCTAATTTCATATTGTTTGTAGCAGCAAGCACATTTAATATTTAAAATCAGTGCAATGACACTAATTTCACATTTTTATATAATTTGTATATGAAATCAGAAGTAAGATTGCTTGTTGAAATTCTCATCACAGACTGCAAGTTTATGTCAACCAACTTGCATCTATATTTACTTTTGTTGATCTTCATGCAAGAAAATCTCCGTTTAAAAATATACTACACTGTTCGCGTTAATTGGGACAAATGGGAAAAAGGTGATTTTTTTTCTAAAGTCTTAGCTTTTTATAATTATATATCTTAAATAGACTGAAAAATCTGTATATTAGTACAAAGTATGTCTTCCTTTAGCAGAAATAACCTTTTCAACCCGTCTTGGTATTGACTCAACTAGAGTAGCCCACATGTTCTTGATTTCATCTCATCTTGGAAATACACTACTATAGCCCTTTTTATCATTTGCTCAGTTGTCGTGCGACTCATCTTAGCGAAACAATTCTTGAGAATATGACATCAGTTTTGAATAGGATTTAAGTCTGTGGAATTTTCAAGCCAAACGAGCACTTTTGTTTCACGTTCCGCACAAAAAGTTCCGCTTATTACAATTTCTAATTGTAATAAGCGGCAAGTCATGTTGAAATGTTCCATCAAATGTTTCCATGGATGGAGCAATCCTACTACATAATATTTCTATATATTTGACAGAATTCACCATGTATTTAAGATGAACTAAGCTTCTAGGGCCATTTGTTGAGAAAAAAAACCCAAACATCTGTTTAGAAGGGTGTTTTACAATATGTTGGATATAATCAGGTTCCAAAGTTTCTACTTCACTTCGTCTAACTACTCTTGATTTGTATCCCTGCATAAATAAATACTTTATTACTCAAAATCGCCTTCTTCCAGTCGTTAACAATTCATGATTGGCATTTTTTGGCCCATGCCAAACGTTTTTTCAGCATTTTCTGACTTGGAAATAATTTTTTTCCTCAGTCTTGTTGCCTTAAGGCCACCTTCCAGAAGCCTTTTCCGCGTAGTTGAGGTACATCAGCACCATTTTATCCAATAAATCTCTTCAAAGATCTATACTTGTCTTTCTCGGATTTATTTTGCTATTTCTTACTAAAGTTTTATCAATTCTTGGAATAGTTTCCCACTTGCGCCCACATTTTTCTTTTCTTTTTGGAGACAACGATCCAGAATTTTGAAATGTTCTTGCAACACTGACTTCGATCACATCAACTGCCATAGTAATATAGTCATAGAAGTGTGCTCATTGAAAGCGATTTATTTTAGAATGGTTCCTCATAGTAATATCCATCCTTGAACAAGTAAAAGTAACACGTCTTATACAGAACGCAAAATTGAAATTACCAGCTACCTCACTCAAAGGCTCACAACTGAGCTCCTGACTAGTTAAAGTGATTTAATTATAGTCAAAATTGATCTGTCAAACTACCTAAAGGCATATATTACAGGCTTGGTGTGGTTCAGGACATCACTAGTAATCACATACCAACTCAAACAAGGAAAACATGTTTGTCCCAATTAATTGGATTAAAATATAGTATGTCGACTACGATGCAAAGAACAATCCCCCAGAAAATTTCTTCATACATGGAAGTTTTTCAGCTTTGTAAAAGTCAATGTCATAGCATTAAACATTTTCTTCACTCTGTGATCTTACTCCAAGTCATTAAGTCTAAGCTGTAGCTCCTCGGGTGCTGCATCAATATCAGCAGTAAAGGGACAACACAACAAATTGAATTTAGGTTCAATTTTCTAAAAACCCTGAAAGAATCTTGTGATCTCGTCCTTCAAACTCTGCAGAGGATCTCTTAATAAAAGCACTTTCAGGTGCTTTGTTTTTCTAGTAGTGAAAAATTAAAAACGAATCTTTGATCACATACGGGAATGAAATCTCGGTTCAAAGCGAAGTTTCTAACTGTCTTGGTAGGCGCTAGTTTCCCACCCCTGTTCTTGGAGTAAGGGAGCAGCTGAAACTTTTCTTATTTATACATATTGTCATGTAAAAGAATCAGAAAGTCTCACCGAGTGAATATAATAAAGAAGATTTTATTCCCATTTAAGAAATTAGGAATTATAGGAAATAGATCTTGGTAATTCAGAGAGAGAATGGTATACACACATTCATGGGATAATTTGTATTAAGGTCGTATTGTAGATTTAGCACCAAAATACCTAATTTTTGCATTTAATATTTGTTATTGTATGGGGGGCGTGATGAAAATAATGACTGAAAATTGGGTCGCAAATATCGAAAGTTCGAGAAGCACTGTATTAGCGTCATCATAGCTAAAATTGCTCCACGAGAATCGTTTTTCTTCAAATAATACTCGGAAGAATCTTTGTTGTTTCAAGACGTGACTCGCATGGCACAAATTTTGCTGCGGAGACGCTAATATGTAAGTACCAAAAATGTTATAAATGTCCAATTATATATTATGAAAAGACGTTACTAATAAAAAAAAGACCGCGACTTGTTTGAAGATGTGGTGGAAAAAGGTTTCCAGCAGGGATATTCCGTCTGGAGTCGGTTGTGTCGTTTTTGATGACTTTATTGCTTGTGCCGGGAAAAAAGTCCAAATCTTTCTTTAAAATTTTTTGGTACTTAACTTATTATACCGTCGACCAATCTCGCAAAATCAAAAAATATTGCGAAATCAAAAACATCGCCAAATGCTGTCATCTTATTTGAACAAGATCGTATTTGCACATTTGCAAGAACACTTTCCAATTTTGGCTGTATATCTCGGCAAATGGCGACATCTTTTCGTATGATGATGGACGGTATCGTCCGTAAGCACTAGTTATTCATGTGTTTCCTAATCATAAATTCAAATTAAGACTCAGTCAGATAAATGAGCAATCATTTCTGCTTGTGAGTTTTACCATTATATAATAGAATAAATGTACAGCGATAAAAGCATGGGATCCAACATCCACTTAAAGGTTTCGCAAGATTACCTTTAATGCTCTTTATTTCAAAAGGATTCTTCTTTTTACTTCTTTCTTATTCCATCCGGATATCACCTTTTAGGGGTTGACGTACGCACTACGGCTCAATCATTTTGACAGGAATGCACCCTGAAATGTATCTTCATCGGGTAGAACCTTGTTAAACACACATTTCCATTGCTGTGCTATCTATCTTCTGTGAGAAATCGTGGCTTGGCGTTCCAATAAAGGGAATCTTGCGATATACTAAGTGGTTTGTTGTAATGTGTATAAAAGAGCACCGCTTTTCTTAGGGTAAATAGCAATTGCGAGACACCTAAATAGGTTGTTGATGCATCTGATGCAATGTAAGCACATTTTGTTATCTCACGTGTAATAAACTAATAAAATACAGTCAGACCTCTATATAACGAAGTCGCTAAATCCCGGAAAAAAGTTCCTTATATGGAAAATTCGTTATACAGAGATTCATCTTTTAATATACTTTATAAATTTTTAATTCATAAACACTATATATTTTTAAAAAAATTATTATTCACACCTTTTTTAAAATTAATATATGTTTATTTTATATATCTTACTTACCCAAAAAGAAAGAAAGAAAAACTGCAAGGAAAACAAGAAAAAAGAATGTCAAAGAATTCACTGTATTGTAAGAAAATAATTTTATACTAAAATCAATGAATTTTTTAAGGACATTTTATTATTTAAAGCAAACAAATAATATTAAACATACGAACTGGGCACTGGGGGTTTAGGCAGTGTACACGTTCCTTGCAATTCTGGGTATTTCAGCCAGTTTAAAAAAAAAAGAAAGAAAGTTGATGCTTTGTAAAACTATTTGAATAAATAATTCAGCTATATCTCTAATGTATTTAAACTTTTCCAATTTGTAAATATATATAATGATTTTATTCTATTTTATTTTTTTCAATCATTTATAGCGTTTTTAGACTTTTCTAACAAACTAATTAATGAATTTCTTACAAGCGATGATTTAAAAAAAATGAATTATGATTATTGAAACTATAAACGTTTATTTAACGTTCATTAAATAAGTTTTTAATAATGTAACATATTTAAAAAAAATTTGAAAACAAATTGAAAAATACTTTTTTAAATTTAATTTTTCTTGATAATTAAAATTTAAAAGCAATGATATTGCGAATCTAAATCCAATGCTCATTTATTTTTCATATAATCAGCAAAAATGTCTCCACACCCCCAAATTTATTTAATACTATACCTTCTTCCATATCTATTTTCTCGTCCATAGTTATTTTGAAAATTATTTCTAAATTGGTTGTATTTTTGCGTTTTAAAAGTTATTTTCATATACCGGACGATATTATTTCAAAGTATGTATAGGAAATCGTTTAAATTTTTTGAAGCAACAAATGACCTTATTTATTTCCAAAAACGACGATTCCTGCAAAATAAAACTAAACATTTAATACATTATCTTACAAAATACCAAGAAACAGTTTCCTTCCACCTTCAAAAAGTAAACACTCATTTCTTACGTCGCAAACGCCACTGTGAATCACAAGCATTCCACCCCCGATGTCGCTAAAACCCTTGCAGCGAAAGCTTCTGACTCAGCCCTTGACGATTCCTTACGTAACGGTTCTGTTTAATGAATTAATTCTACGTGCAACTTGTTTCCCAATATTGGCATCAACTCTCACTGGTGGGGCTGTGACAGAGGAGGAAAGATTGCGTGAGCACCCATACGAACGGCAGATTAAAAAAGAAACAACTGAGATCTTTTTAGGGCCAGGGTGAATCACTGTGAATCTTACTTTACAACAGCCAACAGACTACGTTCCGCCTTTTTTACTCTAAAATTGCGTGGTCGTCATCACACCTTGATATATACGGAACTGGATGAAGAAAAATCATAAGAAATTCCAGTTATTAAGGTTGGCAAGTAAGTTCTGGAACGATCTCGAGTACAACCAGAGCAGTGACTGAATTGTTCAGGTCAACTTTTTCGTGGTTTCTTTGTCGATGTTCTTTTTGTTGCGGCTCGAGCGTTTGTATATATTAGTACCATCTGTCCCATCTGTTTCGTCAAGCCTTTGAAACATCTGTTTACCAGTAACGTTTGTTAGTTCTACAGAGTTTTTCGAAAATGGTTATCATTAGTCCTATGTCTGAATCGGAGGAAACTGAAGAAACGGTAAGATAATTGTATATTAGTTAGCTTTTTCTGAATCGTTGAGAAAAGATATATTTTGAGATTATATCACAAATGTATGTTTTATATGTGTGATGCAATATTTTAAGAATTTTTATTTATAATTATCTGTTTTGAATTAAACATCTGTGATATTTTTGTCAAAATTCTTCCTATTTAATAAATTAAGCCACTGCATTCATCATATAAAATACAGTAATTTGAGCTCTATAGCTTTGTAGCATTCTTTTTTTTTCTTCGAAATAAATAGAATATTTCATATACAATTTATTTATATACTTCCGATGTGTAAGAATAAATTTAAATAATTCATTTTAATATCTAGTTGTTTTTTTAAAGTTATAAGTCGTTATAAAGATATCAAGTCGTTTTTTTTTAGTTAAAAATTTTTAAATGAAAAAAATTGATTATTGTTACATATTTTAGTCAAATAAATTTTGTTCAAGAGATTAAAAAAATTTTCCGATTACATGATATTGTTTTATTTCAATGCTCTAGATAAGCACTTTTAATTAAATTGTTATAAATTACATAAAAACTATAAATGCGTGAATATAGTATTTTTTTCCACTTTTTACTTTCATACGATGGTGATTTTTCTAAAAATTCTGAAACATTCATTCTGAAGAAATAAACTTTATACAAATTTTATTTGAAGAGTTAAAAATATTTAAAAACAAAATAAAGAAATGATATGAGAAGTAACAATACTAAACCTTTAAGGATTTTTCATGTTTCTTAACTAAAAATATACTGTAAAATCCGGCGTATAACATGCACTTTTAACACAAAATATAGGATCGAAATTTACGGGTGTGCGTTATACACCGGGTATGAAAATGAGAGCTTTAAAAATAAATAAAAAAAAAAGAGATAAGCATATATATAGAAAAAAACCAGACTTCTGCATGTATCGAAATATTGTTTATTTAAAAAAAGAAATGACATTGCTTACGAACTTTAAGGTTGTGGTTCAAAAGTACATATTTTTTTATAAAGCTTGGAATAATATCTCGAATAAATGACTTTAAAACATAAGAGTATTGTGCATGTACGTTTCGGGTTTCTTCGTGAAAAAGAGGTTGCGCGTTATACGGCGAATATACCGAAAATTTTAAAAATTGCTGCTTGATAGTATCGGTGCGCGTTTTACACACCGGACGGTATATTTAATTATGCATTGAAAATTTTTAACCGTTATATCTGGTTTTTTTCCTTGGAAATTTGTAGAAATGATAATATAAACAAATAAAGGAGAATTTTGATTGCCAACGAGGAAATTTTATGATAAAATATCTTGAAAAATGTTGTTATATAACATTCTAAGAGGGATTCTAAATAGAATTTCTTTTTTTAAATAATGGAAAAAAACCTATTGCAATGTGTTTTCGTGGAACAAGCGTAGATTATATTGCATTTAGGAAATGGTTAGACGTATAAAAACAGATTAAATTATCAAAATAGGAAAGTTAAATAATATTTTTGTTTTTATTAATTTAACCATGATCATCTAATAATTACAAATTCTCCATTTTGTAAATTTCTTCCGAGAATAAGCTTCTTGAAATGCCAAACTGTTTCTTTAGAAATATGTCACCCTGAATTTGCAGAGCAGTTCCCGCAGGTGAAGATTTTAAAAATAGAATGCAAAACAAACCCGGCATTAGGATGACAAAATTTGAAGTGCCACAATACTGATGCGTAAGAGCGACAAAATTTGTTGAGCATTTGTTTGCTTTTACATTTTTATGACAGGTGTTTCATATGCCAGTGAGATTTAGCGTGCATGTTTTCTTGCTGATGACGCACGGTTATTTTTCTTTAAATTGTTATAGTTCCGTTTCTCTTTTTGACTATGCTTTTTATCTAACTTTAACTTAAGTGTGTCATTGTTGTCTTCTTCCAAGGAATCATAGTGAATCAATTGATAAA
This sequence comes from Trichonephila clavipes, assembly GCA_019973935.1. Taxonomy (NCBI): domain Eukaryota; kingdom Metazoa; phylum Arthropoda; class Arachnida; order Araneae; family Nephilidae; genus Trichonephila; species Trichonephila clavipes. The sequence continues at coordinate 73,573 of BMAU01018009.1, read as the reverse complement.
ATTGGAATGGCTTAGTCAGACTTCTCTGATTAGAAAAAAGAAAAATTAGTAGTGCAGAAGTTTTAGAAAATAGTCGTAGTACTTTCTCTCCACGTTACTATATATATAAGAAACGGTGAATTATTTCTTGAACTTTATTTTGAATCATAACACGTTTTTGTTTCTATTCTTTTATAAACGACAGACGATATTTTTTGCTTTATGATAGAATTTTTGTGTAGTAAATCAATATTAGCTCTCTCTCTTTAATGAACTTTTTTTTATATTCATGTTAGATTGAATAACTATTTATTAAACTGCTTATATAAATAGAAAAAAAAGTAAACATTCATTGTTATTTGACGTTTTCAAACGTTGCTTTTCCTCAGATTCTTTATATAGGATTAAATGTTGACATCTTTTCTACAATTTTTTCTAACGTAATCTGAAATTATATTTTACCTTTGAATTTCTTGTGGGGTTAATTTTCTTGACGATAATATATTTCTGAAAATTTCTCATCAAGAAATATTTACCAAAATCACTTATTGGATATTTAGATTTATCTGAACTAAAATTAATAATGGAAAAATCAAAAAAGTTAATAATTGCATATTTTTATTAAATAGCTTTTTGAAGGAAAAGTACAGGCATTGGAATTTTTTAAGGGAATAATTGTTAAATAAAGATTAAATCATATTGACTATTCAGAGCAGCCATACCTTTTATCTTTAACAAAATAAGTTTCTAATTAGTTTCCATGAAATTATCATTTTACAGACAACTTTAAGCGTATTTTCATTAATTTGAATATATAACAAACGAATTAATGAAATCTAATATTTCATTTTATTAAAAAATTACATTCTCTGTAAAAAAATTCACCCTCGAACATGACGACTTCCCTGTTATATAGAAGGCATTAAAATATAAGAAATATTAACAACAATTATTATTAATATGTATTAATGATATTAGTAAAAATCTAATCGTCAATAAATATGTTTCAGAAAAGTACTTGAACGAATTCACCAAGTCAAAATGACTATTTGGGATATTTGTGTTCGAAAAAAAAGTGTCTTGAAGTAGTAATGCAAAGAGATAATATATAACATATATATTATAATGCAAGAAGTTGGATAAGTCATTATTTAAAAAAAAATTCAAATTTGTTTAAAACATGATAATTTTTAAATTACGGTTTTTAGTGAGTAAAATCAGACAAATTTTATTAATAAAAATAAACAACTGTTAATAAATATTGCGTTGTTTTTTAAACATCCCATTTCCTTTAAATTTCTTAAAATTTCATCACTTGAAAGTAAGTTTTTTTCTTCGTTTAACACATCAGAAAGGTATTTTTAACCTCTTTGTTGAGCTTCTGAAGGACTTGATTGAGTGAAAGAGAAACAAATTGTGTTGTATCACCAGGAAGCCACTTATATTTCCGATTTTGACTGTCAATTTATTCAGTTCTTGCCTTGAATAACCAGTTCTTCGATGCCAACAAATAGCGTATAAAACCAACTTTCCTAACATATTCAAATGACGCATTTTGTTATCATTCGTAATTATCAACATTAAAATCTTAAGTTACTTTTTTTGTTGCGCTGAATGAAAATTGTGGTATGAATATACGACTTTATAAATATCTTCTGTTTTTCATCTCTACATCATTCATGATTGTACTTTCTTAGCTAATATGAACATAAAGAAAACTTTTTTTTCAAAAAATGTTTATTCCGTGTGTTAAATGTTAATCTCGAATGGAATCATAAAAATAAAAAAACTATATATATTTTTTAATTATTTAAATTCAAGCATAACAATCATATCTCTATTTTAAGGTATCCGACTACGTTCGGAACCGAGATTTTTCAAAAGCGCATAAATGGATAATTTTCATGATATTTAGTGTCACTTAGATTAGAATACATGCATAAAAATGTTTTAAGGACATTTTGACAAAAAAAATTTATTTAAATATTATATTTTGGCAAAAATTTAACTTAAAATAATCTTTTTTCCAAATTTTCTCCTTTTGTGAAAAATGCTTCCATTATAATAATATTTTGCCTGTATATAATAGCTCAGATCTCTCTACAGAGGCTCAACTAGAATTTTTGAAATATATAACTTAGAAGCGGGTTTATTCATATTTTACGACAACAGAGGGGAGTAATTTTAAGAAAAAAACGCCAATAATTATTTCAATTGGTGGTAACTGAAAATGACGTGAATTTTTCAAAAAATATAGTTGGACCTCTGTAGAGAGGTCTGAGCTATATACAGGCAAAATATTATTATAATAGAACCATTTTTCACAAAAGAAGAACATTTGGAAAAAAGATTATTCTAAGTTAATTTTTTGCCAAAATATTATACTTAAATAAATTTTTTTTGTCAGAATGTCCTTAAAAAAATTTTATGCATGTATTCTAATCTGAGTGACCCTAAATATAATGAACATTATCCATTTATGCGCTTTTTTAAATTCACGGTTCCGAACGTAGTCGGATACCTTAAGTTATATTTTTAAAAGTTTAATTAATGTATTTGATTTCTCTTTATAACTATTGAAAAGATCCGATGTACTTATATTTTGTTTCAGAAATTATCGGAAATTATTAGTATATGTTATTATTTTTTGTCAATTTTGTGCATTAAGGTATGTTAATTGAGATATTTTTATTTGCATAAATTGTTAAAAGTATTTTAAGGTTGTTATTTCCTGTGTTTAATTGCCTGCACTATTGGCTTCTCACTACAAACATCATTAAATTTCACTGAAAAGGAAAAGCAAACTCTTTTAATGAATGGTTTAATCGCATTTGTGATAACTATAGAGTCTATTCCATTCCAAAACAATCAGTGGGATGTTTTAAAGAATAAGTCAAATACCTGCTTTTTAATTATGTACAGTGCAAAGTTTCTGGATGCAGATTAATTTGGAACTTTTCCATTCCATTTATAAGGGCCCAAAGAAAAAGGAGTATTCCGCTTAACAAATAAAACGCCGCTGTATATAATACTACATTTTTTAAGATTATAAAATGGATTTTATTCATTTCATAATAGAATTTGCTACAACTTCAAAGTTTTGAAATTTATAACAAAATATTTTCTTTGAAACGAAGGTTCTTGTGTAGAATACGTTTAATTTTTCCGGCAATTTTTTGTAAGAACAGTATAATTTAGTGCTATTTCTGAGCATTTCAGCAACCATTAAAAAGATAATCGGAAATAAATGAAACTAATTCACATATTATATATAGTGGCTTAAATAAATGATCAAACTTGCTGAGCAATAAAACAAAAATAATGCTCGCGAAAACATCTTGAGCTATATCCACGCACAACGATGAGAGTTTGCACGGTGATACGCTTTGTAGCATCGAATCATACATTTTCTGAATGTCTGGCTGAGGAGTGGCATTCCAGATATCTCCTATTTGATGAAAAACTCTCTATCAAGCTGTACCCTTTCCAACGAACGAGTCGTCAAGTGCTCAATAGGCAGCATACCCGGGAAACGTGCCATGAAATTTGCGGAATCTGTTGTTCGCTGAAGAAGGCTTGCAAATTCTGAGTAACCTGCGGATAGACATTGTCTTGCTGAAATACACCTCCGGGAATGCATTGCACAAAGAATTGTTCCTTGTTCTTGATAACGTCCCTGGTGCCCAAATTCCCCAATTTGGAGTTATCAGGATCTCTCATGATTCCAACAGCACCCGGGTCATTACGCGAGGCATTCGTCCAATATGGCACTGAATAAAACTCTCTAACAAATGTTCGCATCTGTATCATCCTTAGAAGTTGTGTTTATTGTTATAATCCAAATTAAATAGGGAATAGTCTGAAAAGACAACTTGTTGCCAGTCGACATGCCATTGGCTGTGTTGATGAATCCATTGTGGCGAGAGACGTCAGTGGTTCAGCATCAAGGTAATCCTGCATAGATGAATCCTTACATGTTGATAATGGCACAGAAGACGTCGACGGACAGTGAGGGCAAACTATGACACACCTGTAAATGTGTTCCAATGTTGTGCCAACGCACGAGACGATACCCTCCGTCACCGCCATATGGATGAGGTGTTTGTCGACCTGTGGTGACGTCATTTGCGTGGTCTGCTGCCGTGGTTTCGCCTTGTCCGGTTTTCCATGGTCTATCATTTCAACACAATGCATCACTATTATGCCATTATTCCCCGTGCGTGGCGTTTTACAGTATGCAAGTCCACCCTCACTCTGATCAGAATTAGTCACTCATATGGCACTTTGCATTTTTGGTGATCCCCATATTTGTTAGTAATCGAACATTTAAAGAGTAGATAAATGATGATACAGATATTTTTACATACCTGTACATGTACCTGTACATACCTGTTTTATAAGTGGCATGTTTGGAAATTAGAGCCTGTATTTTAACTCGTTGTTGCGTAATCGTTCTGCAATTCTTTATTGTTTACACATCCTATTTTTTTTCTGCAAGTTTTGCTGTATATTCATGATTTTTCATGATGTTGCAATTTTCACAAACAGTAGTAAATAATTTAGCAAATTTTATGTGTTTTTTTTATAATTACTTAAATATGTTTTATCTTAAAATGATACAGTTGTGTTGATTTTGCTAGATTTTTAAGCCCAGTGGAAGTATCTCGCCCCAAAAATAGCGGTTTCTCAATCGTTCTTGAAATTTCTTTGATTTAATTCAATTTTCTGTCATTTTTATACCTTTTTTACATATACAAATAACAATGCACATTCATCACAACAATACTTCATGTTTTTATGGATATAAGTAAAACTTTTCGTAGTGCACACAGTAATGCAGATTATTTTTGTAAAATACTGCACAGTTAAGCCAGTTGAATTACTTAAGGACACATATTGCGAAAAAAAAATAATTGTTTTGTTATACAAGAAAAGAATGAGTTACACAATAATGAACAGAATGTAAAAATTGATTTCGGTGTTGCTGATAAATTCCTTCAATTGTATGATCCTGAGCAACATTTAGAAAAGGTCAAATTATATTGTTCATTCGCCGTGGTGTTTTTAGCACTCTACGATGGATTACCCAAAGCGTTGATTTCACGGGGTTTTTAGCGTTTCAAATTTCCTGCCGTGTAACTGTTTTATCAATTCGTTAACTTCCTCGTGATTCCTGGAAGTTCTCTATCTATAAAGTGAAAGATCTGTGTTTTTTGGCAGTGAGAATTAATTAAGCTTTTAAAAAAAGAAAGAGAAGAGAGAATATAGTTGTCTTATCTTAAGAAAACCTGAAAAGAGTCCAATCTCGATATAACATGGAACCGCTATGTGTGACTGCCCGAAGAAAACAAATGTCTTTGTTCGTGTTATGCTTCTGTTTAATGTGTCTATATCCGAACCAATGCATAAAGAAAGTTTCTTAAAATAGATGGAGATAAATGTAAGTGGTGTGCTAAGTAGATGCAAAAATAGAAAAGTGCTTCTGGTGGAGAAAAAGCGTTGCATCACTGTCTTATTGTTACTTTCGGAATAGATTTATTTTTGGTACAAAAAGTTAAGAGTAGCTCTCTTAGATCGATAGGACACTGGATTAAAAAAAAGATAGAGCGGAAAAAATGAGGGGTTAAATTTTAACTAAAACATTGTTCTAATGTCGTTATTCAATGTCTGAGGGGATTTTATGATTAAATTTAATTTTTATTTTCATTTTTTAAGGGTGTCCGGCACACGAATTTTTGAAAAATTATCGATTTTGACTTTTTTACATTTTTTAAAAGTTCAAACATTTCTGCTTAAAATGATACATGATATATAGAAATACGATAATTAGAAATATTTTCATTAATTTTTTTAAAGAAAGCCACTCTCATTGACTAATTATAAATTCTTACTTAAAAGCCTGTTTCCTCAAAATGCAATATTTTTCCCTTTATATGTACCTTTTTCTCAAAAACTAATTTATGTAGGAACCTCAAATTTTCAGTGAGCATACTTTCAACATGTTTACACATTTTAATGGAGGGAATAAGATATATCTAGTGAACTGAACTGTTTTAGATAATGTATTTTTAAATTAAATTTTAAGGAAAAAAATTTGGCATTTTTTTTAAAAAATTCATAATTATTTTGATTTTTAACAAAAGGACAAAAACCTCTATTAAAGTCTTATTGATAGTATATATAACCTACTGTGAAAATTTTATATATTAGTAGCAAGAAGTTTCTGAGAAAAAGGTTCATAAACTTACATAATTTGACATGGGCTCCTATGGAAGTGCCGAACGCCCTTAAGGTAAACTATTTGTAAAAGTTGAAAAGAAATTAAATAAAAATATATAGGAAAGGATATATAATATATAAGGATATAAAATATATAGGAAGTCTATAGGAAAATTCCTGTAAAACCAGTAAATCCATGAATGTTCGATATTATATATAGTAAACTTGTCCAGTTCAGATAATTGACTTTTTGGCCGTGGTAGTGTACTGGTTATAGTCACGAACTCTTGCCCACCGTGTAGAGGATCTGATGCACAAAAATTCTGTCGGGGCTCAATGTCCTCCCGGTGAGGTGGTGTGGATAGTTTGGGGAGATTGGTGCCAAAACTCACGTCACCCTCGTCACTTGACTGAGGTTCAAAATTTCGTGTTCCATTGCCAATAGCCTTTACAGTGTGACATCACTAAACACTCACTCAAATGAAACACTATTTTCATTTGTGACAGCAATAGTTATTTTAAAATATACGTGTGTATACAACTGGATTCGGTACTTACGAGCTATCACAACAATGCCAACATTCGAGATAACTCGCCAAGTTGAACACCTCGATTTTGCATGTGTCGTGCGTGCTGAATTGGCAACTATGTGTTTTGTTTCATTTAATGTCGCCAATACGGTTGCGATAATACGTAAAAGTATCCTGAATTCTTATAAAACTAAACCTCTTTAATATTCAAACAATTTCGAATTCAATATACTTATTTTTAAAATTTAAGTTTTAAAATCTTGTGCTTTTACTGATTATTTCTCTAAGAACTTTCTTGGTATAGGTATCGGATCGTGGCTGGCTTTGTCACGAGTTCGAGCCCAGTACCACTTAAGACCCGCCGTGTATGGCAGCGATGCTTGCTAAATCTGTCGAGAGCTGAAACGTCCTTCCGTTGGTGTGGTGTGGTAGTTAGGAGAGGGGATGCCATATCAGGTGTCGTCCACGTCACTTGACCATGGTTCAAAATTACGTGGTCCGTCGCCAAAAGCCCTCGTGTAGCTAAACATTGCGACGTTTTTTTCACTCACTCTGAGAATTTTCTATTTGTCAATTATTCGTCGAATCAGAAACACAAACATTCGTATGAAACAAGAAAACTTTTAAAGGAGAAAATATTTTTATTTAAATTGCATTTTATAATATTTCAAACGTAATTTTTATTTTATTTTTCCGCTCTTAATTAATACACATCTTTTTCAACGATTGCTTAAAGAATTATATGAAAAGGGATTGAACACATTTTTAATGTTGTTTACACATATTGGATTTAAATTTAGAAAAGAAAATCCTTAACTTTGAGCTGATAATAAGAAAAATCTTACTTGAGCACTTTTTCCATCTCGAATTATTGTGTAAAAAATGCAATGAAAACATATTCATCGCTTTGATTTGTAAAATCTTGTGTTCTTATATTTTCATTTCCATAAATCAGCTTTTTGACATTTTATTCCTAACAACACCAGAATTTTTACAATGTTTTTTTGCTGAAAAGTTTTATTGCCTGTTGTTTATTTCTTGGACACCTTAACAGAATTAATTGCTAAGATAAAGCAGCGGTCAAAGGTTAAACTAGTACCATGTTTTTACGCAACTACACACCTCATCCTACTTATTTTCTGTCTGAAGAAACGATATATATCACTGGTTTCTGAAGATATTCCCTCCACGTGCTCCTATTTTAGATATTTTCCCCTCTCCTCAGATGTGAGAACCGCGGGTCTTTGACCTGACTGTTTATGTGACTCGATTTTAAGGTATACGTAGCCATAACAACACCATACTTACTTTACGGTAAGGAAAAAAACAAATATTTTATTTTTTTCTTAATTTGACTTAAATGTATGATTTACCTGTTTTTCGTGTTCATTTAATTGTTATTGAAAGAAAGAAAGAGAAAATCTTATTGTTAATTTATTGTGAATTTTAGTAGTTAATTTATTCCGAAGAAAGGCTATCGTAATGATGAAAACTTTCCAAAAGGCTAAGTTTGTGACGTCATAGTCGCATGATAACAGCTATCTCTTTTTTTTTCTGCCTTTCAGCCCATAAATTCGTGTGATGACATAGTCACATGATAAATGGAATCCTGTGCTTCCAGCTAATCAGTTCACGGTCTTTGTTGCCAACTTTTCGGTTTTGCAGGAACTTTCTTTAAAAACTAAATATTATAATAATATAATATTTGCACATACGAAGCAAAATACACCTGATTTAAAAGTGCATGCATAAAAATTTGACATTTTTTTAATGAATTTTTTTATATGAAAATTTTTAAAATACTTGAACATTGTTACCCAATTGTAAAATTTAAAATTGTGTTTAAATTTAGCAAATAGAACAAGTACAAATTAGTTTAATGTTAAATTTGAACGAGCTTAGTTCATGTGTGACGTCATAATCTCATGATAATGATAATCACGCGCTTTCACTTAATCAGTTCATAACACTTCACTACTGCCAACGATTGCCTTTTGCTGAAACTTTCTTTGAAAAAGTAAATTTTTGTTAGTGATCACGTGTCTTGTTAAACAAAATGCACTCGATTTAAAAATACTCTTGTAGTATAAGAATTTTTTTAAAAAATTGAAACACTTTTTGAAGAATTTAATATTTGAATATCTTTCCTCAATTTACGTATTTGAAATTGTATCTACAGCTATAACAAGTACAAGTCAAATATCAATTTATTTTAATTCAATGGAGAGCACGTGATTGTATGTATTAGATCAGTGGTCTCCAACCCCCGGTCCGTGGATCAAATACTATTGGTTCGCACAAGAGAAACAATTAAGTTATTTCCATTTTATTTACTGCGGCATATTTTTCTTGGGTTTGGGCTACTTTTTGTGAAAATCACTTTATATTCCTTGTTAAATCACTTTACATTCATTTTTGGTGTAGCTATGTTTTATTCTGAAAACACGTTTAAATGCAATTAAAATAAAATTATTAAAACAAAAAAATTTAAAATATAAACAATCAACGCCCTCCCCCTCAGTGGGCCGTGGTAAAATTATCCAACGTTGACCGGTCCGCGGTGATAAAAATATTGGGGAACACTGTATCAGATGACCGTCGCGAATTTAGTCCATTCAATGGAAAACACCTATTTGCCTTTATCATATGACCAACATAAATTTAGCCCAATATCATATGGCATATTCTACTTCTATTGACACAACAGCCCTAGATGAGTCAAGGCCTTCTCAAGAACCTTCCATTCCGATCTCCGTTTGACGACAGTTCTCCAATTAGTTACTCTTGAAACTTTGGTATCATCCTCCACATAATCAGCCCATCTCAATTTGGAGCGTATCCCTAGATCAGTTGCGTAACGTACACCCCCGCAACCCCCACACTGGGGGGGGATTCTAAGGGGCCCAAAGCCTGACTGACTTCAGGTACATCTATAGGCTTGGGGCTAAAATCATAACTTTGCAGGAGGCCCTAATATTCTCTGTTATGCCACTGCCCTTGATCTAGTTTCAATAAGTTTGTAGTTAAAAATTCTGAACATCAATGATGAGGGGTCCATACGGCAGATGTGCTCCTCAAGCTTCAAACGATCCATCTTGATGGAGCTTATATAGTTCAAAATCATGTCGTTGTCTCCACAATCCATTTTCATTCACAGCACCAAAGATATCTCAAAGAACTTTTCGCTCTAAGATGGCTATTTGTGGTGGTGGTGGTGGGACTAATCCCCATCTGGTCTAGTGAAACTAGACCAGATCCACATGAGTCCATAAATCTGTACAAAGTCTAAGAACAGCAGGGGGGAGGGAACAGCCTCCTCACAGGAAAACCCCAGACATTGCAGGATGTGCTGGGGAGAAAACTAACTGATGTTACATTTGGGGCAAATTGGGAAGCTTCTTTTGCCACCCTCAAAATTCATGCACCTCAGGTGACCAGTCGAAAATCGTGAGAATGCCGTTTGATATGATCTGGAACCCTTGAATGATATGGCGGATCCAGGGTGTCTTTGAAAGTACCATGGGTGTACAGGAGGGACTACCCAGGTTCTACATATTAATTCTTTAGCCCTGGAGTAGATCTCAGTCGATGTAAGGACCATGTGGGTTTCCGGATCCACAGGATTGCTTGTAGCCGCCATCGCAAGGTCGTCCGCAACTTCGTTCCCGAGAAGGCCTACATGAGAAGGGACCCACTGTAGATGAATATCTGTTCAATCTGTAATTAAGTGAAAGCATATGAAATATTACATAGCGTGTTTAATTTTAATAAGCAGGCAGAATTATTCATACCATTTTCCTGATGAGTAGATAAATAATTTTGTTTATATACATGGCTAGAATCCAAATATTTTCCCCATAATTCTTAAGCAATAAAGACGAGAAATTATCAAATAGTTTTCTTCATTAAAGACTGTTTACAATGGAAATATTTACATTATTTTAACAAGAATAAAAATTCATCATTACTTCTTGCGATTCAATTACCATCAACTTTATTTTCCATTCATCCCTTTTCGGTCATTTGTATCCATATTATGTTACCGATAATCAAAACAGCACTTCTGATAAGGCTTAGAGCAACAAACATGGTTCATAAAAATCTGAAGACATTTAAGGCTTGCTTTTCGATTTTCCTTTCGTCTCAACACGTCTAAACATCGTCTGTGTGTGTGCTTGTGGAAACTGTCTGTCACTCTCTCTCTCTCTCTGTTCTTTTTATTATTTATTTGTTTCGCTCTGCTTATCATATTTATTCTCTTTCGAAAATCGTGATAAAGTCATCGAAATGCAAGCAAAACACACAAGTGAATGAATGCAATGCCTTCTTTTCTCTCTCTCTCCCTGCTCTCGCAACCGCGTGCAAAAAAAAAAAGAGAGAAGGGGCCTAAAAAAGGAAAAGGGCTCTCGAAATTCCCGAGCAGACGATTCGACGGACTGAAAGGAGCCGACAAAATGAGGATGCTCGCTTATCGCGGCCTTCCACTTTCAATTGGTTACATTCCACAGGGACTTCGTCATACCGTTACCTGCTTGCGATGGGACCGATTAGACGTCAAATAGGTATGGGTGTGTGTATTATTTCTCCCATCCCCACTTCCACTGGTTTAGGTCAATATCATCTTTTCACCTTGCGGTTTTCGTATTTTATTTCTTGGGTATGATGATGTATTAAAGTTTCTTTTTGTGATGAAAGGAATTTTCTCGATAGATTTGGCTATCTGTTTGTTCCTCGTTCTAAAATTTGAAAAATGATTCAACGTAGCAAAATGTGGAGTGAAATATTTGTTCGAGGAATGGAGCTTTCTAAAACCATTTGGAATTGGAACAATGGAAACTATTATTTGTTAAAGAGACCCTATACAATAAGTGGAAGGGATATGAAATAAATATATTTTTCTATGTTGCATTATCGAAATTTACGGATACACTTTATACACCGGGTACAAAAATGATAGCTTGAAAATTAAAAAAAAAAAAGAGAGAGATGAGCATAGAAAAAAATTGACTTATATTATACATAGATCGTAACAGTGGTATATAGCAGATAATATTAGCCCCCCTCGCCCCTACAATGTCTGGTTTTAGACCACAAGGATCTTACAACGGATTGCAAAGCTTGGGCTTTGGGCCCCCTAGAATCCTGGGCCCGCGATGCGGGGGTGTACGTTACGCCACTGGATCGGAATACTGTTTAATTTTTAAAAAATACATACCAAATGAACCTAAATGATTGTGATTCTAGAAGTATACTATTTTTTTCAAAAGTCTGGGATAATACTTCGAATAAATGACTTCAAAACATAAGATCATTTCATTCATACATTTTAGGTTCCTTCGTAAAAAAAAGATTGTGCGTTGTTCGGCGAATATACCTAAAAATTAAAAAAAATATATAGCTTGAAAGTGTAAGTACATGTTATACGTCGGATTTTGCGGTAAATATTTCTACCTTCTGTTTCTTTTTTGTGAAACATCCGTGAAATTTGTACCTCCATTCTCTTTCTCTCTCTCTCACTTTTTTTTACCCTGAGAAAAATTATCAATTATCTTTTTTTTTATTGGAGTTATCTATTATTTCATTGATTATACTCGCATTTTGAAGCTATATGAGTGAATGCCCAAGGGAACCCAGAACGGAGCTCTCTATTTTGAACGACGTTCAAGTGACGAGAACTACACACTAGCAGGCATCCCACTTTCCAAACTTCCACGTCATGCCAACGTGATAACTTTGAGCCTCGACAGATTTGACGTGCGTCAGCACCTTTGCACCGGTGGGAGGGGGAGGGGCTTTCAGAGCACCAGGACATAAACCCACAATTTGTCAGAAAGAACATTTAACCGCGGATTAGGTATGATGACCACTTGCTTGCCATAGCCATATCAAGGATTATAAATATTCTTCTCAAACTCAAAATGTTTTTTTTAATCTAAGACTTTTTTAAAAGATGCCAAATTAGTATATATTTCGTATATTTATTTGAGATATTCAAAAATTAATTCGAACTAAACCTACGAAATGTCTGCAATTTAAAAAAAGATTAAATTCTTAGCTCAAAAAGTTAGATAAGCGTGGCTGAAAATTTTTAATAATTTTTGGAAAAAGAACCAATAGATTTATTTATTAGGAAAATGAAATTTAATAATGTAATTATTATATATATATTATTTTATTAAAAAAACGACCTTTCATCATATGAGTAAATTCTGTTTTTAATTATTTGAGAGGGTGAGAGAGAGATTCTTCATTTTTTTACTTCAGTTATTTTGTTTATTTATTTTTATGTTAAGAATTTCAGCAAAAACCTATTTAACCCCTAAATTTCAAAAAAATATCTCCAGATGAAAAAGTAATTGAATTAATTGGTAAATCCAAGTGAAGATCTCGTTTTTCCCGCATTAAGGTTCTTCATCTTCTGCTCATTGCCTTGTATTTCATATAACCAATAAAAAATGGCTGCTGTAATAAGTATATTTAAAAATTCTTATGTAATTGATAACGGTGTATAATTTTGAATTTGAAATTACTTGATTCTAAACACAATATCATCTGAAGTGAGTCACTGTTTCCTTTTTAATGTCTTATTGATGACTCGTTGAAAGGAAAACTCTTGAGTAGTGAATTGACTGATGATGTCAATGACAAAAAGAAGAAAGTCAGCTGCAAGTCTTATTTGCCAAATCCGGGTCTGTCTTAATATCCAATAAATTTATTCTGTGTGTGTGTGCTTATTTTTTCATTGAATGAATTACCGTAAAATCTGGCGTATAACGCGTACCACCTTTTTTTACGAAAAAAACCCCCCTAAAAATAAGTGCACGATGCACTTATGTTTTGAAGTAATTTATTCGAGGTATTGTTCCAAACTTTAGAGAAAAAAATATACTTTTAAAACTATACAACCCTTTAAGTTCATAGGAATGTCATTTCTTTTAAATAAACAGTATTTTGATTTATAGAAGTCTCATTTTTTTTGTCTTTGCTCATCTCTTCTTTATTTTTAAATCTCTCATTTTTATACCCGGCGTATAACGCGCACCCGTAAATTTGGATCTTATTTTTTGTGTTAAGAGTGCGCGTTATACGCCGGATTTTACGGTAAATTACTTATTCAATCACTGCTTTGTATAATCATTTCGTAAATCGAGAATAAATCGATTTATATATCGTCGGTCTAATTATCAGACTGCGTAACTCCATCTGGGATGCTAATTTGATACAGTAAGGCTAGGCGACAAGTTGTTGTTTATGTTCGCCAAAATAGGCGATAATATTACACTATGGTTTACTTTGATATTTTTATCGTGCGATATTGTTACAAATTTTGTGTAATGAACGCTTAAAATAGTGTAAATAATTTGTATCCTGAAGTGTAATACATTAATATCACTTTCTGTTGTATTTATTTTATGTTAAAATCTTGCCACCACCTTTCCCTTCGAAATCTAGTTTTATTATGAAATAAAAAAAAGTAGTGATTATACTGATCAAGGAATAAATTAAAAGCGGAGCGCGCACTGAGGCATGGCGTAGACAAAACAAAAGGATTACGAAATCGCGCCAAAAAAGCGCTTGGCGCGTTGCACTCCTATATCAAATCAGTAACGCCGGTGGAGTTACGCAGTCTGATAATTAGGCCGACGATATAAAATTAATTATTAAAAACTTGATGCCAAAAATAATAATTCCATAGTCTGATTAAAAAATAATTTGTCATTACATTTGTAATTTATTTCTAGCTACGCTTCAGTTTCTTTCTAACGTATAGTATAAGTATAATTTCACCGTTTTTTTTTTTGTTGTATACAATTTAATTAAAATAGAATTAATATTTTCTAGAAATGTAAGTAAAAAGGCTATAAACGAGTATAGACTTTTTAAAAAAGTCTGTTGTTCACAATATAGGACTTAAAAACAGTACACACAGTGTCTCAGAAGCTTTGTAAGTTTGGTGACCGCTGGTCTAAATGAAGATCACACACTCAGAACGAAAAAACGTCTCTGTTTTAAACAAGCGGAGGAAATGTAAATAAAACTATAGAATCGAAATAAAAATAATGTATTTCATTTATATGATAAATAAATGAAGATTGTATTAAGAGCATTATTATAAAATATGCATTTGAATATTCAATAAACAAAACAAGAATATTTTGAAAGTTAATGTAAACTTTTTATTCTGTGAGCTACCATTTGAAAGTATAGATAAGAATATTTATCTTTTGCAACGGTTTTATGCTTTAACCGTTTAGCCTTAATTGCTTCTGATAAAAAAAAGAAAGATGAAATAAAAAAAACCTTATAAATATCATCAGATGTCATAAAATTTATTTATGTTTGACTGATATCAGGATATCTAAAGTTTAATAGCAATTTAACTCTCCCATTGTAAGTCTGCTAGGTTAAAGCAAATTTATAGACTCATGAATAAACTATTCCGTGTAATAATAGGAAATTTCGTTTTTTTTTAAACAAAAATAAACAGAACTAATTACTTACTTCTTTTATTGTGAGCGATGATCTGGTTGTTAAAAAATTGTTAGTAAAGCTGTTTAATGTTTAAAAACTTCTTGCTCATAACTTCACTGACTTGTGCATTGCTCTTATTTCAGGATTGAATGTATGAAATACAACATTATATCTTCTGGGAGATAATTTTATAAATACATGAAACTATCGTTAAAATATTTAAATTTCTGTATAAGTGCTATTTTTTTTTCACGAATGCAGTGTTTACTAAAAATTAAATGTTTATCAAAAACCGAAGTGATCCCAGCGTTTCTTGCTATATATTCTTAAATATTCTTCCATTTAAAAATAGTATGTTTTATATTAAAAAGTTATTACCAAAACAGAAATAAATTGAAAAATTTCGATAAAACATTTCAGCCTTAAATTTGAAAGAAAAGTTAGCAATTCTCTGAATTTATTTATTTATTTTGACGCTTTTTTTAATTCAAAATGAGTTTGTTTGATATTTATAATTAATAAATTCGTCTCTATATGTGATTGTATTATCAATTGAAGATCCACACAGGAGTTTCACATAACGACAAACCTGTTTTGCTAAATTAAATTAAATTTAAATTCTAAATTTTTTATAACTCCATTTTAAAATATATTCAAACCATCAACACATTTTTTTTAAAAAAAATTATTCCTTCTACACATCCGTCTTTTGACAGAATCCGTTTGTTAACACCAACAAAAGAAATGATTTAGAACAATTTTTATCGTCAGTGTCATAACGGCGGGAAAAAAATAACAAAGAAAAAGAACCAAATTCACGTTACGGAGAGTCAACTATCATCATCTGCCGGCAATTTTATGAATGAGTTTCACAGGCGGAAATGACGTACTGTTCCTTGCTTGAATATAAATAGCCAATCCCTTTTCGCTCCGTGAGTCATGGATGCAGCGCGACTGACACCGTCGTTCCTGAACGTTCCATTTTGCTACTGTGTTCATTTGATGCTCCTTGCAGTAGTCATTCGTCATAAATTTCGGAGCAACAGGTGTATGCGTATGACAACATATAAGCCGGTTCTTCTTTTACCAAGATTGGACATTTTAAATGGATTTGTTTTGACAGAGAATAGTATATAATGATTTAACCGATGCTTGGACATATTATTCGTTAAATTTGTTCCTGTTCTGGAAAAGCAGTTTTTGTAAGTAAACGTGACATTTTACTAATAAACTATTTATATATTTATGCATTAAAGAATTATTTTAATTCCATGCATTTTTTATTTAGTATTAAATTAATATATTTGATTTTAAGTAGGATTTTCTGTTTGACAATAATTCGAAAATGTAAAATTTTATTTATTTTTTGAAATAATTGACTTCAGGTTTTATTTATATTTTAATAAAATGGGGTTTTTTTTCCGCAATAATGAAAAACTTAATGTCAATGTAAATAAACAAAGATATCTTTTAAGAATGTATTTAGAGTAATGAAATATATTGTGTGCGAAGTCAAAAAATATATTAATGCAATGCAATTTATTTCAATTTTTAGCTTCAGTATTTTCATAAGATAATTTTTAAATCATTTTAAATATGCCATTTTAAATATTTTTTTTAAATACGCCATGTTTGCTTCTTTTTTTTTTTTTTTTTTTTTTTTTTTTTTGATAGAATTTGTTTGACATCATATGTATTTTTCGTCGGATTTATAGTGGATATACGGATTTATAGAATAGGATTCACAAAAGTTTTATAGAAATAGCTTAATAACTTTTTTAAAAAGTTATTTACAGAAGTATTCAGTTTTGAAAATGTTAAGAATAATTGCTTCTATTTTGATGTATACATAATAACATAAAACGGTTTGCATTTTAATTCAAATTAACGAAGTTCACATTCAAGTATTGCAATCAAACGCGAGTGATTGGGCACGGTGGGGCAGAAAGCCCACTCGTTTATTATTGTCCTGCCTTATTTACTTCGTGGACTGTAATTGCTAACGTTGCAAAGTTTTTCTACGCATAGCATAGTCAATTTCATTGACACTACTGTATTTTAAAGTTTATTTGTGTTACATTTACGATTTCTAATCGTTATTTAACATGGCTAGTTTAGCAACAGAACACGAAGTGTAAGTTAGTAAGTGTAACAGAAAATTTCGAATTTGGTGGATTGAGAAATATGGCATGATTAGTAAAGACGACAAAGCGATGTGTGTTTAATGTTCTGAAAAAGTTTCACGTAGAACATCGTCTGTGAAACGGATTCCAGACACATTTAAATGTCCAAAGAATGCTCGTGGTATTTTAACCATATTTTCATTTGGCTCTGAATGCGAGTCATGATTTTCAGAGATGAATGACAGAAAAGACTCTCTTAGAAACCGTTTGGCAGATGATTACAATTCAGAATGAATTGTGCTAAAAGTAACATCTCACAACTCTACTATAATATTTATCATCTAATTTGCAACAACCGTGGTCACACTAATGTTCATAATTTGAATTACACGTATAATTAAAACTTTTACTACTATACAGTGCAAAAAGGAATTTTTTTGTATTAAATAGAGTTGTGAGAGAGATGTTAGTATTTTGCTTTATTATTTTTCCAATAATCACGTGTCAAAATTATTTGATGGCACGTCTACACCTCATTAAACGTTTCTTTCGAAAAAGTGGCACGTAGATCTATAAATGTTCGCCACCCCTGGTGGCCCACCTGGTGAACTATACCTAAAACTAGTTATGGTATAGTTTACACTTTAAGATAAAAAAAATCTTATAGGTCCATATTAGAAGCAGATACTCTTCCCTATTTTCTTTCAATGTGAGTGTTTTATATTGTTGTCACTAATTTTTAAATAAAATTGAAATATTTTTTTTATATTTTGAGCATGCAATAACATGTAACCGCAAGTTTTGCAATCTCATAGATATCACAATGTTATGTGTAACTTACAGTTTGTATATAGTTTATGTTAAAGAAAATAACTATTGTTTTTTTGTGTATCTGCGAATTACACAAATTTTTCATGTGTAGTTTCTTGTCTTATATTTGCTGGTGTATTTCATATACAGAATACAGCAACTTTTACAGAAATAGTAATCTTACTGAAAAGTCTTAACTCGTTCAAAGACGAGGCTGGATAAAATCAAGATTAATATTGGGTTATTAACACACTGTTCTTTTGAGATTAATTTTTAATGGTTATTTTAGTTTCAAAAATGTAAAATTTTTGTTTTATCGCTTATTTCTAAGTCAGTCAAAATTGTTTTATGAGATAGAGTACTATTTTTTATCGAATAATTTAAATAAAAGTTATAAAATTTTTAGATTTTTAACAAATTTCTTTCACATTCGATACTCATTATCGACCAATAATTTACCCTTTCTCTTTTTAATAAAAAATATATAAACGAAGCCAACTTGCTTTCAATTAATTATAAATAACATGAATAAGTTTCTTTCGGTTTGCGATATCAACACGTATAGTTTTATGTTACTGATAACCTCATGCTCCGTGATCGGTAACAGGCGCCACCATCATTAGGGATTCGTTTCATGTTTATACAGGCATCTGGAGTTATACATAGTAATCTACCGTATAATAAAGTGTATTTCAATTATTCATATGATTGTGTATGGAAACTTGTGGCGACTTCCATATTATTAATGTATGATTTTTTTGTCAATGTATCCTTTATGGTATGATTCTAACTTTAAAAAAGTCTGTACCAATTAAACTTTTCAAAATGGATATACCGTCTTTTTCTTCAGAATTTGTTATGATGACTACATCCCCAGAACCGTGATTTTGAAAAAGCGTATAAAGGGATATATATATATATATATATATATATATAGTGTCAATCGATACAGAATATACATATAAAATCGTCTTAAAAATTATTTAAATGCAATTTTTTGTTAAAAAAGGGAGTCAGAATAACATACTTTCAAAACTTGCCCGTTTTATGAAAAATTCTTCTGCAATAATAATATTTTGCCTATATATATCTAAGACGTCCGTACAGAGCTTGAACTAGGATTTTAGAAACGTGTAATTTAGAAGTGGATTAATTCACATTTAAAATGAGTAGATTCACATTCACTTTCAGAGTAGAGAAGTTTTAGCAAAACCCAATGTTATTATTTCAATTGATCGTAACTCTGAGATTTTCAAGACTTTTAGTTCAACCCTGGTATAGAAATCTCAGTTATATATATTGGCAAAATATTATTGTTACAGAAGCATTCTTCATAAAAAGGAGAATGTTTTGAAAATGCGACATTCTTTCTTCATTCTTTGTCAGAAAATTGCATTTAAATCATTTTTTCTTGTAATAATATTCTTGAAACAATTTTACTGACAATTACAGTAAAATACGCTTAACACGAAAACGCTTAAGACGAAATATTGTTTAACACGAAATAATACAATGATCCGTACGAACTACTATGGATTTTCATGCATTCTTTTCATTCGTGCATTTTTTTTTCTCTTAACATGAAACGAAAATCACTTGCCAAGGAAAAATGTCCTTCCTGGGAATGAACAAAGTAGGGAAAACACCAACCATGTAGGTTCATCACCGTTAAAATTCGTTGCAGTAGATGATGTTGTGATGTTCCTCCCCTTGGAAGTATATCTCTCGAAGCATCAGCATGAGCTAGAGGTGTAGGATTAGCGAAAGAACTGAGATCAAACATTATCTTAATATGACTTTATTAAGTTATTCAACTTAAGCCTTTAACAAATTCAATTATAATAATTAATATGAGAGAATCTACGATGACGCAATACGCAACACACAATATATATATATATATATATATATATATATATATATATATATATATATATATTTATAATAAGACCTAATCCAATTCAGACCAATCTAAATAAGCGCGCGAACCGCCTAATCCTCGATTCAAATATTAAGTAATCAATCCTACCTTATTATATCTTGTAATAGCACTTGTCTTTATCTGCAATGGGATGCAGCTTTACGGCTACCTTCCAGTCGAGCACCAATATATGTATCCACGTCACACAGAACTTATTCAATCTTGAAACACGAACTGTAATAATCATCAACTGCCACAACGCACATCAATTGTCTAGCATTCCTTTACATTGCCATCGCGCTTACTCTAAGATCCGATATTCAAAGTCCGTTTATTTGCATCTTTAATTCACATCTCATTTCTTGGATTTGGTTGGAAAAGAGTTGCCATTAATTCTGGCCCAAAGAACCCAAAGGACTTGTTGAAGAAAAGACGCGTAAGACGTCACAATGTATGTACAGCTCCAATTACGACAAACAACGACATTTTGGAGCTTTTTCAAAGCATAAAAAGTATCATTTAGACAGATTCCGACGGTGAAAATAAAAAGAATAATGCAGCTCATGTTCCCACATCATCCGAAATGAGGAACGCCATGAAAAGTATGCGCATTTATTTAGACGCACATTCCAATGGTGAAATAAATTACAAAATGGACGAAATTG
Source organism: Trichonephila clavipes (assembly GCA_019973935.1). Classification (NCBI taxonomy): domain Eukaryota; kingdom Metazoa; phylum Arthropoda; class Arachnida; order Araneae; family Nephilidae; genus Trichonephila; species Trichonephila clavipes. The sequence goes on along the minus strand of BMAU01018009.1, from coordinate 52,854 downwards.
AACAATTTGTTGCCAATTTGATGCTAAAAAACAAAGCAAAAAAATGTATAATGTTTTCCGAAAACTCAATAAATGTTTTGTTTTTCAAAACATTTGAAAACTTTGTATTATAAATTTCATTAAGTTCTTGTGTGAATGTTTTTGTTTCATAGATTTTTATTAAATACATGCAGAAATACACATCTATGCAAAATAAAATGTACTCTAATAATCTTAAGTTTTGTTGAATGTGTGTTTTTTTCGCATTATCCTTTAACGCGAAATTCTTTTAACACGAAAAAATATTTCACTCCCCTCAGTTTCGTGTTAAACGATTTCCACTGTATATTCTATTTTATCTGACACAAAGTATCAAAAAAATTGTTCATTTATGCACTTTTTCAAAAGCACGGTTCTGAACGCAGTCACCTCAACAGTATTGTATAATCAGATCGAGAAGCAGTATTTAGCACTCGTGATTCTCATCTTTCTGCAAGATATTTATAGTTTTTCGAACAATGCTCACAAGAGAAAAGCATACGATTCATATCCAAGCAAAGATTTTTTACTGACTAGATATTAGATTTCTTTCTCGTTCTAAAAAAATTTGTATTATTTAATGATTAAATCTCAGCCTGTGCTTAAATTATGTACTAATTTTGTACAACAGTTTAACACAAAATTTCTCAAAATCTCTAAATTTATTTGATGAGATAGAAAAATCCGATAGCCATTTAATCTTTCTCTCACAAACAAAATTAGGCGTAAAGAATTGATTTACGCCATACTTTATATCGATTTTTTGTTTTCATTTATTTCTCTTCACTGTATTTTAATAATTTTCTCGCAAATTAAAATACAGCATGTAATTTACAAAGTAATTTTTAAGATCTGTATAAGAATCCTTTATTATTTGAAATTTATAATATAGATCTTTTTACCATTTAGGGTTAACTTTTACTGATAGCTATGCAATGAATCTTATATGTATACAGTGTTGACGTATGTATGCGTGAAGAAAGTATTTACATGGCACCTTTAACTTTCATTATATTTTTTCAGCTTTGATATAAAAACATGGTTGTAAATAAAGGAAATAGATGAACGTGGACTAAAATTCCATCGTTACGTCATTCAAAATGAGTGTTACGTACTTTTACAAATGCGACTATTAAAATTTTTGTCGCAGATGACCTTCTCAACAACCAATCATTTCAATGGCGAATTTTACTACGCCGAAAAAATATCTTATGTTTTATTTAGAATTATACGATTATGTTTGAGAAGCATTACCAATTTTGCATATAGAACTTATTAAATGGTTTACAAAATATTGAATTAAATACTCGAAGGAAGGGTTTTGAAAGGAAATACTAATGATTTTTTAGAGCTGAGAAAGAAACATAAAATTATCAAAGAACATTAAAAACTCATTAAATCAAGTCAAAAAACATTACAGCGGATGAACAACTCAATTAATACTCTTAACAACTTTTTGCCAATTATAAACGCGAAATGTGTATGTTACTCAACAAGTTCCGTTCTCATTATCTGATTTTCATACATTTTTATTTACCGTACTTTTTTCTTCCTTGAGCACACAAAAGTTCATTTAAATTTATCACTGTACTTCATTTTCAAAGATGAAAATTTGTCTTATTTAGAAAAAATGTTGTAGATTAATTCTGATTCACTTTACATGTTTCATTTGAACTCAAATTTAGAATTTATTGGATTACAAAAACTGAATTATTCCTTTAAAGTTACTTATATGTCTATTATACACTGCTGGACAATTGCTAAGGACGGATAACACTATCATCCATAGCAACCACAAAATGAAAGGAAGCAAAATGTGGAAAATTAGAATAAGTGCGGGATATTAGTAAGAAGAAGTATGAGTATGAAAATTTTTTCCCACGTCTGTTCATCACGTGATAGCGTTCATAAGAGCTTTAAAGGTTTTGATGCGTGTGGACAGTTGTTGTTTCAAGTCAAAGTTTTACAGGAAAGATATAATAAACGAACTTAAAATTTTTGGCATGTCTTCCCGACATCACATAAATGATTTTATGTGTGGCCGAATTATTGGAAAGATCGAAGAAGGGCGAAAAATAACAGATGTTGCCAGGGAGTTCGACATCGCTCACAGCGTTGTTTCACAGCTGTGGAAGTCATTTAAAACTACTGGAATGTGTAGTAGACGGCACGGGGGAGGTCGTGTTAGAAGTACGACGCCTGCAGAAGACAGATATATCGTCCTATATCAGCAAAAAGGAACAGGCGCACCACAGCTCAGCAGGTGGCAAATCAGTTTCTTGCTGCCTCCGGAAAGCAGATCTCGCGAAAAACTGTTGCCAGACGTTTGAGGGGAGGAGGACTATACGCACGCAGACCTGTTGTGTGTGTCCCATTGACCAGACAGCACCGTACTGCCCGTTTGCAATGGTGTCGTGAGCATCACAAATGGACTGAACAGGACTGGGCATGCGTACTATTCTCAGATGAGAGTATGTTCAGTCTGTCATCGGATTGTAGACGCCAACTGATCTGGCGCGAGAGTGGTACTGCTTATCGTCCAGAAAATATCCAGGAAAAGGACTGATATCCGACATGCAGTATCATGGTGTGGGCCGGCATCATGATCAATGGCCGCACGCGCCTACATGTGGTTGCGAATGGGACTATGACGGGCCAACGATACATTGATGAAGTTCTACTTCCTCGTGTTCGTCTTTTCCGTGGTGCTGTCGGTGATAAATTTGTTTTTATGGATGACAACGCAACATGTCATCGAACACTCGCTGTTCAGGATTGTCTAGACAGCGAGGGTATTCAACGTCTCGTATGGCCAGCGCGTTCTCCAGATCTAAACCCCATTGAAAATGTGTGGGATGCTTTGGGGAGGCAAGTTGCTGGTCGAAACTATCCTCCAACAAACAAGATCACCCTCATCCGTGCACTCACAGAAGAATGGGATAAATTGCCTCAACAGCTGCTGGATAATGTTGTGCAAAGTATGGTACGACGTGTGGAATGTTGCATCACACTCCACGGTGGACATATCCCGTACTGATACCTTTCTTTAAGGTGCCTGCTGACTTTTAGATGCATTGTTCCATTTCTCCGTACGCAGATCAAATGAACATTTTTTTTCCTTTCAGATGTTTCACAGCTTTGTTTACTTTCCAGAATAATAAATATTCTTTATTCTAATGTCTGAACAGTGTGGCAACTATATTTTATCCTACTAGGCCTCATGTCTCACTTAATGTTATGCTACATAGCAATTTGTGATCCGTCCTTAGCAATTGTCCAGCAGTGTAGTTCTTTTCCTCGTAAGATACGAGTGTATGAACCAATACTAAAATTATTTATGATTGTATAAGATTTGCAGGTTCATTTCCCGTATTCTTTAATTCATACATTCACTTATCTCAATCCCCATGGTATCCTCTCTCAAAATTGGGGTGGAACGAAGCCTGCATGCTGCTCCCTAGCTGAGGATAATGACAGGTATTAACTAGCCCCTTACCACGATGAATTTGCTTTGATCTGACACCGTAGATCGGGTGGCATTAGAAACAATAACGACTAATATCATATAAAGTATTCTAAGAAATGCGGATTAAAATGATTGCATTGTTGTATTTTCAAAAAAAGATATTTACATGCATTATTATACGGATTGCACGTTGAAATTTAAGTATGAAAAAAAAAATATCAAGCACATCTTCCTTTTTTAACTTACTCTGCAGATGGTCAAGATTTCAATAATATTTTCAAAAACTTTTTCTTGTGCATATTTTTCTATTTGGTCTATCATATAAATTTCCTTTTTTTCAGGAAGATTTAAATTTGTTTTTATAAATCAATAAGGTGTTCAAAGAAACTGGTGATTAAATCAACAAAATGACTTTTTTTGTTATTCGAATTTTTTTGCTAAGACATCATATATTTTAATGATATAACTAAATAAACGTTTTGTGGAGTATAATTTTATATTCTTTAAGGAAGGATAAATATTTCTCTTTTACAGGGGACCGACACCCCTGCAGATTCGGGTGATTCTCCCAAGATGATGTCCACAAATGGCGAATTGGGATCCCTCGTGGACTTCAACAAGAAAGCATCTGCCGCCACTATCATCAACAAGATCAATAATGCCTCTTATGCATCCTCGTCGTCCGAAAAGATGATGAAAAGTTCCTCCTCATCCGAGAAGATGGTAAAGAGCAGTAGCTCCTCATCTTCTACATCTAGCAGCTCCCTTCTCAGCAAGAAGGCACAGATTTTACATGCTGTTTCCACGCAGGAGCTGAAACAGCAACAACAAGCTCAGCAACAGAATGAGATGTTCCAGGTAAGATAATGTAATGTGATTCTTTTTGTTGTTGTTGAAATTCCCAAATAGTCGCTGGACTTAGAAGAATTCACACAGAAGAGAAAGTGACAATATTTTTATTAGTTTTAACTCTACTTCCTCCTACAATTAATTGCATTAATAATTATTGTTTTTATTTCAATTTGATAACTTGTAATAGATTACTTAAATAATTATTGATTTCAATATTTAAAATTAGTACACATGCATTGTTACAATGCAATATATACAAGATAAAAAAGCTATGTTAGTTTTTAACGTCGAGGATACAATTCATTCACGGTTAAATATTTCAGATTTCTCTTTCCGCTCTTTTTCAAAAGAGTGGATTACGAACTATATTTAGTGTTGTCTGTATGAAATTGACAGAAAACAATGAGTTGATTCGAAGTCAAAATTGAAATAAAATACTTTCCCGAATATCATCGGTCAGAATAGGATATTTTTAAGGTATAGAGCGTAAAAATAATTTTTTTAAAATTTATTTTGTGTAACTTGAATTAGAATATACATATTAAATTGTCCTAAAAATATAATAACAATAAAAATGATTTAACTGCAATTTTTGGCGAAAAAAATATGTAAATGAAAAAAAAACATATATTCAAAACATTTATAGAAGAATTCTATAATGATTATATTTTGCGTATCTTTAGTTAAGAATTTTGTATAAGGACACTGAATAAAGATTTTTGAAATGTATAATTTGGATGTGTATTTATTTATATTTTAATACATTGGAGTAGAGAAATTTTAACAAAAAAAACATAGGTCATTATTTTAACTTATAGTAACTCTGAAAATAATGTTGAATTTTTCAAAATTCTTAGTTAAGGCTCTGTACAGACGTCTTAGCTATACAGAGGCATAATATTATTAATATAAGAACATTTTTCATAAATGGAGAGGACATTGACTTTTGATAAGAATACCTTTTTTCAAAAACCTCGTCAAATAAATAAATATATCAACGATTCAAAACTTGAAGTCTGCTTATTCAACATCAGTAGTGATTCAATTTCGTGTGGTTATTCATTTTTTCGTGATACTGCATTCCTTTTATGGGACGACACACACTGTTTGAAAACGTTTTATTATGTAAATATTGATGCTAAGGTTAATAAATTTTGCAATGTCGTTTTTTTTATCTGTAATCTAGTTAATAATAAATAAAAGTATTCACTACCATAAATATTGTTTGAACCTTTAGTTCATTTCCTGTACATTGAAACTGTTTGAAGTCTTAGTAGAAACCATGAGTACCTTAGTACATTTCTTTCAAAAATGAAAATATATTCAAAGAGGGGGGTCGAAATTATTTTAATTCAAGTACATTGAAAATCGTTTAACGCGAAACTGAGATGACTGAAATATGTTTTCGTGTTAAAAGAATTTCGTTTTACAGGATATTACAAGAAAAAAAAACCATACCACAGAATTAAGTTTATTAGTACAAAGTACATTTTATTCACATAGATATGTGAATATGCATGTATTTAATAAGAATCTATTAAACAAAATCATTCACCAGAATTTAACGAAATTTAAAATAAAATTTTCAAGTTTTTTGAAAAATACAATATTTATTGAGATTTGTAAAATATAATCTGGTATTTTTCTTTGCATTGTCTTTTTTAGCATCAAATTGTCAACTATTTGTTCGATGTCGTCCATTTTGTTTTTTATTTCACCATTGGAATGGGGGTCTAAACGCGAACCAAACTCACTGATTTTTACTCACACTGCAATGTAGTCGTCACTGAATTCCTAAGCCAACTGATGAGGGATGAGATGTTTTTGTATGGCGTTGGTAGGGGGTGGAGGGTGAAACTAGCATAGATAAACACAGTTGACTCTTGTCACAGGCTTTTCCGAGGGTATTTCAAAGCCAAGTTAATCTCCTTGCCACAAAACATATGAAACCGCATCTTTTTCATTCCACACCCCTCTTAAATCTCGCCTGTGTGGCTAGTGTTTTCCGTATTTTGTTCATTTCCAGAAGGGAAAAGTTTACGTGTTAAACGATTTTCGTTTCGTGTTAAAAGAAAAAAATACATGAAAATACATTGTAGTTCGTCGGGACCGTTGTATTATTTACGATATTTCGTCTTAAGCGTTTTCGCGTTAAACGTATTTCACTGTATTTATCTGTTGCTGTGTCTAGGTGTGACACAATCTCGTAATTTGTTAGTGTGATTTATCATGTAATTGGGATCTTATAACTTTCATTGATTCTATAACTTTTTAATCTTATAACTTTCAGTAATTATTTAGTTTAATATGAATTTAGTTTCTCGTATGGATACTAATTTTGACTCTTCTACGTTTCTTCTTATCTTATAAAATGGTTCAAGTCGAAAGACTGTATTAATTTTTATTTATTTTCATCATTTCACCTCCAGGAGAACAGAAACTTTTGCCGGAGCGTGAGCGTCACGAGCAACTCCAGCGCGAGTTCCGACTCCAGACTAAAAATGGTCAGTAACTCAGCAGCCTCCCAGGGACTGGTTTCCACTGGATTGGTTCAGAGGGGACTCTCCGTGGACGAACCATTGGATGAAGAAGAACTTGTTCTCCGAGAGTCCTCTCCTCAAGAAATGAAATTTGAACAGAAAAGAGTAAGTGCTTCTTCGAAAATGAAAGTGAGCACCTCAGATGGTTATACAGCAGAAAAAATGGCAGCTACGAATCAGGAAAGGAAAAGGTTGCAAACGGGCTGTGTAAGTTATGAAGAAAAGTCAGCAACTGCTGCTATGAAGCAGAAATTGGAAGCCGAAGGATTTTCATCTGAAAAGGTACTTTCATTTCTCTAATACAGTGGTTAAGTATTTTGTATGAGTAAAGAAAGAGAGAGAGAGAGAGATAAATAGTAACTGATATACGCAATTCAAATCAGTGAACTGTGAATTTTATTATACGTTTTTAATATTCTATTAGCAATAATTCCGTGACACATTACATACGAGTATTTAAAATTTAACGAAAAACAATTTATACTTGTGGTCCTCCTGGGTTTTGTTACTATTTTTGAATAAAAAAACGCAGTCCGGTTACATTAATGTGACCAATTGTCAAAAGCCAGAATAACTACCTTTCGCAGAACGGACTGCTGCCAGATGTTCAGTAAGAATGTCAGTTAGGTTCCCCTGAAGGTGTTCACTGGGATGTTGAGCCATTTTGACTCCAGTGCCGTGGCCTAGGATTAGGCGGGTGAGGATCAATGGTGCGAACAACTCGATGGAGATGATTCCACAGATTCTCGATTGAGTTTTGAGTTTGGTGAGTTTGCTGGCCAGGGGAGAACTCGTCCTGGTACTTTTCAAACCACGCACGTACGCTGCCAGCTGTATGACATTTCGCATTGTCTTGCTGGTAGATGCCATCATTCTGAGGGAAAACAATGCGTATATAGGAGTGGATATGGTCCGCAAGAACAGATGCGTATTTGTATTGATCCATCGTTCCTTTTACAATGATGAGTGAACCCATAGAATGCCAGGAAAACATTCCCCAGACCATAATGCTCCCCCTTCAGCCTGGACCATTCCGGCAATGGTTGCAGGGTGTTTGCTTTCAGAGGTTTCACGCCGTATACACCAACGTCCATCTGTCTGAAGGGACATAAAATGTGATTCATCGGAAAACGCTACCTGTCGTCACTCAGTGGACGTTCAGTTGCGTTACTGGCGTGCAAATTCCCGCCTTCGTTGCCAATGAACAGCAGTCCGCTTAAGTGCATGAACCAGGCGTCTGCTTGGGCCCAGACGCTTCAACGTTGTGGTGTCCCCCCTGGGTCTCACCTTGAACACCAAGATTAATTTGAGGCAAATAACCAATAAGAACGATTTTGAATAATAATAATATTATTTATTATTATAATTTTGTCAAAAAAATCTCTGATAACATATAATAATATTATGTTATCTCCTAGAATCTTCTAGTAATGCGTTTAAAGTTACTTGCTCAATAGCCTTCCATCATCTCTCTTGCTATCTCGCAACGCTCGACTTAAATACCTTATCTAATTTAAGTATCCCATACATCTTTTTGGAGTTCATTGGAAATAAACGCGAATTTATATTCCCCAAAAAGACGCCTTAGAAGATTAGCGGAAAGGTTTCGTATAGATTCGTCACAACGTTCGCTGAACAGTAGCTTGGGAGACACTGTTGATAGCCCCTTGGTTCATCTGGGCGGTCAGTTGTTCAACGGTATCACGTCTATTCGCCTGAACGCATCCCCGCAGCCGTCGTTCACCTCTGTCAACTATGGTCAGTGGTGCACCACATTTGTCATGACGTTGATTTTGGACCGTCTCATTCTGCCATGCGCGGAATACTTTTACTACGGGGGTATGAAAATTATGCGATGAAATTATGACTGAAAATTGGGTTGCAAATGCTGAAAGTTTGAGAAACACTGCTGTAAATAATTAATGGTTATAAAATTTCTTAAAACTTATAGAAATGTATAAAAAGTTATATTCAGTCATTTATTTGTCTGTTATTGAAATAATATACTTAATTTTGAGCTAGCTTCTTGAGTATGTCAATGATTATAACATGAATAATATGTGCGCAGAGAGAGATAGGTTCTTCCTTGTTACTCTAAATACATATTTAGTATTAATTACTTCAAAATTTGAATAAGACGTGTCACTTGATAAATTTAAGGAAAATGTATGTAATTTTTAATATATATATCAAACTATTTAAATGCATCACAGGTAGCTGCTGTCCGACAAGATCAGGTACAACTCAAAACTGCTGACTCGATACAACAGCAGCAAAGGACAGCTACGGCAGCTTCTATGAAGTTATCTACAGACGAATTCACTGCTGAGAAAATTGCAATGTCGAAACAAGAAGAGAGGCACATGTTTTCTCAAGGGATGGTTCAAGCAGAAAAAAACACGTCTTCATCATCATCAGCCAAAATGACTTTCACATCAAAAGGTATTAGTATCTTTAAAAATGCTAAAAGTAATAATTACACTATAAAAAAGAATTCTAGTTCCTTTTTTCTGTTTTCTTTAAATCGATTTTAATAAATTTTTAAAATTTTCATTCCATTTAAACTTTGAATTGATAGTCCTGAAATATTTATAATGTAAGTGGAAAAAAAGTAAAATAAGTTGAGTAATTTGTAAAATTTTTATGAAAATGTTGTCTTTTATTTTTTTTTTATTTAGGGATTTTTTTTAGGGAAAAAAAATTAGATTTAAGTTGTTGTTAAAATCTGCTATTGATCAACTTTATAAATGTATTAACATGCATGTAACTAATACTTATGATTTTCTAACTTTTTATGTTTGAGCGCCCTTTATTTCGTTGAATAACCAAGACGCGTTAAAATATGTCTGTTCAAAGCACTACGGAGAAAATTGCTACTTTTCATAGAAAATCCAAATTTTAAGGAATTATTTTCAAAAATGTAGCAATAAAAAAATAGTACAAAAAATGTATAGTCCATACAGAGTTGTTAAATATGGTATATCGGACAGTTCTTAAGATTAGAAATATCTCAATTTATTAATTTAGTGATATATGATGCATATTGTTTGGAATTAAAATATGTGGTACATATGTGTATTGAGAAAATATTGACAGCACTCATCAATAATAAAATGTAAATCTTATCCTACAGTTGGAAAATGTTACAAATGACAGAACATGTTACAAAGACAAAAGAGAAAGGCTCTAAAAATACTCATTAATACTGCTCGTTATATTTATTGTATGAAAAACATTATAATCAGTACATGATAAAAACGAGTTATATTGACGCACAACCCTTAAAAAGTTTTAACTGTCGTTCTCGCGTTATTTATCTGTGGTTCAAAATTACAAAGTCAGTCGCCAAAGCCCTCGTGTTGTTTCAAAGCGCGATAAAAATGAACACTGTACCAATCAAGTCTAAATTTTCATTTGGTAGCGTGTTACAAATCTACATGGTTACTGACATTCCTCACGAAGTCATACTTTTCAAGTAACCGAACTACCAGAATTTACAAGGGACCATGTGGTAGACGTTGTGATTAGATAATTTGCAGTGGCGTAACGGATAGTATTATGGGCCCCTTGCAAAGTCAGATTTCGGGTTTCCTAGGATCCTGCCCCCGCGATGGGGGGATTACGCATCTGATCATTTGTGAAAGATGCTATCGCTTTAAGTTGTTGAATAATTTTGCTGAAGTTGTTGAATAATTTTGCAACATGTACTTCCGATACTTAGCTGTGATGGAGAAAATCTTTGGTCCACCATGTGACTTTATCACAATAAATAGGGATTAATTATAAACGTTGTTAAATACCTGTATTAAAAACTAATGTTCTGAGCAACATAATTATTAGTGCTTAATGATTTACCCAAACTAATAAAAGAGCCTTTTCATTCCACAAAATTGAGGACCAGTTTTCGTCTATTTTCATGCTTACAAGAAATATCTTAGAAACGCTTTACGGAGGCCAATACTAGCAAGTTTTAATTTTTCTTATTTCTGTATAGAAAAAACAAGTTTTTGTGATTTTTCACGATCATTTCTGCATTGTGGATTATAGCAATTCTGACTGTAATCTCTTTTTGTCTAAACATTCATGATTCATTCCCTCTACTGTGTTCTACAATAGCCGTTGTAATTTTTCAAGCATTTGTTTGTGTTCCCATAAATTTCTAGGCTTGTGCAGAGAAGTTTCCAATCCTATCTAAATGCACAATCATGTTCATTTTGAAGAGTTTAATTACTATTTTGTTATTCTTGTTCAGCAATTTAATTGTTCCCCTGCATTTTTTGGATAGTTATCTGTTTTATCACTTACCGTTTGTACTTCTATTAATACAAATAATTTTCAAACGAAAGTTATGCTCATCATCTAAGTCAACATTTTTCAGCCTTATTTTTACCACACCAATATGTGTAACTACTAACATCTACATAAATATGTACAGTAATAATACTACGACACAGAGACATTTTATTTTTACTAGTTATGCAAAAAATGGTGTGAATACGAAAATTATAAGCATTTAATTAAGTTTTTAAGAAGTATATAACTATGGCACTGTTTACATTGAGATCAAGATAGTAACATTAAAAACAATATTATGATGATAAAAATAGAGGGACAGACGAGGCAATGTTGCCAATTTTGTTGAAGCCTGTGTTACAGTACGACCGTTAAATTATAGTACATCCTACAAAAATATGTTGCTATTTGATATAGTGTGAAACAATAATCGAAAAACAAATGAATTTGTTTAATTTTTATTTTAGTTATACAATTTAAGAGTTCTTTCACCATATAAAAAATATTCACTCCAAGATAATTTACATATAATAAAAAAAGTATTAGTAACTGCTCTAAGAGAATTTGTGATCTCGCAATTCCTTTCTCGTTAAAGTATTTTTACAGTAGTAAAAAACATCTTTAATCTTATGTTCAGTCTATCTATTAATATCTAATTCATTACAGCTTTTTATGTATACCCACTAATCCCATTTTTAGTATCCCTGGAGCACGCGTACCACAGGTTTAGAATTTAATTAATTCATGTGAGGTAATGTTTCAAAAAATAATATCAACCCGATAGTTATTTAAAAATGATAAATTCTTATTTAATAATTGTCTTTACAAAGCTTATAACAAGTGACATTTCTTTTATCTGCAGGAGTCAGTAAGTCATCCATTTCCAGTCAAAATATTCATCAAGTTGACTTTGGTAATATGTCATCTCTTGGAATGTCGTTCGGAGGAATTGAGCCATTTGGATTTAATGGTAATCAAACGCTTTCCATTCTACAAGGAGTGGACGATGATGTCCAAATTCTCAGTGATGACTCTCCGTCTACTGACGTCGATAAGGCAAAACTCCGCTTCGAAAGTAGAATGGCTACTTGTGTGGAAAAACTCAAAACAGCCATTTCCGTGGAAGAAGCTACTACGCTGTTGTCTACTATGAGTGACCTATTCAGGAAAGCTTGGTCTATTCCTAACTATGGGCATGAACTCGGAACAAGATTGTGTAATATAATGCGCGAACGTGGTGGACTCAAAATAATCGTTGATAACTGCAGTTCAGAAAATGCTGACCTACAGTTCCGCAGTGCGGAACTTCTAGAACAATGTATGTCCACCGAAAATAGAACTTATGTAGTACAAAATGGTTTGCAGAAGGTCGTAAAAGTGGCATGCTCCTGTAGCAATAAAACTGCAGTGTCACACTCAAGGGTGGGTACTGGTATACTAGAGCATCTTTTCAAACATTCGGAATCCACATGCAGTGAAGTTATCCGAAGAGATGGTCTTAAATCTATTATTTATAAATGCAGAACCTCTGATGTAGAGACACTTAGGCACTGTGCAACTGCTTTGGCCAATTTATCTCTATATGGGGGACCTGAGAATCAGGAAGCTATGATTAAACATGAAGTGCCAGTATGGTTATTTACTCTTGCATTTAATAATGATGATAATATTAAATACTACGCTTGTCTCGCTATCTCTTCGCTGGTTGCAAACAAAGAGATTGAAGCTGCCGTATTGAAATCCGGCACCTTAGATCTTGTAGAACCTTTTGTGACGAGTCATAGTCCAGAAGAATTTGCCAAAAGTCATGTAGGCCACGTTCATGGACAATCCAAAAATTGGTTGCAAAGGTTGGTGAACGTTCTGGATAGCAAACGAGAAGAAGCTAGAAGTCTTGCAGCATTCCATTTTGCCATGGAGGCGGGAATCAAAGAGAGACAAGGAAACACGAAGGTATGTGTACATTTTCCTGAAAAATGTTATTTTTATTCATTAAATTTTCCCTTTCTACATATTTAAATGCCATACAATGTCCATTAATAGGTTTTTGAAGAAATCGGAGCAGTAGACGCTTTGAAGAAAGTAGCCAGTTCACCAAATGCTATTGCATCAAAATTTGCTGCTCAAGCTTTGCAGTTAATTGGTGAAGAACTACCTCATAAATTATCTCAGCAAGTGCCCTTATGGACCGAAGTGGACGTTAAAGAGTGGGTGAAACAAGTAAGCTTCATTTCATTTATTTTCCGGTAGCTCTACTTTAGTTATATATGAAAGATTGCTTTCCAATATTATTTCAAATATATATTTTTTCCAATCTGAGTTACCTGACAATCAGTTTACAAATTATATTATATTCAAGTGCTATTGTAAAATTCATTCGACTTTATATATAAGGGAAAATGTGTAGTGCTGTAAAATTTTTGTATGATATATATATAGAGAGAGAGAAGTGGTAACGATAACATTTTCATATTATTCTATGGATTCAGTTACCCACGTAGAGGTTGTTATTGTTGATTTCATAATACAATGAGAAAGTATGGGTTATTTTGATACTCATATTCAAGGAGCTTTAGTTGCTCTAAACATTCTTTAAATGTAATTTTATAAGCCTTGGCAAAATAATAAGAGATTCTTAAGTGCTTAGAGTAGATAAACCAGGCTGTAATCATATAATATTGTAGGTGCTTTTCATGACGTTCGTAGGTCGAGTTTATGTCTTCGAGTTTTATGTCTCTCGGTATTTTTTTGCAAACACAAACCTGTAAATTGATGCATTTAATAACTCATTTGGGTACAAAAAAATGGTTCAGCCAGCTGCATTGCTTTAATGTGTCAATTTACTCGTTCTTTTTTCGCGTGTAGAGTCTTTTTATCAGCATTTTATCTAAATGAAATAGATGAATTTAAGCATATTAATTGAATCTATTTATCTTACAATTCGACAAATTTCTAAAACACTTATACGATCGGTAGAATTTTGACATTAGCAATGCATATTCATGGCTACTTTTGTTTCTCAAATTATTTATGCTGGAAATGCAAGGTGCTTCAGCATTTCATTATTTCCGTTTAGAATAGCTTGAATAATGAATGAAAAACAATGTCATGTTTAAAGTGCTCTAGAAATCTGTCGTTTTTCTTATTACTACGTGTATCATGCATCTGCTGTTTTAGTGACAACATTTGCTTACTATCTATTTTCTTTGGATTCCTACTCGAAATCTTTTGAACCTACAAAATGTAGGAGACAAGAATGATTAAATTTTTTTTCTTAAATCTTTGCAAGGATTCCTGCCAGATAGTTTGTATATACGATGTAATGCATCATTCCTGAGTATTACTCTCCAATCCAGCGAAAGTCTCCATGTTTGAAGTACAAATTCGAATTATGTCACCAACAAACTGTATGGTTCTCAAATTTGCATCTAGCTATCCTATAAAGACATCTTAAATCGACTTAGCACAGTAATGCATAATAACTAGTGTGTGCTTTATACAGGGTTATTCATAATTCCTTCTGGCGTTTCTCTCGAAGCTCTATAATTAAAACACAAAGACAAATACAGAAGAAGGAAAAAAGACATTTGAAAGAATACAGAAACAGTGCAAGTTTTATTTATGCACTTTACAGTAGTACTATGTGTGAAATCTTGGTTACACGGCAGACATCAATGCGATAGCCCATTTCCCGCTACACTCCACTCAACGTGGTACTATCAAGGTTATGGACAACACGTATTATCCTTTCATGCAGGTCTCCTACATCAGGTGACAAAGGAGGTACGAAAACTTGATCTTATGTAAAAGACAAAGTTTGCGGATGACACAGAAAGGATAACGCGTGCTGTCAATAATGTTGATAGTACCATATTGAGAGTAAAGTTTGGCAGGAATTGGACTACCGCATTGATGTAAAGTATCCATATAGGACTTCAAAGTATACACACATAAAACTTGAATTGTTTCTGTTTTCGAAACTCTGGAGGGAAATATGAATAACCCTGCATTAAGGTCGCGCTAAAGCAATACAGCGGAATACTGATGATGAACTACGTAATTTCGATCAGATAACTGTGACAATACTTGAACTAGAATTTAAGTTACTAAATTACCAAACGTCACATTTAGACTTTATGCCATGTCCGGTTTATTCCACACAATGTCAAGCAATGGAATTTTGACACTACCCCAAGTTTTGACTCGAATTCTGCCGTCAACGTAGCTTGGTGAATTCAACAACTAGACTACCAGAAAGATAAGCTTGAACTGTTTTCCCCCTAGAATTTTATCAAAGAATCATCTGTTTAATGACGAATGGAAAACTTAAAACTTGACAAAACCTGAAAATACACAAAAAACGAACACAAAAAACATATTACGATTTTTAAAAAAAAGAGAAGAAAGAACTAGAAATATATATTAATCTAATAAACTTATGAGGTATCTATAAGAGCAATACAGTGGGTGATCGGTTAACGAACACTTTCACTAAAGATTTTGGTATTCGGATAACGAACACTTTCAAGAAAGATTTTTTTTTGTGTTTGGACAACGAACACATATTCGGAGGTGATCAGGGAGACACCCCTTAAATTATGGATTAAATTTTGACAACTGCTAGAGATCTGGAATTGGAGGTGAACGAGGAGGACATAGAAGAGCTCATAATGGGACATGAAGATGAACTGACGATAGAAGAACTCCTAGAAATTTTGAATGGAGAACAACAAGAAACACAGCGAAATGTGTCTCCATCTGAACAAGAGGAAGACGAAAGAGGACCAATGCCGACATCTGCCATTAAAGATCTTTTTAAAAAGTGGGAGGCTGTCAGAGCAAAATGGTCTTAGAATGGCACCCAAACCAAGCTGATGTCAGTAGGGTTGGGGATCTTTACAACGACAATGCTATTAATTACTTCCGGAAAATCCTGAAAAAAGAGAGAAAAGCAATCGACATTGGACATGTTCTTCAACGCCCCATAAGCAAAAAATGAAAAGGACTGATTAATATGCAAGACTATATGTATGTATTATTTTTTTAAAAACTTACTAAGAAATTATACATTTTTTAAAATTTAATTTTTAGGGTCTCCAGAACGAATTAATCGATTTCACATAGAAGTCTATGGTGAATCGATGATCGGTTAACGAACAATTCAAACATAGTCTTGGAACGGATTATGTTCGTTAATCGATCCCCCACTGTATATTTATCTAGAAAATGTGTGTGTGGTGTGTGTGTGTGTGCAAGAAACTCTCAAATACTCTATCAGTACTTTTCCAAAATTATATACTCCTTTCGGGAAGATTTCTTTAAAAATATATAGATGTGCATTCATTAATTTTATAATTTCTAATTTGTTTCATATTTGATTGAAATAAATTTGGTGAAGGTTTTAAGTATAGAATTCATTCTCTTGCTCTTAACCTGTTCAGGACCATGACCATGGTCACATATGTGATCACTTCAGGGCTTATGGCATCATATGTGAGATTGCGTTTCCCCCATTCTGAGGCCCGTGATCAAACCGGTGTGATCTGAATTTGGGAAGCATGGAATTTGGAATGATTATAAACCATAAATTTTTTTTTGGCGTATTTTACTTCAGAAATGATTTTATATGAATTTTTAAATGGAATTAGGCTTAACAAGAAAAATCACCCAGTTCTGAACGAGTTAAATTAAATTTTTCCAGCTTCTGAAGAGGAGTATAATATCTATTAAGAATTATCCTATATTCAACAGGTTGTAAAAACAAAAGAGCAGTTGTCCCTCCCCCCCTCCCAAATTTCACGATAATTGAATTACCACAATTTAAAATCCTATACGTAGAAAAAGAATAAAATAGAATATTATAGCATATCTTAAATATAAATATTATATATGCAATATATATATATATATATATATATGTGTGTGTGTTAGATAAATCAATATCACATAAAAGAGGAAAAATTATTGGATTTCACTGTCTCTTATTCAAAGAAATTCTTTGTAGAAGTTCATTTCATGATTAACAATCAAAAACTTGTTCATTTTCAATATTGTCAAGTTTTAAAGCAATTTAATTTACTCTTTGATTGTTATTGCCCATATAGTTTTTTATTAGCAAATAAAACCTTTCATATGCATCCGTCTGTACATCTGAAGTATTCAACAGATTAAGTACGTTCAGTGTAGGCGCAATAGTAATGACAAAAAAAAGAAAAAAAAAAAGGAAATGTATTTTTGTGGGTGTAGGTACTGAAATTATCTTCCAGCCACTTTAAGATCCATTGTTCCTTACTTAGTTTTTAAAATAAATAAGATTACTTTAAATTACTGAAAACCTGTTCTACATAATTATACCAGCTGCACTCTATCCTAATTTGACTTTTATAGCTCGGTTAAAATGTTATAGCTTGCAGTAATCAAAGAAAAGACCACCAAGTCAGCACTGAGAGCACATCTCTACTAGCAATTTGTGCCCCATTTGGGAACCACATGACATTTTTCTTCTTTTTCTGATGACGATTGCTGGCTAGCCTTGAGTCGGTGTTAAAAGGCAAAGAGTTTTCTGAGCGGCGTTGTTACAGCTTAAGTGGCTTCTTCCAGTAAAGACGAATTTAACGAAGATTTACGAGCGTCTAACGGCGGGTTATTCAATAAGTTATGCACCTCGAATACGCCCCACATCAAACAGTCACTAACTGTAAATGTCGCCATCAGATTTTTTTTCAATGCTGGATTAATTTGTTTAATAGTTTTTAGAGTGTTAAGGTAGTAATAGAAGCATCAGACTTATGAATTCTACTATTTTGGTAATTAGAACTTGATGATAAGCAACAGCCAGCGTTATCTGTCATCTGAGTAATAAATAAATTTAAAAAAAACGATTATCAGTTTAAAAAGAAATGTGTAAAATATACTTCTCAAAAAATTAATGAAATAAATCCCTTTTGGAATTTGCTACATTCATGCAGCTATATTTAAGCATTATGAACGTCTCAGAATATTCAAATAAATAACTATAATATTCTAATATAGAATTATAATATTCTAATATAGAATTATATAATATTCTAATATAGAATTATAATATTCTAATATAGAACTATAATATTCTAATCAGGGGCGTAGCTACCACCATATCAATGATACGGGCCCCCCAAGCTACAGAGGCCCCTACATGTGTAACTACAATCCTACTAACAGGGCTCTCGTATCTAAAAAAGGGCCCCGAAGGAATTTTGATTCAGGGCTCCCTTAGAGTGATTCTAATGTACTAATCTACTAATGTACTAATGATTCTAATGTAATGTAATCTACGCTAGTGATTCTAATGTAATAAAATTAAGGTTATCGTTCCTTCAATGCCCCCCAAACTTTCAAATGGGGCTATGGAATGGTTTTCTCCTTCAATGTAAAAGAATTCATCTCAAACGCGAAAAACATCTCGCTTTTGGAGATACATAATTGTGCCTCAACTGTCATGGATTGAGATGAAAATTTGTAATATATAGATATATATTTATAATATATTGATATATATATAGCTTTCATGATATAACTAACCTCTCGATTGAAAAGCGTACCTCTTCGTATTCTTTATTATTTTCACTAATATTTTCATTGCAAAATTCAATATCCTCCAACTATACCTTTAATGCCAATTATTTTCTTCACAATCATTACTTTTTCTTACAAATGTTTTTCAAAATTAACTCGGAATACTATAAAATTTACGTAATAGATAATTTTTTATATATATTTTATTTTAAAAGAAAAATGGTTGCCCTGAATTTCTATATGGTTATACGCACAGGTCACATTAGTTAAAAATTTGGTCTGTAACATGGCACGTGATATTTTAATGAATCGTGTGAAGTAAAGAATACTTTCAAACCTCACATTACAAAACCTAACTTCCAAGTTCCCGGAAATTTTCCAGGCGCTGGAAGATATGTCTAAAACTGACAACGACAAATTAAATATTTTCTTACTAGCCATTGCAAGATCATGTAACAAAACCAAATAAAAAAATACACCCTCTATTACCATCAATACCGCAAACACCTCTCGGATTCACAAATTTCAATCCTTCAAGACCCTTATTAAATTATCGTTATTCAAAATTTTTCATTACACATTCAAGGCGAACTTCGTCACCTCCAAGACTCCCATCCAATCAGAGATCTCCATTGCCCTTTCGGACATTGGAACATCTCTAGCGGGCGGAGCGACGGTACCCCTTCGGGACCGAAGCAATGCCGATAGCTGCCACCTCATTGGCCAGGCAGTTTTTCCTCCCGCGGCTCACATTGGCCAAGGGAAAGTCACGATAATTCTTTAAGTTCTGTTTGTAGTAAATATCTTTATATCACGGCTTTAAAAATCCGTTTTTTTCTCTCAGATAATTTCTTTTTAGAAATTATTATTCTCAAGTAATTTATTCGAAATTCCCAAGCTTTATTAATTTCGTTTTTAATTTAATTATATTTAGTAAATTTATCTTAAAATGGGAAGTTATCATCTCATGTTATCTCATAATTCATCGGACAGGAGATAAAAGCCCCGACGGGGGCTAAGTGCTCCGTAACCAAAAACCCTGCTAAGAATTGAGAAAATACAGCTATAAATAACATTAACGTTTTTTTAGTTTTATACAGTTTGGACCAATATATAAAAATCATGGATTTATTTATCATATTTTCCTTAAAGTACAGTAATATATACCTCGACTTAAGCAATTTTTAAATCTCGTCGATTCTGTTTGATTTCCTTTTTGTTCACCACTGAAATTCTGGAGGAATCAGTTTCAGAGCATGATGAAATTAATAATTTGATTGAAGACGTTGTCGATCTTGCCAGGCAAATAAATTTAGAAGTGGATACGGATGACGTTCAGAAACTGCTATATTCCCACAAGCAGAAGCAGACATTGATGAGCTCGTAGAAGTATATGAGCAAGAGCATCATTGATCAGAATAGAAGAAGCCTAGTTCAATCAGAAGATCGAATGATGATTAGTAATTTGACAGAAAGCCTCAGTTTAATTGAAAAAGGGTTATAAATGTTAGAAAATACATACTCCAAAGAAGAGAGTAATTTTTGAACAAAACAAAGAATAAAAAAATTAGCGTGCTACGAGGAAATTTTTTTGCAGCGGAAAAAGAAAAAAAATCTTTGGTCCGGTGGACTACTTGAAACCTTCAACATCACAATAACTTTAGTTTGCGATTTTATATTTGTGTTATCTAAGATTTTACTAAACATTTTTTCTTTAAATTATTATTTTCTTTCGTCTCCGGTCCCAACTAAAAATAATTTATATGTATTTGTATGCGAAATTATACCCGAATCTACGCGAATTCGACTCACACGGTTATCACTCCGTCACACCAATCGCGTAAGTTCGGGTATTTACTGAAGTATTATTATTTTTTCGCTCAAGTCATTCAAATATTAATATTTACAAACAATTATTTCAGTTAGATAAGCTTTTCTGTAATCTAAAAATTAACAAGTAATATTATTTAAAAAAATTTTTTAATCTAATTCCTTAGATCAACAAAGAAAATTTTTATTTTAGCTACTTTTTATTAAACAGTTACAATTGATATAAATATGTATATACATACGACAGAATCACAACATTAAGTGGTAATTGATTTTTATTAATTATCATTAAAGTATCGTATTGTCATTTAAAACAATCGTGTATATAAATTTTCAGTTCAACTGAATGCTTTAAAACGTTAGAAAAAAAAATCTTTTTAAGTTTTGACCCAAGTCGCTAAAAATGAAACCAGCGTGGCTGTATCTGAAATTCTTTAAATAATTAGTTTCAGTCAATTAATTATAATTAAATTATCGTATTTTCACCAAAAATTTCAACTCAAATGAGCGCTTTAAAATGTGAGAAAAAAACCTTTTCAAATTTTGGCCCAAGTCGCCGAAAATGATGCCAACGTGGCTGTATTTGTCATTCTTTGAATAATTAGTTTTAATCAATTATTTTTTATTAATTATAATTAAATTACTGTATTGTCATCCAAAATAATCGTATTTCTAAAATTTCAGCTCAATTGAACGATTTAAAATGTATTTTATTAACGATTGAAAATTCCACCAAGATAAACAAGTAAATATATAGAGAGTGTGAACTATATATAATAGTAGGAATTGAAAAAATATGCTGTACACTAATGCAAGCATATTTGTTTACAACTCGTGCTTTAAAAAACGCACTTATACCCATTTTCTAAAAAATCTACTCCTACTTATAATAATTCACTCCTTACAATTTTTACTGAAAATATTACATGAAAAAAAGCAAATTAATTATAAGTATAATAACCTTCTATTGCGACATTGCTGGACAAGATATTTTTTTAATTATTACATTTAGTGATTAACAAATAAAAAAATCAGAATTTTTCTGTTCTCTTTTTCGTTTCACTTAATTTCCTACAATTGCCAGAAAACTGATATTCTGACCGGAATGGTATTAATGTAAACGGAGAATGTCAAACTGCTTCTGAAACCACGGAACTCAAAATACAATTCGAAACAATTCATTACGCAAATGTTTTACAAACACCAGAGGAATGAATCATTATTTGGAAACGCCTGAACTTTATTCCATATTTGTCAGCTTATATGTCTAATGGTATAACTCCAAAAATAAAGAAAAAATTTTTTCTTCTGATTACTTAGCATTTTTTTTCATTTTTAAATTAATTTTTTTTATTAATATTTTGCTCAAACTTAAACTCTTTGGTGCAACAGCTCATGAGGTCCAGGTCCTGCTGTGCCCATTTTAGTATACGTGACCATTGGACGCTGAGGTCATGAGCAGATGTCCCGATCAGGTGGTCAGTCAGCGAGACCCCCAGTGTTTAAGTCCCCAAGCAAGCTTGGTACTCATTTATCTACCCACTGCAGTAGGGATGAAGGCTGAGTCGACCTTGCCCAGCCCAAGAATAGAACCCGGACCTGTAGCGTAGAAGCGCGATGCGCAATCACTCGATCACTGGGCCTCCAATATTTTGCTCATTGATCAAAAATTTTAAGAGAACATTAATGTCACTGGGAAATAGCTTTATTCTACACATGTTTATAATTTTACATACATTTTCTCCTCGACCACAATAAATAAATAGAAATAATCAATAAATTAAAATAACTACTTTGATTATGAAGAAAAATTCCCCGAAACCGATAGCCCGAGCGCAGTTGAGTCTAGAATAATAAATAATAAGTCTTTGAATTTTTAATCAAAAGCGAATCTATGCGAATTTTCATTTTTTTTTCTATCATTACATTATGTAATTTCAGACTCAGTAACAACTGTGAATACAAGTTACGTAGTTTTAACATTTTATTTTTAGCATCAACTTGTATTATTCTGCAGGAATAAAATGATAAAGATTAGACATATAAGGCTCCGTTTACATGCTAACCCACAAATTGCCGGCGAGGGGGAGAAAAGCCAGCTATTTTTTTTCAGCCCGTTTACACGAGAATCTGGTGATTGGTTGATAGATGCACGTGACTATACAATGGTTATCACGAATAAAAGAAACCAATAAAAGTTAACAAAAATAAACGTCATCCCCATGACAACCACATTACCAAACGATCAGTAGCGCACACAGAAATTTTTCAAGTGGGATCCGGGGTCGAAAGTTCACCATTCTTGTATCATGCTCTTTTTGATTTTGTTGATTTTCGGGAACAAAACACAGTAAAAAACTAATTATTGAATAAATAATTAGCATTAATTAATAAAATTAATCATGAACAACAAATACTTAATTAAATTTTACATACTATATACATAGAATTATAATCAATCGGGGAAAAATCAAGGGCTTGGGGGGGTCCGCCCCCCCTTGTGTGCGCCGCTGCAAACGATAGAAATATCAAGGTAACCATGTAGTAATGTTATCATCCATCTTGGCGAACATAAACAACAACTTCGCGCATAGCACACCTATATCAAATTAGCATCGAAAAGGTCCCGTTTCAAAGATTTTATTTTGCTACAAATTTGTGAAACAGTCCGAGCAGATCCAATTTTTTTTTTTAATGCGTCACAATTTTATTATACACTTCTGAATTCCAGACAGTTCCATCCAAATTTTTGATGTATTTCTTAATTTCATTCGATGTTAATTAAAGCTCTTATTTCTTCAGTGGACCTACGCACACAATCAACAACAGGTCGCCCAACCGGTATAGTGGCTAGCGACGCTGACTGCGGTGCCGTAGGGACTGGGTTCGAATCCCGAAGACATGGATGTTTGTAAATGTATAGTGCCTTTGCGGCATGGGGGTACTCTAAATAGCCGTCGAGCCGCAAGTCCTCTCGTGTGGTTGGTGGAAGGGGTAGAGAGGTGGGAGGCCCCTGACCACCCCCAGGTGTCCTCCCTCAAAATTGGGGTGAAAACGAGCCAAATCGTACTGTCACATGTATGGTGCTCAAAGCTACGGATAACAACAGGCGTCACTTAGCCCTTTGCCATGAGGAATTTCGTGAGCATCGATCTGGCCTTTGCCGATCAGGTGGCATCAGTATCAACAACAGCAGCCATTTTTGAATAAATGAATCTCGGTCGCAATGCATCATGGGAAAATTAGAAAACGAACTCGCTTTTCTCCGCATTTGCGCCGGTAATTTTCATCCATGTAAACGGGATTTGTTCGAAATGGAAAAAACATTTCCATGTAAAGAAAAAAAAGAACAGGGTGAGAGGGAAGAAAAGAATATTTTCCTAAAGAATAAAACCGATTACATATAGACTTTAAGATTTAAGAATTAAAAAAAGATTTGAAACTATATATACAAAAAAATTATTGTGGGAGAAATATTTGTATATGATGTAATCATCAAATTTTTAAGAAAACGTTCCATTTTCAATAAATTAGCTACGAATAAAATTTGAAGTATCAAAAATTATATTCACATTGAAAGCCGGGGGATAAAAAGTTCAAGCGCTTGACCTTGAAACCATTAACAACATGATGTAGAAAAGCTGAAACAAAAGGTCAAAGGAGAGAAAAAATTGCTTCAATGAAATACATTGTAACGGATCTTACATCCAAATGTGTGTTATTTCTCTCCACTGCATATAACTGAGCAAAAAACAAAAATTGTCAGAATGGGTTTTTGCTACTTTAAAATTAACTTAGACATGTTTTTAACGATTTTATGAATTTTAAAATAGCTCTCCGACTCTATTCTTTAATTATTAAGTTCTTTATTTCTACTTTATCTATATATGACCTGTATAAATAATAAAAGAAAAATACATATTCTGTGGTGAATAATAATTTATAATTATTAAATAATATATTTTGACGTGAAATGTGCTTTTATTATTGTAAACTTTTTAGGAAATGGGTTTTTTCATAAGAGATTTTTTTTAAAAAAACTTGAAAGTGCTTTTGTGTGGAGTATATAAAATTTGTTTTTAATGCATATAAATTTGATGAAACATCAGCTTGTTTTATAATTATTCGTATTTATTATAACTTTAAGCTTTCCTATAAGTTCTGTTTTTAAAGTGAAGTTTCATTCTTGAAACAAAGCTCATATTCTTAGCCTATCGACCTCCTCTAACGCATATTTATCAGAAATTCGAAGAATTATCAAAAAATCGAGTCAAACGGAAGATTTTTGAAAAATTTTAAAAAAATATACCGAAAGACATTAATATCCCCTAAATTATTTCGTTGTTTTAAGTGTTTAAGTTATTCATTTTCGTAATATGTTATTTTTCGTCATTGCAAAATATTTTATTAGCAAAGCAATTCACGTGCTTTAAAGCGTACTTCTTGCTGATACATACCCTCCCCCTCCAAATTTTAAAGTAGAAGCAATTACGCATAAGCAAGTCTAAGATTGAGTCTGTTAAGGATTATGCGTAATGTTACATGCTAAAAAAATTAATCTACAGTTAGTTTTAAATAAAGTGTAACTATATATATATATATAAACTAAATCGAAAAGTTAAAAATAAAATTGAACCTCACTCTCCCTTTGCAGTTATATTTGTCATTAAAAGTAACTTATAAAGGGTGTGTTTTTTAGAGGTATAGAACTTTAAATTGCAATAAAACAACGATGTATTATTCGATTGACATGAATTTTTTTTATTCGAAAGATAATCTTGTGGCATTACATTTTAAATATGATTTCTGGCATAGGACTGCCACGGCTGGCTCGGATGTAGTCCAATCTAGACGTCCAATTTTCGATAACTTTTTCCAACATTTGTGGCCGTATATCGACAATAACACGGCGAATGTTGTCTTCCAAATGGTCAAGCGTTTGTGGCTTATCCGCATAGACCAATGACTTTACATAGCCCCACAGAAAATAGTCTAGCGGTGTTAAATCACAAGATCTTGGAGGCCAATTCACAGGTCCAAAACGTGAAATTAGGCGATCACCAAACGTGGCTTTCAATAAATCGATTGTGGCACGAGCTGTGTGACATGTTGCGCCGTCTTGTTGGAACCACAGCTCCTGGACATCATGATTGTTCAATTCAGGAATGAAAAGTTAGTAATCATGGCTCTATACCGATCACCATTGACTGTAACGTTGTGGCCTTCATCGTTTTTGAAGAAGTACGGACCAATGATTCCACCAGCCCATAAAGCGCACCAAACAGTCAGTTTTTCTGGATGTAACGGTGTTTCGACATACACTTGTGGATTAGCTTCACTCCAAATGCGGCAGTTTTGTTTGTTGACGTAGCCATTCAACCAGAAGTGCGCTTCATCGCTAAATAAAATTCGCTTATGAAAATCGGGAACAACGGCAATCTCGTTTTGGGCCCATTCGACGAATCTACGCCTTGTTTGATGATCGTTTTCATGAATTGCCAAACCAAACTGAGAATAAATCACTTGACAGCTGTTAAATCGGTCGCCATCTTGGAAAGTAATGCCAACTTAAACTTCTATACCTGAAAAAAAATACTCTTTACTTTAATATACCAATTTGGTACTTACGTATTATATACCGTCGACCGATTTCTCGCCTAGTCAAAAAAAAATTAAAAAAAAATCGCGAAATCAAAAGACATTGCAAAATCATGTCATCGTTTGGATGAACAAGGTTATTGTGTCAACTCATGGTACGCGGGAACATCCCTAGTCACTCTGCTGAAAATCAAATGTGACCGTGGCTCTCAGACTGCTCTGGCTAGACTAACAAGTGACCACCTGAAATGTTTTTCTTATGATAGTGGCAGAAAAATTCACTCTACTTGTAAAAAATGCTGTGACCACCCAGCTTCACCGGATCACATTCTGGGATGCATCGAAATTTCTAAGGGGTAGTGACGCTACGTACATCCCCGCATTGCGGGGGAGGGGGCAGGATTCCAGGGGCTCCAAAGCCTATGTTATGTTATGGTTTTGCAATCCTTTGTTAGACCCGGCTTGGGGTATAAAACCTGACTTTGTAGGTGTGTCCTAATATTCTCCGTTACGCCTCGGTAAGGGGGACTTAACATTCGATCCCCTTATTATTATAGATTTTTTGGCAGTCAACAACCATCTAGTGCTGATCTGACGTATGTCAGATTTTTCGTGGATAAGAACAACAACAGGTTATTGTATGTGCATGTGAACAGCCTTTTTACTATTGGCAGCATATCGTAGCTTTTAAACGATTTTTTTCAATTCCTACTATTAACTCACACTCTCAATATATTTATTTATTTGTCTTAGTGGAATTTTCAATCGTTAATAAAATACATTTTAAAGCGCTCAATTGAGCTGAAATTTAATATACATGATTTGTTTTGGATGACAATACAATAATTTAATTATAATTAATAAAAATTAATTGATTAAAACAAATTATTTAAAGAATTACAAATACAGCCAAGTTGGCATCGTTTTTGGCGACTTGTGTCAAAACTTGAAAAGGTTTGTTTTTTCTCACGTTTTAAAGCATTCAGTTAAACAGAAATTTTATATACACGATTGTTTTGAATGATAATACGATACTTTAATGATAATTAACAAAAATTAATTACCACTTAATGTTGTGATTCTATCATATGTATATACATATTTATATTAATTGTAACTATTTAATAAAAAGTAGCTAAAACAAAATTTTTCTTTGTTGATCTAAGTAGGAATTGACTTATTATTTTTTTTATATTACTTGTGTGTGTGTGTTTTATTTAAGGACCAATAATTCTTACTGGCTCATACATGCAAGATAAATAGCAACTATCTTTATACTCTGACAAGTCTCGAAGAAACAAAATTTTATTAAAAAATTTTTTACTTAGTAAATACATTTGTATTATTTTGTATGTTGAGATTATGATTTAGTGTAGTAGGGAAAAAAAAGATAGCACCTAAATAATTTTGAGTCATGTTTTTTTGATATATTCAATCTGGTAATTACTTATCATGGCAACTTATTGGCGACATTATATGAAACGAAGCACATGATTGCCAACTTGGCGAATTATCGACGAAAACGAAACGAACATTAGGAATTATCTTGAACGTTGGCGATTGTTGCGATAATACGTAAGTACCTTCAATTTTTTTCTATACGATAATGATTCCCTTGTAATTTTGTTGTACAACATACACATATACGCATAAGAGGGGAGATAGGATACTTGGCTATTAACTTGCATGAAGAAACAAATAGTTATCAATTCATGATCACCATTAATATTATTTGTATTTAGTCAAGATTAATAGTATTAACTTTTATTTCAGATTGGTTTTGATAATTATACTCAAGAATTCCTTAACAGTAGAGTAGATGGGGATCTGCTACTGCAGTTAACTGAAGATATGCTTAAAGAAGACATAGGCATTAGGAATGGCATCCTAAGGAAAAGGTTAATTATTGAAAATACTTTTTATGTACAGTAAATGATGTAAGAAAAATTATACGAAAATTTAACTCGAATTAATACTGAACATTATCGTAATTATGTTGCACAAAAATAAATAAAATTTTAAGATAATTCTTTTAGTTTCAAATTGGTACTTTTTAGAAAGCACAATTATTGTGTATAATAATGCTTTGGATGATCTTATCATGTTTCAAAAATATTTTTTAATTAATGTAAAGAAATATTAATAAATCTTTATATATAAAAAATATTCAATGAGATTCTTATATTAGAAATATTTTTATTTTAATTATACTTGTTTATATTTATATGGTATTTTTTAAATTTGTTATATTTTAGTCGCTTTTATGCATAATTCTTTTTGTTTTTACACTCATATTTTATTTGTTTTCGTTTAAATCAGCTTTATATTTCCAGAAATGTGAATTTAATTTTTATCTTTTTTTTTTAACATTTTATAGAAATAATTCAACATAGCCCACCTCTGTATCTAGTTTTTCTCAATTATAATCTAAATTTATGATTGAAAAAAGGTTAAATTAATTGATATTTAAAAATTAGATAGGGGGGGGGATAAATAATGGGATGACAAGAATGATAATTAAAATCATTTTAACTTTATAAAAGACAAGAAACGTGGAATATGTAATAGATAAAAATAAATTTTTAACACTCTGGTTATATATATTAACTTTTTGATTATAAAATTAAATTTCACTAACATTCTACATTATAAAAAGAGCAATTGTAGTTAAAATATCAATGAAAAATCAGATAATTTTATTGAAGTGCATGATAATGTTTTTTCTTGAGTAATACAGTTATCAGTGGTTAATTTTAAATCATGGTTGTAGAGTATTAGATAATTCTCCCCTTGATATGACGGAAATTATTTAATTTTCAATGCCAATTGTGCAATTAATCATAAAATGAATTCCATCATGAGACAATAATCTCAATACATATGGTATATATATTTAAATCTCAAGAAAATTTTCAAAATTTTTGTAATTTTATTATTTTAGGTTTCTTAGAGAACTAAGTCAACTGAAAAGAATGGCAGATTATACATCTTGTGATTCCACTTACCTGAACCAAGTTCTTCAGTCATTAGGTCAAGAATTTTCCCAGTATACTTACCAAATGTTACGCTGTGGTATCCAAAAAGATACTCTTAAATACATATGCGAAAATCATTTAGCCGAAGTTTGTGGTATTGATAACAGTATACACAGGTTAAGGATAGCACACGCTATCAAAGGTAAGGGATTTTCTTAAATTATATTATAATTTAGATAGAAAATGCACTATAAGTGGAGGGGGGGAAGACGGATTTTATTGTATATTATATAGAACTTATACTTAATGAAACAGAATTTATCGTAGTTTTGAATGTAAGAATTTATAATTTAATGTTGAGTTTAAATACTGAATGGTATTAAAAGGTGCAAGAACATTTTTATTTTAAACTGTTGTTGTATTTTTGGATTAACACATTTACTTTTCTCTGTCTGTACAAGGTTTAGCTCAACAAAGCGAAGATGCTGAACAGGAAGATGACAAACAAAAAAGTCTTGATGTTTTCATCAGTTATCGTAGATCAAATGGTTCACAATTAGCTAGGTAAGTCTGTGAAGCTGTATTCCTTCAAATTGAATAACAATTGTTTGGAAAAATATCAATTTTTTGTTGTATTAGATTTTCAAACTATTATTACTTCCCAATTCTCAATATGCAAAACATAACTGAAAAAATGGTTTAAGTGTAGATTGGGGGGTTGGCGATTTAAATTTATTTTGGCGACTGAAATCGTTCGCCAAGCTACTTCATTTAACGATAAGTTCTTTTTGGCGACCGGATTCGATAGTCAAGCTATCTATGACAGCTAGATAAAAATCGCCAGAACCAAAGGGCCCTTCCTAATCTACACTTTAGCCGAAAAAATAATTATATCGATAAATATTACCAACGTTGCTTGAGAAAAAAAAACATATATGTATTATAGAAAAAAAATAAATTAGGTAGTAGAATTAATTATAATTATATTAGATAGAAATAAAATTAGGGAAAAAAAAGAAACTTTAATTAAGAGAAAATCTGAATTGGGAGGGGGATACTTTATCAATTTTTTTCTGATTAAGTGTTTGCTAAAATTATAGTTAAATCCGTCAATAAAATTAGAGACTGGGTTTAAATGAAATTCGGAACACAGATTTTTTTAAACCAGTCTATTTATTTGTGCGAGATAAAATTTTAGAAAATAAGGAATATTAATGGATTAATCTCTCTATCAAAATCATAATTTAGTTCTTTCTGGTAAATAGGATCTCTAGTTAAGAGTAATAAATTATTAACGATGCACCAATTCGAAGACTCTTGGGTGGCCACGTAGCCTAGTGATTATGGTCACCATTGTGTCATGTGTTCAATCCCTGGTACCACTTTAGCCCCGTCATGTAAAGGGGCCGATGCATGGTAAATCTGACGAGGCTTAAAGTCCTGTTGACGTGGTGTGGTAGTTTGAAGAAGGGATGCCTGCTCAGGTATCGTTTTCGTAACTTGACCATGATTCAAAATTACCGAGGTCCGACACCAAAAGCCCTTTTGTTGCTCTGTGGCGCGACGTTAATAAACCTTCATTGTTAAAGTGTAAGACTCCTTGGCGAAGTCAATTTTTTGGAGACCGGAATCGGTCAGCAAACAACTTCATTTAGCGATAGGTGTTCTGAGAATTTACAAAGTGGAATTTTGCAATGAAAATGAAGAAATTTTAATAATAATAAAAAATTATATCGCCAAAATTTATAGGGTCCCCTCTCCCCCTCTTTTCGCTTGGCGACCGATTCCGGTCGCATAAAAATTGACTTCGCCAAGAGGCCCTATTCTACACTTTAACCCTTTATCTACCGCATTATGATTTACTGCAATTTTTTCATGCAATACTTTTTTTTTTGAATCACTACATTGAAAAAAAAATTAAGGGATATACATAAACAAAATATTCAACTTAGGGAAATTTAATCAGTTAGAGCTAAGTAATTAATTAAAGATATTCAGCTATAAAATTAATTATACACACTGTTTGCTTAAAATAAATAGTCAAATCGTTTTCTAAGGTCTTCCTTTACATACAAATAAAAAATAAGACACCTTTTGACATTAACTATTTTTTCGGAACAATTCTTCGCAATCCGCTGAAAACATAACTTCTGCTATAAAACTATTCCCCTTCTCTAAAATACTCAACATAGAACCCCCATGCTGCCATATATCTCGGAAGAGTGGATTTAAAAGAATATTCCTGCTAAGTATCGTCACACAGAGTATTCATAAAAATGGTTATTCTATATAATTTTAAAGTGAGTGGTAAAGTACCGTCGGTAGATAAAGGATTAAACTAACGTTCATTCACGAGGACTCTTGGCTATGAACCACAATGAAATGGAAAGAAAGATATTTGTATTAACATTTCCTCTCATCTAACTTTCACATCACACCATTGAGATTTTGAACCAGCATTAGCCCTGTTGGACAACAGATCTTTACTGGAATCAGGACTAAAACACATGGTTCAACAAAAACAGCGTCACCCATTAGTTCCTACCGGGACTTCCTATGCATAATGAAATCAATTTAATTCAAGCTCTAGTGTGAATTGAGACTTTATTAATAACTTCTTCTCAGTTGTTGTTTTTTAAAAAAAAACTATTGTATATTCAGTTTAATGCTTAAGCTAAACAAGACTATATAAATGTGCTTAAAATTTATTTTAGTTTATTGAAAGTTCATCTGCAACTGAGAGGCTTTTCTGTATTCATCGATGTAGAGAGATTGGAAGCAGGAAAATTTGATAACAATTTACTAAACAGCATTCGTCAAGCCAAACATTTTTTGTTGGTTCTAACACCTAATGCACTAGAAAGGTGTGTGAATGATACAGAATGTAAGGATTGGGTCCATAAAGTAAGTAATATTTTTAGTTATTTTCATTCCAGAAAAATATTTTTCTTGTGTTTATATTAAATTTTATTTTTTGGTAAATATATGGAATTCATTTTTTTACACAGGATTTGACAATTAATAAATGTTTTAAAAATTGAATAAAAATATTTTAAATGACTACAATTTTTATTGATTGACTGTTCAGTAATGTCACACCTCAATGCAACACGATGATTGTATACAATTTTGATATGCATTGCATATATAGTGTTGAACTACACCTTTCAAGAAGATATTAAAGTTTTCAAAGATTATGCAATTCTCTTGAGCCATTCTTGTGCTTACAAGAATTTCTTCTAAGCATTAAATTTCTACCCAATAGTTCAAATTAAAAATTACTGAGTGATTATGATTTAAAAATAGCTGAAGAACAAGAAAACATTAACATAATGAGTAAGAAAACAAAACTCCAATATTACATTTTTTTTCAATAAAAATTGAACCATTAATTTTTTTACATTTAATTCTGCTAAAATAACTGTAACTGACTGTACCAAGCAGAAAAAGTGAAAACACATCTTCAATAGAGATCAGGTGAGGAAAGAATTTGGTCACTATGAAAAACCGTTCATGTTCTTTGCTAATTTTTGTAAACTATGTATGTGTGTTGTCTTTGTGTTATTTAAATTAAATTAACAAATAACTATTACACTAGAGAGACCTTATACAACCCAACACCAAATTTAACATCTTTAGTTTGATCTTTAAAGCCTGGTGGCTGAGTGGTAGTGTATCACGCTTCCACACCACAGGTCTAGTGTTCAAATCCCGGTCTGGGCAAGTTCGACTCGGCCTTTCAAACATTCAGTGGGTTGATAAATGAGTACCGAGCTTGCTTGGGAACTAAACACTGGGGATTTTGTGTAAGACTGACTAGAACATATCTGCTCATGAACCTCAGCGCCCAAGGACATGTATACTAAGATGATTACAGCAGGCCTTCATGGACTGTTGCATCACTGAGTTTAGTTTAGTTTGATCTTTAGCATCAAATGCTCCACATTTTCTAAATTAAACTTAAAAATCCACATAATTAATACCAAAGAAGTTTTAATGCTAATGATTTATCTTTTGGATAATACCCAAATATTTTTACAAACAGTTTATTAACATTTAAGAAAATCTACACAGCTCTAAAAACTTTATATACTGAGTAATTAATTACATCTACAAGTAATGGTAATAAATGAATTTAAATATTTTACATTTGGTAAACAGTATAAAATTAAATATATTCAGCATTGAGTGAAAAAACAATTTACACTCTATTAGTTGTAAACATTTCATGATGTGCTTTTAGATACTAGATTTAACATGAAATTTGCTATTTCAGGAAATAGTAGAAGCACTTCAAAGTCAGTGCAATATCATTCCAATTTTAGACAACTTTCAATGGCCAGAACCAGAAAATTTACCTGAAGACATGAGAGCTATATGCTACTTTAATGGTGTCAGGTAATTTAAATAATTCCTATATATATTTCCTTGTAAATTTTACCATAAATAAAATAGTAAAATTTGTTAAATGTTTAAAATAATTTCCCTATTTCAATAATATTAATTAAATTCATTGTTTTTCATGAAATTTCATAATTTTAAATGTATCATTAAAAAATATAATTATTCTATTATATGAAACTCAGTTATATATAAGTATTATGCAAGAAAAATTCAATTATTCTTTGTTTTACTAAAGATGGAACAAAAACTTAGCTACCAAGGTTGAATTATTTAATAAATTAAAAAAACATCTATTTAAATATAACAATTCATTTATTATTTTCAAACAATTGACTAGTAAATACTTATTCTGTGTTTTTAAAATCTTTTGAATTAGTTTTATTACTTGTTATTAATTTTATTTTGTATAAAGGATGATGTCTTTGCAAAATATAGGCAAATGTGAAACACTTTTTCATACATCTGTTCAAAAAATGCAGCATTTTTAAAATTTCAAAATATTCCATAAAGAAAATTTTTATTTTAATATGTAAAGGGATAGCTCATTTACCAGTACAATATAGAATGAAACCCATTTATGCCAGAAGAAATGGATCAACTCAGATAAAAATGAGTAGTATGAGATAATGTATACTGCCCTGTGTAGAATAGCAAAGCTAGAACATAATACAGTCAGACTCTGATTTACAAAACCCCTATTTAACAAATTATTTCAACAGCTGAAAAATATTTTCATTAGTTTGGACTAGAAAAAATTGGATTTATTTCCAAATAACACATCTTTTTTGTGCAAAACAGAGTGGGACTTTTCTTGTCAGCAGAAAATTTCGAGGGGAAAGAGTGCAGACCATTATTAAACTTTACAGGTGCCATTGAGTCAAGAGTATAACTTAACGATTGTGTTTTGAAGAGGAAATCAAATTCCATTCTTATCGCAGCCAATGGTACCAGTATTTTTAGCAGCTGAAAAAAAATGTAAGTTCTAACTGTGAATATTTTTTGTGTGTAGTTGCGTATAGATTTTCCAAAAGAAAAGAATATAAAATTTGGATTTTTTTTTCACCCTGATATTAAGAGTAGCCCCGAATTAACGAATAAAATATTTGGTCTCAAATTTGTTAATTTCGGGTCTATGGGAAATAATATTCCATATCCAGATCCTATTCTTCAGCACAATGCGAAGACAACCTTAATTTAGAATTTCAAACACAAATAGAAGACTAATTATTTTTTTTACAACTTTTAGGTGGATTCATGATTACCAAGATGCTTGTGTAGATAAATTAGAGAGATTTATGAGAGGTGAAATGAATGTGCGAAGTGATGGGCCCTTGGGACGATATGTTGGCCATGGGGCTGGTACTCCAGGAACACCAGGAAATCCCAATGCAACAACTAATAGAGGAAATCCAATTTACCAGAGAAGCGCAAGTAATGACAGTAACAAAGGCAGCACTTGCTCAGACAAAGAAATAAATGGCAACAATGGCCATAACAGATTGAGCGAAGTCTCGCATTGTTAATATATTTTTGGGGATATTAGATTTCATATCCTACAGAACTGCTTAAATGGGGAAATCGAACTCTTTGCAAAGAACAAGAAGGATGTTATGTTTTACATTTTTAAAAAATGCATTTTGTTTACAATGGGAGTCAATTTTTAAAATAAAGCTTAAAATGAATATATGATTTTTACTCTTTTTAACATTTTGAAGACAAAACAGGAAGAGATTTTATCAAATTAATTCATTTTGTCTTTAAAAAATTTATATTAATAGCACTTGGATTAAATACTTTTTTTACATACTAATTTAATACATTCAATATAATTCTCATTACACTGAAGAATTTATTTTCATGGATAGGGATACTTCATAAAGAATAATAGTCTACTGGGAAAATTGATTCCTAAAGTATCTAAAAATTTTTTGTAAATTTTAGAAATATCACAACCTTATTTTACAAACACCAACTAAAATATAAAACAAACTTGATAAAAGCCGAATTTCTCTTCTGTTTCATATAATGCAATTTCCACCTTACTGGACATGGGAGAAAGAACCGAACTCAAAATACATTAGCAAGCAGATCAAATGTTCTCACTTTTTAAATTAACTCTTTGATATTGTAATCACATACATTTATTTATTACACTGTATCTCTATGATTTAGAAATACAATATCCCACTTGAATATATAAACAGAAAAACCTAACCTAGTTTTGTATTCCAATATAAAAGTTGAAACATAGCTAAGAAAAAAAAAAGTTTCAGATGTAAAGTAGTTTAATAATATATACTGATCTCTGAAGGACAGCAATTACAATACAACATTATTTGGAGAGAATTTTTTTCTCTAAAAAAGCATTCTGATTTTGGGTCTTTTTCATTGATGTTCTGCAGGCAGACTTTATCAACTTCACTACAGCTACATAAATACACCCCTGATGCATATTGTAATTCTGAATCACAATCAATTGACAACATTGACTAAAGACAAAACTTGAATATATTTAAGCTTCTACTATTCAAACCTGCTTGTATTTAACTAATGGTAGATCCCAATGTTCTACATAGAAGTAAAGGCATTAAGCTTGTGACCCAAAAGCCATTATGTTATTATTTTATCGTCTCTTGGCTGTTTTTGTTGATTTGACTATGTATTTATTCCATTTTAGACTGACTAATTTCATCTTTGGCTATGATTATTTCCAACAGCCTGTTATTTTACTTTTAGTCAGACATCGGTGCAAAAATTTGATGACAATCCAGCCAAATAAATTCTTTTAACTTTCTTATCATGCAATGACACTTATTTTATGTATAATTTATTTCCAAAGTTGCATTTTATGCAACAAAGACTTTAATATGTTTAACAAATTTATATTATGTATTAAAATTGCACACAAGCAAGGTACATGTGAGTATCTAGAATAAACAGCTATTCTGTTACTCTATAAATAAGTAAACTCTATATAAATGATATAAATTCAAAATATAATTAATTATGTATAACAAACAGTTCAATTAGAGAGACACAGAATAATGAACATTTTTACAGTAAAAATAAATGTAGAGTAAAATAAGAGATTTTTTTTATAACTGATTAAGTTCTAAAATAACATCAAAATAAGGAATGTACACACTGCATTTCATTCAAAAGGATTTATATATTCAAATCAAAAATTTATCGATATATATATATATATATATATATATATAAAGACTAACTGTGAAATATTGTGCTTAAGAAAAATTAAAGGATTGATAGATATTAAGATTTAATATATTAACAATCAGCAGCATGAAAAAATATACATAGGAATGATAATTTCTGTTTAATACTTTATCTGAAATACTTTATTACAAACCCACATTAAAATGAGAAAAAAAATACAAATGATAATATTGATATATGCAAAATACATGACTTATATTATTCATCTTTTTATTCTTTGTCTTCATTTACAACTGCAAGACAATGGTGAACAAAATCGGAGAAAATTGGTTCATTCATATTTTCTTTTATAAACTGATCAGGATTCGTTGAAGAATTTAACTCTGTTAGTAATCGTAATAAATGTGGATTTTCTAGGTCTCGTCGAACATCGAAATCGTAGCCTAAATGAAAAGTCAAATGTAAAATACATTAACTTAAATATTTACAATAGATATTCATCATCATTCTAGAATACCCTGTTATATAAATTTTGCAACAATTTATAAGATAATTTTATTTACATTTTTTTTTCAAATTTATCACAAACAAATTTCAAAATTTAAAATCAAGAGCAAAATGTATATTTTATTCTTAAATATAATTATTTTAAAAGTAATATATTAGTTCTAACAGAAGGAACCATACAAAAATAACAATATGATATTGAAAATGCTTAACTTGATATAACTGCCTTGTATAATAAACAATGAATAAAAACAATTCATGGTTATTGTAAAAAGGATATCAAGATACCTTTAATACTCAGAAATACTGATTACTTTACATTTTTGAAAAGTTATATCAAAAATCAAATATTTAAAAGTTTTAACTGAAAATAAAATTTATTCTTTTTCCACACATTATTAACTTTTTCAAAAATAGATACATCTCTTACAATTAATATTATCTATTATTAATAATTATTACTATTTTAGTATACTATTCTTTCATTTTGCCAGATGAAAGGGGATATTCTAAAATTAGCCAAGATTATTTTGTTTACAGTATTGCTAACCAACTCTTTTTTTAAAACAGCCAGAAAAATATGTAAACAAATTTTTAAAAAAATTCTTGAAATGCATCTCTTTATTCAATCACAGAAGAACTTTTATTATATAATTTTGATTTCAAAAAATTGATTAATTCTTGAAAATTAGGAAGCGATTTTAAACAAGACTGTTATGTCTGATGTTAAAATGTAAAACTGCATTTTAATCAGACAATTTTCAGTAAATTGAAACATTTTCCTTGCACCATAATATACAAATATAATATTCATCTAGATATATATTATAAATGCAAAAGTTTGTGAGGATGTTTGGCCGTCTTTCACGCAAAAACAACTGAATGGATTTTTTACAGAAATATAGCTTATACATCAGAATAACACATAGGCTATAATTTATAAGGATATTGTGTGAAGTGTCCAAAATATAATATTTGTCAAGTAAGTAGGAAAAAATTCTGCCATCTGCAAGCAATTCTGGCGTGTGCTGCAAAAGAGCCCATGACAGCATATATCTTTTGTTTGTGAAGAAACTCTTTTTGTTTTGGCTACGCAAGGTGCTCGCTTCTAATTAATTCCTGTTATCAGCATAATCCCTAATTATTTTTATTTCTGAATAAAACTAAGCTTTGAAGGGAGATATGTTATAAATCTCTCTTTATTTGAATGTTTTTTTATGATTTTATTATGCACATTTGGTACTAAGAAGTTGCTCTTTTTTCAAAATAAATGCTTTTATCGGTTCTGGTACTTAAAGTAAATAAACTATCTTTCATACTACATCATTTGGATAAATTTTCAAAATTTGTTTGTGGTTAGTAATTAATTATAACGCTATAATTTTAACTGAATAGGCAGATATTGCATTTTAAAGTATAAAAATAATTATAACTACTGTACTGTATTTTTTGGAGTGAATATTAACATCGCACTGTTTCGCTACATGAGGGCTTTTGACAACGGACCACGTAATTTTGAACCATGGTCAAGTGACGTGGACGACACCTGAGTTGGCACCCCCTTCGCCTAACTACCACACCACACCAACTTAGAAGGAATATTCTTTAAAATCCACTCTTCCAAGATATATGGCAACACGGGTTCTATGATGAGTATTTTAGCGGGGAAGGAGAATAGTTTTGTAGCAGATATTGCGTTTTCAGCATAGTGCAAAGATCATTATTTTTGTCCCGAAAAAATAGTTTGTGAAAATTTAAGTGTCTCATGTTTTTTGTATGTTATTGAAGACCTTGGAAAACGATTTGACTATTTATTTTAATTGAAAGGTGTATAAAATTAATTTTACAGTGGAATATCTTTAATTAATTTATCAGCTCTAACGGATTAAATTTCCCAAAGAGGAGTATTTTGTTTATGTATATTCCTTAATTTTCAATGTAGTGATCCAAAAAAAAAGATATTTTATGAAAAAAACTGCAGTAAATCATAATGCG
Organism: Trichonephila clavipes; assembly: GCA_019973935.1. NCBI lineage: Eukaryota > Metazoa > Arthropoda > Arachnida > Araneae > Nephilidae > Trichonephila > Trichonephila clavipes. The sequence goes on along the minus strand of BMAU01018009.1, from coordinate 13,645 downwards.
GTGGATAAAGCAATAACGTGCATCACCCCCCTACACAGCGGGTCTTACAAAGTTCTAATAAAGCTCGAGCTATGAAAGTAGCTAGACATTTGCCAACTAGACTCTATCATTAACATTTCGCTATGTTTTTCATTGAATCGCCATTATAATTTAAGAAACGGCGTTGTTTGCAAATATTACAATTTTAACATAAAATAAATACAACAGAAAGTAATATTAATGTATTATACTTTCAGATATAAATTATTTACACTACTTTAAGCATTCATTACACAAAACTTTTAACAATGTGTTACTTTTGCTGAGTAGTGCTTAGGGAGGTATTTTCAAAAATAGACCCTCAAGAGTGTTACGGGGAGTTATAAATACCCCCCCCCTTTTATCAGCTATTAGATCTACATACTTAAAACTTAACAAAGGTGTTTTTCTTCTTTCTTTTTTTGTTTGTCTGAGATATGCAAAAAGCTTTTTTTGTTTAATTTGAAATTCACGTAAAATTAACTCATTCTATCCTTCAATTTGTGTTGTTTAATTTTTCAGTTCACCCGTGCAAAGAACGGGTATACCAGCTAGTTTTTAATAAAACCAAGCAAAAATCATTTACTATATTTAATAAAGTGACAATTTTTGGTTTCTATATGAATAACATTATGGCCTAAGTCATCATAATTTTGAAATATGGTTAAATGATAAAAAGGCTTTTGAGAAGGAATTTATTGACTATTTTTTTTTATAACAAGCAGTTAAAAACTGCATAAGCAATTTATGCTTTTATATTTTACGTAAACACTGCATTTTGACGGGAAACTCCCTATGTTTAGTTCCTAAGCAAGCTTGGTACTCATTTATCGACCCATTGAAGGGATGAAAGGCTAAGTTGACTTTGCCCAGCCTGGGGTTTGAACCTCGGACCTGTGGCGTAGGCTTACTGTAACTACTGAACATAACATGAAAAGAAAATTGTTTACAATATGCAACAGAATTACTTCCACATCAAAATAATTTTATTATTATTCATAAAAAAGAACATCATTTATTACTTCAAATTATATTGCCGTTTTTCTTAAGTCCTTAATATAAACAAGGTATTTTTCATACTTACCTAAAGTTTGAAGTTTTTCAGGATTTACAGTATCTTCAGTTTCATATTCATACACAACAGCTAGAAAGCAATTTTTAAGAAATCTTTAATTGTATTACTAAGAACACAAATCTTAACCTAGCAGTTGATACTTATTAAAAATTATAAGCACTTAATCTGAAAAATACCAAGACAGTATTTTAATAATATTTTTTATCATTTTAAAAATATAACCAGGGGCATAGCTACCGCGTATCAATAATAGGGGGGCTACATATATAAGCAAAAATAATTGTAGCATGTTAAGGGGCCCCCTAAAAAGGGCATCCAAGAAATTGATACAGGGCCCACACTGGAATATAATGCAAAACACAGGAATATTCACAGGACTAGCTACACCAGTGAATATAATGCAAAATATACAGTAAGATCTGGTGCACAATGCACCCTTTTAAACACAATAAAATAAGATTAAATTTATAGGTGTGCGTTATACACCGGGTACAAAAATGAGAGCTTTAAAAGTGTGTGTGTGTGAAAAAATAGATGAACATAGCAAAAAATTAGACCTACATACATAGAAATACTATTTATTTAAAAGAATTGCGAACCTTATGAACTTTTAAAGGGTTGTAGTTCTAGAAATGTACCATTTTTTTTTAAAGCTTGGAATAATTCTTTGAATAAATGACTTCAAAACATAAAAGCATTGCACATGTATATTTCAGGTTTCTACGTGAATAAGGGGGGTTACTGAGCGAATATACCTAAAAATTAAAAAATACAGCTTGAAATTATAGGTGTGCGTTATACACTGGATTTTATGGTAAAATTTTTATTATTGTTGTAAAACAGCAAAATGTTTCTATTTCAAGCAATGTTTCTTGTTTTAAATTCTTAAAGCATATATATTGGGATAAATAATACAATATAAGAATAAATTTAATGATAGGAGATACAAGCAATTTGTATCTTGCAACAGATATCCAAACACATAAATCCAAAAAAATGTTTAATGATCCTTAAAAAAAAATTAATTAATTAAATTTTTTTGAAACTTTGAAGCACATGTTAGATCAGTTAAATAGATCTAATCTAGCGTTCATATATACTGCATTGTCAAATAAAAAGTGACACACTTGTGTGTTGCATTTTTCAATCTTTCAATTAATAAAATATACAATCAGCAATTTCAATTTGATTTGTTATTAACACCATTCTTTGTAGTTACACTTGGGCTAGTTAACAACTTCAAACAAACAAAAATTGTTTTTAATATTTGATGGCAGACAATACACAAATTTAGTTATTTCAAAAATTTGCTTACATAAATATACTATTTTCTAAAAATATAACTCTATAGAAAATAATACCTGCAGGCTTTACTTCAACAACTGGTTCAGGTTTTTTACAAGAATCTCCAGCTTTATGTGTCTTATAACATGCCACACTACAACTGAAATATAATAAATTAAAACAGTTACAAATAAACCATTCAAACCTAACATTACCACAACAAACCAAACGATTCTCAAATTTTGCAATATAAATTTTGGTTCTTTTGTGCTAACCCTATGCATTTGGCAGATTTTCACAAATTATAGCAAATGTCCTTCCGATAGTATCAAATAGGTAACATTAACTCAGTAGTCATAAACTGTATTCCACAAGGCATACCTAGGGGTAGCATGAGTCAGAATGAAAAAAACAAGAGGAATGGATTCTAGTTCTTTATGAAGTTTTATAGTTACAAGTATATCTGAAGCTCATCCCCTTAATTAAAATAAATTTATTTTGCAATATTTCTTAAACTTTTATTATAATATAATTAAAGAGTATTAAAACAATTTATCTTCATGTATACTATCTACCCATTAGATTATGAATATTCTATTGTTTACTATCTTGGGTTCCACAAAATAATATTTTTTTAACTCGTTAGTACAATGTCTTTCTAATGGAAAATGTACTTTTTTTGCATTTGTGTGAAAAAATGCCTATAAAGTAGAGGGAACAACTTGTCCACATATCAACAGATTCAATTCAAGATTTCTAAATTCAAGCAAGAACAGCTCCTAAGATTTAAATTGAAAATTCATATAAAATGCACACCTATAAACATTAAAAGCTGTCATTCAGAACAATGTATTTAAGTAAAAAATGTTTCAGAACATGTGTGGCTACAAAAATAAATTTAAACACAGAATATGTAATGTGATTGCAGATAATATCAATAGTCATAGACTTTGACAGTTTGTGAGGCCACAGTAGCCTAGTGGTCAAGGTAACAGACTCGTGGCTGGTGCATCATGATTCCGAGCCCAGCATCACTGAAGACCCACTGTGTAGGGGAGCGATGCACATTAAATCTGTCGAGAGCTCAAACGTCCTCCCATTGGAGGGGGGGTGCCAGCTCAGGTGTCATCCTTGTCACTTGACCATGGTTTAATATTACAAAGTCTGTCGCCAAAAGCCCTCACGTAGCTAAACAGTGCAATATTAATTTTCCCTCTCACTCACTTGACAGTTTGTGTGAAAAAAATGCAACATATCCCAGGTATTAAATATAATGCATGGGTAGGTGATACTTGGATCACAAATTAAATAAATATTAAAATTGGATTTTAAAATTTTTTAATAATAAATACAACACTTTTTTTAACTGCCTTTACATAAAGTGCCTATAGCATGCTAATCTACTTCAAATATTATAAAATATATTTTTCTAAGTTTGTGTGTGTGTAGAATGGGGTTTCATGAAAACATCTCGTAGTTCTAGGGCAGGGGTGGCGAACCTTTATAAACCAACGTGCCATTTTTTCTAAAGAAATGTTTCATTAGGTGTAGACATGCCATCAAATAATTTTGCCTTGTGATTATTGGGAAAATAATAACTAAGTACTAACAACTCAAAACTATATTTCGAAAAAATACATTTTGCACCTTATAGTAGTAAATATTTTAGGGGAAAACGTGTAATTCAAATTAAAGTAACATTAGTGTGACTTCTGTTGCTGCTGATTAGATGAAAAATTACTTGTATTAGGATTATATATATAAGAAGTTACTTTTAGCAAAATGCATGCTTAATTGGAATCATCTGTCAAATAGTTTCCAAGTGAGTTTTTAATGCTGTTCATCTCTGAAAATGACTTGCAGGCATGAATAGATGAAAATATGGTTAAAATTGATGACCCAGCTACTTCAAACAGTTAATTGTGTCTGGAATCAAATTCCATATTTCCAAAACTTCATTATTAGCATTTTTACTTATATTGCTCGTTAAAATCTTTCTGTTTCAATCAATTCCAACTTTCTCCTGTTTTTCAATGAATTTTTGAATCCATATTAAACTAGACTGGAAATTGATCAGTTGCATTTTAAAATTTTCACTTTCCAACCAATTGAATTAGGACTTCAGTTTATTAAATGAAATCATGTCAGGGTACATAAAAAAATTTGAATGTTTCCAATAATTCTTTGAATTGAGAAAATCTCGCTGAAAACTGCAACCGATTACTTGTGTTTGAATGTAATACTTTGTACTGAACTTTTTTTATTTTGAATTAAAATACAAACCGTTTTGATCAGTGGTGTGCCCAAAATATTGTCGCATGCCAGTGGTTCGCCATACCTGTTCTAGAGAGTTTGTGAGTTAAAAAAAGTTTGAAGACTACTGCCCCAACTCATAAAATTTTAGGTGTGATTTATCTCTAACATAGTTATTTTAGCAAAAAATCCCTGACATGGCATTTATATTATTTAGTACCAAAATTTTGTTAAAGAAGCTTTATTAATACAACAGATTACTTTGAAAAGATATTTACAAAAAAATGTGCGTTTGATTTTTTAATACACAAATTTATTCATTATTTTACACAATAATTCAAAAAATGTTCTATGCTTAAATTAAGTAAAATTTCAAAAAGAAAAAAAATTCAGATTTAATATTCAACATAATTTATATTTTTACTCTCTTATTTTATTATCAATATAGTGATTGTTTATTATAGTATCAATCAGAAGCCAGATGTAGGCTATTGGAAACGGATTTTGCAATTTTAAATCATTATCAAGTGACAAAGACAACACTCATGCTGATACCCCACACTCCGAACTTCCATACCATATCAACATGAGAACTTTTGAAACTGACTGGCTGGGTGGTGTAGTTGGTTTGTCGCTGGCCTTGTATATCTAAGGTTGCGGGTTCGACCCTGGCCCAAGTTGGTAGATTTTCATGAAGAAAATTGACAGTGTCCATGCCATATGATTATGTGGCGTGTAAAAGCTCCTTAAGTGCCTGTTTGGCTTAGGTGCTCTCGGAAAAATTAAATTCCTAAGTACAGTTGTGCATGGTCAGAGCTCAGGTGCCTCCCTCTGGGAAAGAAACTGGGCATCAAAATTATTTGTGGTGATTGGTATTCTTCCTATATAGTGTTGTTGCTCTAAAATGAGATACCAGCTCCCGGGGAATGTACTAGGTCAGCAATGGTTAAACACTAATCCACAGCCTTATTAGAAAAAAAAACTTTTGAAACTTGCTAGATTTAACATACGTTATATCTTCTATACCAGGGGTGTCCAGCCCGCAAGATTCTTTACAACTTTACAAAATTCGACTATTTTGTACAATACTTTTTGTTTAAAAAGTGCGTGTGTGTGTTTTTTTGTAAAAAATAAATACCATAACTGTTATTATTTTATCACGCTGCTTCTGTTACTGTGAATTTTTTTTCTAAATTGAAATTTATCAAACATAAATCGTGCTCAAACTTAACTCACGAAAATCTGCAACATCAATTACGATACGCAAATACACATACATTGAGATCGATTTGCAAAATTTAAGTAAAAGAGTTGAGAAACATATATCACTAATTAAATAAATTAAACATTATTTGACCATTGCATTATTATTATGTTTGTATACATGAAAAACAATAATAATATATCAGTCTGTTTTAAATTTTCACTCCAACAAATGTTTGCAATGGATCCAAATCTAATATAAAGATGTAACGGTTCTCTTACGTCATTACTGGGTAAACCAAAATAATGGATAAGATCTGGGGTAATTAAAATATTTTAATGACATAAAATAACACAGTTACAATGGACAGACATTTAGAAACAATACAGGTTAAACATTTAGAGGAAATAAGGGAAAATTAAATATATTACATAGTCCAGGATTGGACAGCGAGACCAGTAACGTTTACTCATTCAAATCCCAACTCTCTCTGGTGGTAATACAGAGCTTCGCTCGGGAACACTTCCGTTACAAGTACCGTCATCTACATTTTGGTCTTGGAATTAAACCGTGTGTTACAAAGATATATACTTTTATACGCGGCCCGTGGGATTGTAAAGTTTTTCCAAAGTGGCCCGCAAGGTCATTTGGGTTGGCCACCCCTCTTCTATACAAATCTTAAATAATTTCAGGACTCTATTTCCCAACTCAACAAAAACAACACAGTTTACAAGATGCAACCATGACTACTAAACTACTGCCACCCTGAATACAGTGAACACTTGTGTGCAATGAGAGAGATGTTTAGCATTTAATGAATTTTCAATTAGTGAATTTTTTTAATGCAACATATAACATTGGAAGATAATTTTAGACAAAATAAACTATAAGGGTAACTTGTAATAGTGGTAAAAATGAGTTACATTTATATTTTCATTTCACAATTAAAATGTCAAATATTTAATTTACTCTATAGCATTTAATTCAACAAATGATAATTTTTCCATCATTTTCCAAAACATGCTATGGTGAGAGGTAGTATAGTACAAGAATTCATAGTAATTAATACTATCATGAAATTAGAAAAGTAAGTTTGACTGATATTTTGCCTGAAATCTTAATAGGTTGTTTTTTAACAGATATGCTAACAAAGAAGTCATTTTTTTTCTGTATATAATTAAACATCCTACTTGATAGAATAAAACTATAAGGGAAAAAAATTTATTTCACTTTTAATGCTTTAAATTATTTTTTGTTTTGTAACAAAAAATCCTTAAGTTTTTGTATGCAATGAAAAAGAATTTACAGATCAAAGGAAAAACACATAACTAACAGATTAAATTTGATCTCACTGGCTGTATTATTGAAAAATATATCTTGTAAATAAATTTTGGATGAGAACAATTTGCTTCCGAGTCTAATACTCTCAGAATGATAAAGACATTTTATATAGATAATTGATCCTACAGATAAGAAAGATAGACGATGTACAGTTTTCTTTTGAAAAGATATGAAAATGGAAAAAGAATCTGAAAAGAAACATTTTTGCCCTGATTGTGACTTTGTTTCACAAATATGCTTCAAATTGTACCACATACACATAAAAGACTTCTAAATAATCTAGAAAAGTGTAAACTTTCAAATTTGTTGCAAGTTTGAGATAAATTTTTGTTAGAGACAACAGACGAGTTTCATATTTAGATCTATGAGGTCAACTCCTTCCACTAGTATTATAAATCATAAATTTTAAGCTGACCTTTAGTTTCAGAGCAGACTTAAATTTGTCAAATCGTGGTGTTATGAAATGTAAAATAGTGAAATAACTTTCCATTTACTTAATCAATAAAGTCAATCAATCAATAAATAATCAATAAAATCAATTAATAAAGTCCATTTACTTAATCAATGTAACTTTTCTTCTCTGAAAATCTATATACAGTGAACATAACGTAAATTAGAATTTTCTGGTGCCAGCGCCGAAGGCGTTTATACCCAGTGTGAGAAGAAAAGGAAAACCATGTAAGAAAATTTTTTAAAAATCAACAACTCCTCAGGAGGAGGGGGGGAATGAACGAGACGCCAACGACGAACGAGCTGGGCGACGAAGCGACCCAGAATCAAGTTGGCGTTGAAGCGGCTCGAATGGAGGACATATACAGTGAAAATCACTTTACACGAAACTGAAGGGACTGAAATATTTTTTCATGTTAAAGGATATTGCAACAAAAAAAACCCATTTTTCAACAAAATTAAGTTTATTAAATTTATGTTAAGTATATAATTAATAAAATTCAATGAAACAAAAATATTCACAAGAGCTTAAAGAAATTTAATACAAAATTTTCAAATTTTTTGAAAAACAAAACATTTATTGAGTTTTTAGAAAATAATCTGATTATTTTTCTTTGTATTGTTTTTTTTAGCACCAAATTGTCAACAAATTGCTCAATATCGTCCACTTTGTTATCCATTTCACCATTGGAATGTGCTTCTAAATAACTATGCATACTTTTCATGACATTTATCATTTTGGAAGATGTGGGAACATGAGCTGTATTATTCATTTCATTTTCATCATCAAAATCTGCATCAATGATATTTTTTTAGCTTTGAACAAACTCCAAAATGTCTTTCTGCCATAATTAAGAGTGTACATATAACATAACTAACTGCAATGAATTTTTCCGATGACACAATAGGACAATCCAATCAAACTGATGTTTTCCATATATTGTTCATTCCCAGAGTGGAAATCTTTCTGTGTTAAGTAATTTTTGGTTTGTGTTAAGAGAAACAAAATGCATGAAAATTCATAGCAGTTTGTCAGGACTGTTGCCCTATTTCATGTTTACCAAAATTTCGTCTTGAGTGTTCCCATTAAATGTGTTTCACTGAAAATATAATTTCTCTTTCATTTCAAATTTTTCTGCCTTTCCTTAGTTCTTTCTTCTTTTTAGATCTAACGTATCATATGTGTTTAACATGAGACTAGCTATTCTAATTTTGATGAGGAATAATTGTATGTTATAAAACAGTATCGGTTGCAAAGCAAGAGCTGCATCATTGGCCATATAACTTGTGATAGAATGTAAAGTTTAGAATACTCAGGTTTGAAATTATGTCTTTTTTTTTTTGTATATATTTAATATTAACCATATATTAGAATTTGTTTCTCACAACATGAAGCATTTTGTTCCTAATCTAGCTCATTCAAATAACATAAATTCAATTCAATCTTAGTTATCCTTTAAATAATATAAAGCTCTCATCTATTATTGCATCCCACTCTGGTGTAATCATTTCATGAATTTTTTTATTGAGATGATTCAAGACTAGCCATAATTTTACTAATTTTGAAAATTTGTAATTTTAAGAATCAAATGCTGCATTACATGAAAAATGCATGTACGAAGCAAAAGAAAGAATCTACAATTATACCAATTTTATAGGAAAAAGGTGTATAAATTGATTGTCTTTTTCTCACACAAGTAATGATTCAATTTCAGGTCCCTTTATAATTCCTTGAAGTATATTCAGATTCATTCTTCCAGAGTAGTTTCTTCCCCTAAATTTATACTTAAGGAATTGATTAATGTTTCACAAAATTGAGAAATATCACAAGTGCCATGAACTTGCAGGTTTTTCTCTGTTTCAAAAGGGGGAGGGGAGGGTTAAAAAATGCAACAAAAAATCATCAAATGCCAGCAAAAATGTATTAATTGTAGTAAACCTACCACACAATTCATGAGCTTAAGTGCTTATGGCACATATGAAGAAAGCCCACTTTAGAAAAAGCACCATATTTTGTGTTTAATTTGGCAAGAAAAAAAAGATTTAACCATCTCCACCCCTCCCCCTCCACCCGAAAAGGAAAAGTAGCAGGTTGCATGTGCACAGTAGGAATACTACAAACAAAATTAAACTAAAAACAAGGAACAGTAGGTTTTTCACATCAATTTTTAAAAAATTATGACAGAACTCAAGTCTTTATCTAAGTTGAATTTAATACACAAATCATCTAAAGAATAACCCAGATATTTGGAAGATTACTTCGATAATGTATCCGAATTCGGTTCATAAAAAAAAAAAGAAATATATCTTGAACCGATTAAACATTCCAACAAAACATTCAATGCATCTGTATTTAAAACCTTTTCATAAATAAAAGAAAAAAAATTATAGGATATTAATAGACATTAATTCATTTTTTTATAAGTATAATTTACGAAGAAATTTAAATACTTACTATCTTACTAGGCAAACAGGGCATTTATATTTTGATTCGTTTTCATTGCAAATTCCGCACTTAAAAATACGTGTTACGTTTGTATCTAAATCACTCTTGTCATCAGGTGCCATAATTATATGTATATCTCGCAAAATAAAAATTAAAGAAAATTAATGCGTAGCGTTAAATAAAGAGCACTTTTTGAGTTCCTCACACCCTCGGGCATTCCTCTTCGGCACGGTCAAAGGAAAAAGAGGTTGCTTGTCATTGGTAGATGTGCAATGACGTCATTATTCCGGGTTGCCTGGTTTGGCGTTATAGCATTTTTCTATGCCGTTGTGGTTCATTGAAACATAAAAGTTTTGTCCCAATTTGGGAGATTGTTTTTCAGGCAGTTTTTCTTCCGTGTCTTGAGTATAACAGCTAAATTCCCTTGCGTATGAAATTTTCACTGTAAAAATAACAATCGGTTCTTTTTTTTCATTCACGTAAATCAAAATATTTTTAATGGATTCAATTTTGTAGAAGAAATATATATTTGAGCTTAGTAAATGAGGAACTCAATTACAAATAAAAGAAATTGTTATATAATTTTTAATAATCCATTTACTGTGATTAATAATACTTTGTAAATGAATTACATGTTTCGAGTTTTATCCTTATGTAAGAAAAAAAAGAAGTCACTTATAAATAAAAGAAAATTTATGTTTTTTTTTTATAATATATATTTATTAGTAATATCAATGTACATTTTAAAGGTAAATGAATTCGTTCTTATATCAGAATGAATTTGTACAGGCAAGTGATATTTTTAATTATTAGCTTAAGTTCATTTTTTGTAATTAGTGATTTGTTTTCTGTATGTGTGAAAGACTCATTTATTCACATTTCTAAAAATTCGTCTAATACTCTGTTTCCTTTTAAATTTTAGAATTAAATTTACTGCAAAAATTTTAGCTATTATAAACTTAACTATATAAATAAACTTATACATAAATTTTTATTTTCTATCTTTTTAGTAAGTACTATAAATAAAGTGATTCGTGGCTATTGTATAAGACACCTCACTGTTCTAACTTCCATATCACATCCATATTATTCGCTCAAGTTATCATCAACACATTTATTCACATAATTCTCAATTTTTGCAATTATTTTAGAGGTTTCCTCTTCTAACATGCTCACACATACAAATCTTCATTCAGGGTTTAAATCAAAAGTCCTGAAATAGAGTACCACTTGAATCCCTTCATCAGGGGTTTGTTATAGAGAATAGTTTGTTTTTATAACAGGCAAGTATAATGAAGATATAGTCATTAATGGAATTTGGATTCATCTTAAGAAATATTTACTGATCGATGTTGTGTCACTCGAAGCACATCAATTTTCTCCTTTCCTAAAAGTATGTTTCCTCCTGTAAAGCTACTGCTCGAGAATTAATACGAAAATATGGCATAAAATAATACGTTTTCGAGCAAAAATAAAAATTAGCCATTAAATTATAATTTCCAAAAACTTATTTAGATTTTGCATATTATTTTACAGAATTTTCACACACTAATTATTGACTTTCTTATGGTTTACAATAAGAGATAATCAAGAAAGTATAAAACGTAGCAGAAATTATTTAAACGAAATCTCTCTCTCTCTCATTTAGAAAAATTTCTTTTTCCAACATTTTCATTCTTAGAATATATATATATATATAGTAGTAATTTAAAGTTTATTTTAAAATATCAGAAATGGGCTTAATTTTCGAGAAATATATATCTTCATATTCACGTGTGTTCTGTGGTATCGTTTTTAAAATGTATCTGTACTTTCTTTCCATTTTTATTTCGTTATTTATGAGCACAATGGCGTTGGAAGTATAAAAGTACGCACTCAGTAAATTTTCGAAACGCCATTAATATTATACGAAAAAAATGTAAGAATTTGTTTAAAAAAAATGATTATTTGTCAGTTAACCCAACAAACTAAACATATATGTCTGAAATAAAATAACCGTAACAGTTATAGAAACAATTAATTACCGTAAAAGCCGGCGTATAACGCACTATTTGAACACAGAAAATAAGATCGAAATTCATGGGTGCGCATTATACTCTGGGGAAAAAATGTTAACTTTAAAAATAAGAAAAAAGCTCCTGGAAAAAAAATTAGACTTCTACATATATCGAAATATTGTTCAGTTAAAAGAAATCAAATTCTTTATCAAATGTATATCTGGAAGGTACACTATTTTTTCTAATTTTTTTCTTGGAATAATACCTTGAATAAGTGATTTCTAAATATATAGAGCCAGGACTTCGAACCGTAATTTTTTTTTTCCAGTTCAACTATAAAAATATATATATCGTTTCTCTTCCGGTTTCCGTTCTGCCAAAAATAATGGTTTCGGTTCAGATCTGAATGAATAATTTTACTTTACGTATATTCTTATATTTGTACTACAAATATAATTCTAAAAAACAGCAGATACAAATATCTAATATTCAAAGGATTTGATATTTTTATGCTAACGAAAGCAGTACATTACAGTTGGAAAAATTTTTAATTTTACATTTATTAACACTTGTGTATTTAAAGGATTTATTTTTTAAGAACATGCAAATAAATCGATAGTTTATTAATGTCTCATTCAGAAGAAACGCATGAGATATCGCAATGAGACGGACCTCATTATTTGAATAACAATCAAAATAACGAGGATGATATCCGACCTGGAACAGTCGATTATGTTATGACGGCAATGAAAGTACTTTAAAGCATTTAGAAAGTTAACATGTATTAGAGCCCTGCTAGATGATGGAATCCTCAATTGTGATCACTCGGCTACCACAGCTGTAAAAACACGTGGAATCTACAATGTGATACTGTTTAACAAGTGACATTTATTTTATGATTTTGAGATAAAGTATTAAGTTAACGCCACATTCCTGCCATTTACATCACATTTACCTGTCATTGTTAATCGATTATCATAATTTTCAGCATACATAGGAACAATTAGATCAAAGATGAACATTATCATATAATTTTAATCCTTGAAAAATGCTTGGTGTAAAAATGTAAACTTAATCTTAAGATTCAATAATTATTATGAAATCTAATGCATCAAAACAGAATGAATTATCGAGGCAATAAAAAATAGACATTTATCAATGTTTTATTCTTTTAAGAAAGTAAGTATACAAAAATTCTTAACAGAGTGTTGTATAAATAACCAATTAATTCTCAGAGAAACAGTATAAATTGATTAACCACAATATAGCTTAGTTGAATATTAACATGTCTATAGGTATACAGATGTTCAATAGTTATAAGATTTTTTTTTTAACTCCCATATAGTTAATGTAATTTTGTTATTTGTTAAAGAATTATATATGTGTCTTAAAGCAAATATTTTCCATTATAAAAATATAGAGAGCTTCAGAGTACTATATGATTATAAAATAGCCCATTATCGATTTGAGATTTTACATTATGACATAGAGACAGGCAAAAATTTTGCTTTTTCTTTCCATTTTTAAATTCATTGTATGTATCTAAATGTTCAAATAATTATATTATTATTTGTCTT